>JAJHZJ010000145.1:3883801-4007859 GCA_023548195.1 Bettongia penicillata ogilbyi
TATTATTTTCTGGATTGGAAGACCCATTTCACAGCTTTACCTGTAGTGTATGAGAATATTCTATATTTTTAAATCCCCTTAAAATATACTATTTGGAGAAGTCATTTTGCCAGTCTGTGAGTGTGAAGTGAAACTCAAGGATTGTTTTAGTTTATACTTCTCTTATTAGTAATTTGGAACATGAATTCATATGATTGTTGATTGTATTTCTTGTTTTGAAAACTATCCATATTTCTTGACCACTTGTTTATTGGGGAATGATTTTTGTTCTTATGTGTTTATATAAATTACCTATATGTTAGACATGAGAATTTTGTCAGAGCTTTATGCTGTGAGAATCTGTTCCTTAATCAGCAACCTCTCTTCTTATTGTAGCCATATTTATTTTGTTTGTGCAGAATCTCTTAAATTTTATGTAATGGGTTATGTCTTTGCTCTTTTATGTTTATCTCTCTATCTTAAAAAAACTCTTCCTAGCCATAGCTGTGCAATGAGACTCCTTCCATTCTCCTCTAATTTTTTTTTAAGTCTGTGACCTTTAATATTTAAATCTTATATTAATTAAGAAAAAAATTGGAATATGATATAAAATGTTGATCTAACCTAATTTCTGTCAGACTTGGCTCCAGTTTCTCTGGTAGGTCTTGTGAAATGAGCTGTTACCACAGGAATTTGTGATATTGGATTTATCATATATTAAAAACTCTGTTTACGTTTTGTTTCATTGATGAACTTTTCAATTCCTTAATCAGTGTCTGCTAATTTTGCTTGGATAGAGATAATGATTGGACCTCTGATTTTATTAATATAAAGAACTTCAAATGAAGAAACTCCTTATACCAATGTGAGTTATCATCATTTGTGTAACTTACTGTCTTAGAGAGTTATGAAGAACTCTGAGAAATTATGTGACTTGCCTAGGTCATCTAACTAGTATTTGTGAGAGGCAGGACTTGAATCCAGGTCTTTCTGGTTCCAAGGTCAGCTCTCAAGCCACTATGCCATATTACCTTTCCTAGTTTTCATGCTTTAAATAATATAGTTTGATTTCTAGTAAAGTTAGATCTCCTTAATGTCTACTTTAGTAAATTTTTTCTTGGAATTCTTGACTTTTTGCTCCTTCAGATGAATTTTGTTATTATTGTATCAAGTTCTATAAAGAACTTGTTAGTTTGGTGATTTGACTAAACATCAAAATTCATTTAGGTGTTTTTTTAATAGCACTGGTACAGCCTACATAATTTTTGTATTTCTTTCTATAAGGGGTCTTTTATAATTTTACTTATATAATTTATATAATCTTGTGTGTGTGTGTGTGTAATCTTGTGAATGCCTGTGGGGTTCACTCAGGTATTCTATGATTTTGGAATTATTTTAGATGGCATTCCTTTTTCAAACTTCTCTTGCTCAAATATACAGAAAGACCTCTGATTTCTTTATGTATTCATTTAATAAACTGCTACTTTATATCTTGTTTAATTTTTCGGGTTAATTTTCTGGGATTCTCCAAGTAAACAGTCATATTGCCTGCAGAGACAGACACTTTTGCCTCTTCTTTGCCTCTGCTTATTCCTTCTCTCTTTCTCATCATTGCTATAGCTAGCATTTCTAGAACAGTATTATGTAGTGGGTATAAAATGGATATCCAAGTTTTCCTGTTTTCTTATTTTCAAGGTTCATAATGTTTCTCTATTGCAGGTAATGATTATTTTTAGTTTTAGGTAGATTTTGTTGCTCTTCTTATGGAAAGATCCATTCTAAGAAATATTCTTAATACATCATCATGGTCCTATTACTCTTCTACTCAAGAACCTTCGCTGGCTTCCAATCACCTACAAAACAAATTGAAACACTCCTGACTCTGACATGCAAGTCCCTTCAATGGCTATCCCTTATCTACCTCTCTAGGTTTATCTCTTATTACTCACCTTCATATATTCTCTATTCTGGTCAGACTGGTCTACTTCTTTGCATGCTGCCCCCGTCCATTTACCTGACTGTGCTTCCTTCCACCTTCTTCTGTGCCTAGAAGAGACTCTCCACAAGTGTCTCTCTTCCTTCAAAATCCAACTCAAACACCACTTCTTCCATGAAACTGCCTCTTGCTTCCTCAGATGATAAAAGTCTTTCCTTCCTCAAATATTCCCTAGATCTCTACCTGGATCTCTCCTTTGTACTTCTTTCATTCTTCCTTTTATAAAAATCATAGTTATTGATATCCTTGTTCTTTTTCCTACTAGATCATAAGCTCCTCAAGATTGAGGTCTATGTTATACTGATGTTTGTATTCACTGTGGTGTGAACCTAGTAAATACTCCAGTGGAGCTCAGTGAGCATTTCATAGATGCCTACTATTTATATAAAGCAGTGTGCTAAGTGTTGGGGGTGGGTGGGTATGTGCAGAGATGAAAAGTGGAAGCTTATCTCTGGAAACCTTATATTCTGCATAGGGGGATATGAAATGCACACAGATAAATGCTATAATTATAATTATGATATTATAAGTAGGGTGTGATGGAGCAAAGACAAGATATAAACCACATCTACAGGAAGATTTGAAGAGGGAGACTATACTTTCACATGGGGAGATCATGGGAAAATTTATGGGTGAGGTGGGAACTGATGTAAGTCTTGAAGGAAAAGAAGGATTTTGACAGGTACAGATGAGGTGGGAACAGCTAGTAGTCTAGTCCAGCTGAAACATAGAAAAAATAAATGAGGAATAATGTGAAATAAATCTGGAAAAGTAAGTTGGAACCAGATGGTTGAAGGCTTCAAATGCCAGTCTAAAGAGTTTTTGTTTTGTTCTGGATATATACAATTGATAGTGACTGAAGATTTTGGAGCCAGGACATGATAGGATCAGATCTAAGCCTTTGGTAATTTATTTTGATAACTACAGGGACATATTAGAGAGGGGAGAGATTGGAAGTAGGAAGATTACTTACAAAGCCATTATAATAGTCCAGATGAGAGTAGTTAGGGGTCTTAAATAGAGGGTTAGATGTTTGAGTGGATATGAGAAATGTGGAGTTAAAATTGGGATAATACATGAAATTTGATTTGATGGAAGAATGATGAAAGAATCAAAGATCACACTGGGATTTTGAGCCTGTGTGTCTGGGAGGACTGTTTTGGTGGCATCAACACAGAAAAGTTGAAAGTAGAAAGGTTGAGTTGGGATGCTGGTGAGACACCCAGGTGAAAGTACCTGGCAGGCAATTGGAGTAGCCAGATGAAAACTTAAGGGAAAGATAAGAACTGGATATATAGATTTGGGGGCCAGTTGTTTAGAGATGATGAATGGAACCCATAAGAGTGGATGAAATCACCAAGGGAAGGAGTCTAACACATTCAGGTAGAATATGGTGACAGGAAAGATAGAAAAGCAAAGAGCTGTGATTAGAAAGGTGAACAGATTTCAAGATCATAGAGGTGGGATCTTATCTAGTGATGAATTGCTCCAAGGTATCTATGGGTGATGGATATATAAGCATAAATCATGAGAGTTGAAGCAGTTGACATATTAGGCCAGAATTTCAGAATTAATTATTAAAATTATTAATTAAATTGATTAAATATTAATATCAACAAGGATCAAGCTGGGGGTTCATGTGGAGAGGAAGACATGTTGAATTTAGTTTGGAGTCAAATTTGAATTTAAAATAAGACAAAAAACTGGAGCTGTCCAGCAGTAGAATAGATTATCTTAGGAGACAGTAAACTCCCTTACACTGGAAGGGTTTTAGTAGAAGTTGGATGACCATCCATCAGGGAGGCCTTAGAAGACATTTCTTGTAGTGTGTGGGCAGTTGAACTAGTATATAGTTCTCTGTCCATCTATATATAAGGCAGTACGCTAAGTGCTGGAGGCAAGGAAGTGGGTCATCTAGTCAATTTCCCACCAAACTCTAAAAAGTATTTGATTATATCCCATCTAGACTAAATTGATGATGATGCTTCCATATTTAACAATAGCTACTCTAGAAAAAACTTAGAAAATAAATGAGGAAGCTCATATATTAGTTTCTAGCCAAACCTATTTACTGTAGCTACTGTCTTGTTTTTTAAATAGGTAAAAAGATTTTCCTCAGAGCTCTAAGTACAGAAATTTATCAACCCTAATCCCATACTTCTGAAGTATTTGGTTCCAAAATAAAGTTGTATTTGCATTAGAAAGGGTCTTGGGGAGGGGAAGAGAAATTTAAAAGAATGCAATTTTTAAAAGAGAAAACTTTTTTTGAAGAGAAAAATTTAAAAACTATGATAAGCTCTGGAAGGTGCATTAATTACTTCTCAGAAACAAAGGAGATTATTCAAACCTCTACTTATTCCCTAATTTTAGAATTTTTATTCTGCTGAAATAATGAACAACAGATTGGACCCAATCACAAATATAAACATTGCTTTCAACACTAGTAAAGGAAGGACTATATTTGGCTTTAAAATAAGAGTGGATATTTTAAGCATGAGCTTAGAGGATAGGGGCAAATAGAAGAAGATAATACTGAATTAAATATCACATACATTTGCATTTGGAAAGTATTCTGTTGACAAGACTAAGAGGCAGCAGGGCATGGTGGAAAAAATGGGAGATATGGAGTCTGAGGATTTGTGCTTGAAATCTGATTCTGACCCCTGGCAAGTTATTTAATTTCTCTGATTCTCATTTGCCTTATCTGCAAAATAAGGGATTGGACTAGACCAGAAATTCTTTAACCTGGGGCTTGGGAACTTTTAATATATATATATTAAATATATATATTATATATATATTATATATATATTTAATATATATATATTATATATGTATATATAAATAGTGATCATTACTTCAATATAATTGATTTCCTTTGTAATCTTGTGTGTTTTTTTCCTCTTCACTTAAATACAGTATCCTAAGAGTCCTAGAAAGGGGTCTAGGATACAAAAAAGACTCAGGAATCTTGGATTAGGTGACATAAAGGTTCCTTCTCTAAATTTACAATTGTGTGTGATTTCTACCACTGCCGCCTGAAGCTTTGTTTTTAGGTGTTTCTAAATTGTCTTAGCTTCTTCATATCTAAAGGGGTATTAGATTCTTTTATGACTCCTTGAGGGCAAGGAATTTTTTTTTTATCTTTATCTCTAGCATTCAGTACAGACAGTCCCTGTCATATACTAAGCATTTAGTAAAAGCTTGGTGATTGATGGGTTACTTCCTTGAATTTTGTCAGTTTAGGACATAAAATCATAGGTTTAAGGTGGCAAGGAAACTTAAAGGCTCTCTAGTCTAACTCGTTTTACAGATGCAGCAACTGAGGCTCAGAGAGGTTAGTAAGGAAGCATCAGAGGCAAGGTCAAAGCTAGGTTTTAAGGCCATCAGGTTTAATACTCAATGGGCTACACTAGACTACTTTCAAGATACAAAAATGTTTAAAAATCTCTTCCTTAAAGGGATATCTATAATGATGTCTTTTATTTTTCTATTCCAAATATTTCAATAAGAGTTTTTTGCAAGGCATTTAAAACAAACACCAATTTGGATAAACTCCATTGGAGAGAGAGAATATAGAATGCATATAGATACATTGCTGAGATGGTTTTGGGCAAGATTTGAAAGTCCACTGTTTTCTGATAAACCTTATGCTGCTCTCTAATCTTGCTTTTTTTCATTTCTGTCAAAAATTTCTCCATATTGATATCTAGGTTTATGCAGCTTCTTTTTAAAATAAATAAGGTGATTTGATCAGTAAGATGGTTTAGAGTTTTTGTACCTGAAAGATTGACCTTGGGAGAGAGAGCAATGACAAACTTCTGATGGAGTCTTTACCAAGTGTAATGGCAAACAAATTAGGTTTTTTGCTGTTTTTCTGGACTGAGTTTTAACCAATCAAGTGCCTTTGATTGAATCAAGTGTCTTTGTTTGAATAAAGAGTCTTTGAATCAAGAATCCTTGATTGGAAACAGTATAAATATGTGTATGTATACATATATATTGTATTGCTTGTAGAGAGACTAGAGAAAGAAGCGAGTATGAACAGGCTAGGGGAACTTGCTTTTGGGGAGGCCTAACAAAAAGAATGTTTGTGATGTTGGGAGCCTTGTTTGTTGTCCTGTGTAAATTTCTCAGATGGAAGTCCTGTTTGTTGGTCTGTGTTCATTTCTCAGACAGAAGTCCTGTCTCTTGGTCTGTGTTCATTTCTCATACAGAAGTCCTGTCTGTTGGTCTGTGTTCATTTCTCAGATAGAAGTCCTGTCTGTTGGTTTTTATGAGTGAATTGAGATGATGGCACTGGTAATGTGTATAAATATTGTTATAGCCCTGTTAAGTTTTGTTTTCCTAGAAACCGAAGCTATAGGTCCTGGAGCCTGTTGTCAGGCAGAAGCAGGAAGAGTTTGGAGTGGAACAGTCACTATGAGCTGAGACAAGAAGCAGGAGCAGAGAGCTGTGTGTGAACCCAGGCAAGATCTGGGTATGGAAGAGGAGCCTTGAGGTTTGAAAGTCAGTCTCAGTCAAGATGAGGGAGCACTTTACTTGGACACTGTATATTAATTAAGGAGATTGTTCTTACAGTGACCTAGGGGTGGATGGTGTGATATTTTCTGCTACTCTGTAAGGATGCGTTGTGCTAGGGAAGACTCTAGCCTGGGACCCCATGCCTTTGGGGATGTAGTGGTATATGCTATGCACCATGTGACATACTAAGTGTTATGAGATACATATGTGTATAAGGTGACAGGTTTTGCTTAAGTATGTTGCTATGACTGTTATGCTTTACGTTATGCACAATGTTTAGCTTATTGCGGAACAAATAGTTCATTATATTATGGGATTATACCCTTAAAATCATTCACAGTAGCAGTCATCGGGTGTGCTGTCATGTGTGCTGTTACACCAAGGAGCTCAGTTGATGATCAGATAGCCAGTTGCCAGCAGGAAGCCACTGGCCAGCAGTTTAAGGAAAGCCACTCACTTGCTTCTGCTGCTGTATGTTAGGTCCAATTCTCTTTACATTCTAGCTGAAGGGCCTTTTTTTTGTTTTTTTTTACCATGACTTAACTGCTTTCTGGGAACATCCTGGGTAGGGTCATACCTAGGCATTTTGCAAATCTTTACTGATTGGGTTTCTCCATTCTTATCACCACCAACTGGCTTTGAGATGATAACAGGAATCTTCTCTTTTTTCTTTCGATCCTGGTTTTTAGTGTAGCATATTTCTGCTTCTACATGACTCTTGGGTGATACGTCACATATCTGCTGATCCTTTGGGCCAAGACAGGGTTCCGGCTGCTATCCTTTCTAAGCTTCTTCATATTTTCAGCTACATTTTCTTTTTATTCATTTCCTGTTTTTTCTTTTGGTCCTTTTAAGTGTTTTTTCTGTCCACCATTTTTGAGAGAAGGAAAACTATAATGATATCTTAATGTAGCAAAATTTTTTTTTTTACATTTGTCTCCTGATTTCCTTTTAAAAAAAACTAATTTTCTTCTTAAAACATCATTTCTGCCTTTTCCTTTTAGGTAGGTTATCTGAGTATTAATTTTTGCTTCTTTTCCTGAAATACCTACTCTTCCTTTCAATTATTTTGGCTACTGATTTTTACATAGCTATTTTGTTTCTCCTTCACTTTCCAGTATAGTAATTGTAGGCTTAGTTCCATTTGACTAATACTTACTAAGAACCTCTTTGTGCAAGGTACTGTCCTTTGCAAAGGTTAGGTCATTTATTGGTTTTTTAGTATTTCTTAAAATTTAAATTCCTTAATTAGGGACTCATTCCATTTTTTAAAAGTGTATATTTAATGGAGGGGTCAGTCAGAGTAGATAATCTCTAAGGTCCCCTTCAGCTTTGACATTCTGTGATTCTAATGTGATAAAATTTCCCCTTAATGTCCTCATTCTGCACATCAGTCATGTTTCTTATTTAAATTTAATTGTAGGTTTGGAAATTTGTGATCCTTAAGTATATTCTGTCCTCATATTTAACATAACCTTAGTTCAGCCCAGTCTGATCTTCTAGATACTGTCTAGCCTCGCTTGTTCCTTTCTCTTCCAAATTTTTGAATGTGTAGTTGGTAACAACTGCCTCCATTTCAGATTCTCCCACTCCCTCCCTCCTTAACCTCCTGAATTTTGGCTTCCTTCCCCCACCATATTATGGAAATGACACTTTCAAGGGTCATGGGTGAGGTTCTTCTTGCCAAACCCAAGCGTCCTTTTTTCTTTCTTATTATCCATACATAACTTCTCTGCAGCATCTGACATTGTCCACCACCTCCTCCTTGTTGAAACTCTATCTTTCTTTGGTTTCTATGACAATGAGTTTTCCCTGCGTCTCCTTCAGACTCCCAGTATGAGCCAACAGTGGGGTGCAGCTGCTGAAAGACATAACTCAAATCTTGTACTTCCTATTCTTCAAAAGATGTTATTGATTTCATGTAGGTAGCACTCTCTCCAGTAGTTACTGAGGGAAATCACTTACCAAATGCATAAAATTCTTTTCTTAAAGAATAATATTAAAAGAAAAAATTATATAATACAAATTCAATTTCAGTTAAGCTAACATATTAAGCACCTGCTATGTATAGGCACTGTACTAGGCACTGGGTATATAAAACCAAAATTTTCTAGGCTTAATGAGCAGCACAAAGAATAGTTAGACTAGAGCTTCCAGTAGCCTATTAATACAGTCTACGAATTTGTCAACTTCAGTCCTGTTCCAAATTGCAACCTCTCCTAATATTAGCAGATGGCTTGATGAGTTGCTGTCCTTCTTGCCTTGCCTCACCATTTGTACTACCTGGAGGTCAGACTTCTTAAGATGAGTAACTATAAATGTAGCTAAACTGGTCTTCAGATGAGTCTGTAGCTGGTTCTGATGGGGTGCTTGGGTCTATGTGCTTGGACCCCAATTCTAAAATTACATTTTCTTTAAAGATCACATTTCTCTCTAACCTCAAAACACTATCTCAGGCAGTCTCCCTCTAGCTCAAGGACAGCCTGCCCCAGCAGGAACCGTTATCTCCCTTCCTGCTGCACCTATAGAATTTATCACCTAAAGTCAGCTGCATACTGACTGAACTGGCTGTGCACTGGGTCATACTGACATTTACTACTAAATGACCAATCATATGTATCCTATACTTAGGTGTATGTGTACTCCCCTTCCATTAATCTCGTCTAACCAGACATTGATGAGAGAAGCCTGATTTTCCCTGGTTAGCCCTGACCGTTGGTTGACTTAGTGACATTTCAGGTCTAAAACCGCATCTCCATGTAGCGCCCCCCCCGGGCTATTTCCCGATGAATTTTGGGTAAAAAACCTGCACAGTAGAAACAAAAAGTGCATATGCCTTAAAGAATTGACTTAACTATTCCCTAATCCCACCCCAAAACACCTAGTTAGCATACGTGGCACACATCTTACTATAGAATACTTACTATAGAATAATCTGTATAAACTTTATTTATAACTCCTTTAAATTGCAAGTTCCTTAAGAATTCTTGCCCGCTGAAAGGCATAATAATAAACTTTTTTGCCTACTTGACTTAAGATTGCTTGAGTCCAGTGCATTCTTTTTAGACTCAGTTGCCAGGGATCTCTAGTGGTTCCTGCACCTTTCCAGACCCTCATCAGTTCCATGATTGAATCCTTTTCCACCTTTTTAAAAATTTCTAGGATTTGAAATAAGCGGACATAATATTCAAGAACTCAGGGCCACTTCTATCCATAATGAGCCACTGGAGTAAGAATGAAATGGACAAATTCAGTTGTAGATTGTATTAATGAAGCATGGTATCCAGATCATGGTGAGACTTGGTCTGATTGGACTCTGTTGCTCAGATAGTGTCTGGACCACATATTTTAAAACTTTGCTTTCTATTCCCAGGGCCTACTATGAGCCCTCCATATCACATAGTAGGAAGACATGAATTCAAGTCCTCCCTCAAACAACTTAATAGTTTCTAGATTCTGGGCAAACTTTTAATACTCTTTTTCTTAAGCATTTTTTTGGGTCTCCTTTAGCAAGGTATTGACCCGTTTTTCATGCTTTTCTTGCATCTCTCTCATTTCTCTTCCCAGCTTTATCTCCACCTGTCTAACTTGATTTTCAAAATCCTTTTTGAGCTCTTCCATGGCTTGAGCCCATTAGATATCTATTTCGGATGTTTGGGATACAGAGACCTTGGCTTCTATGTCTTTCCTTGATGGTAGGCATTGTACTTCCTCATCAGAGAAAGGTGGAAACATCTGTTCCCCAAGAAAGTAACCTTCTATGGTCTTATTTTTCTTCCCTTTTCTGGGGATTTTCCCAGCTAGTTACTTGACTTCTGAGATTCCTCTCCACCCCTGCCTAGATCTGTCCAGCTAGTGCTTGGGGTCTTAGATTCAAATGCTGCTCCCTAGCCTCAGGGCTTTCAGCAGGGGGTGGGGGGAGGGGGGAGGGGCTGCTATTCAGTGAGAGATTTAAGTTCTGGTGCTCAGGTTGGGGCAAGGCTGCCTCCCAGGCTCAGTTGCCTCAGGGGGTTTATGCAGAGACCTTCAACAATGGAGCTCCTTCCTGCTCCGTGAGTGCTGCTGCCTCTGCCGCTGCCTCTGCTGCTGCCTCCTGAGGGGGCCCGAGTCACAGAGACACCCTGCTCCCCTCTTGGCCAGCCCAGAAGTCCCTCTCACTGACCTGTAGCACCTGTGGGTGGAGGGCCCTTCACAGCCGCTGGAGATTCCCTCCCTGAAGCCTGCTTGGATCTGCTCCTCTGGGGCCGCGTGGCCAGGGCAGCGCAGTGGTGGGCTCTACTGTCCGGTGCCAGATGGACCTTTGGGGCCTGTTTTTCAGGGCTCTCTGGAACGGAAATCTTCTCCACTGTAGTCCTGCGTGGCTTGCACTGCTCCAGAATTTGTGGGGAGCTCTTTTTTCAGGAAATTTATGGGCTGTGGGTTCGGAGCTAGCATACATGAGTCTTTCTACTCCGCCATCTTGGCTCCTCCAAATCTTTTAATACTCTTAACCTCCGTTTCCACATTTGTAAAAAGAGGGGTAATAAGAGCACCTAATTCTTGGGGTTATGTGAATCAAGTGAGATAATAGGTGGAAAGCATTTAAAAAATATTACTTTGCTACATATATTAGTTTTTGTTATTATTATTGTCATTAAATGTTGGCTAAGACAAAATGGACTTTGCAGTATTTTATTCTTTTAATATTTCATAAAGGATAGAATTCTCTACATTTTTTCCCATAAGTGCTGCATAGATTTTTCTAAATTGCCATCAGTTGTCATAGCAGCTAGAGAGACAGTGTGGTAGAGAAAGAACATTGTTTGTAGAGTCAGATCCCTACCTCTTACTAATTGGTTATGTGACTTTAGGTAAGACAGTTCACCTTCTAGAACTTCAATTTTGCCATCTGTAAAAGAGGAATAGAAATATGATAATGATTAATGATGATGACTTTGTGATGCTTATTTCACAAGGTAGAGTATCACATGAGATACTGAATATAAAAATATTCTGTCAACTGCCAACAGCTATATGGACAGAAGGTATAAGGATGAGGATGATGATGAAAACAAGCTTTTATACAGATGAATTTGACTGGGGTCAGTATACCAAGACTTCCCTTGAGGCCACAAGGCCTCAGAGAGATGGAATAATGAGAGAGGCCAATGCAAGGAGGTGTTTATGCCGAACACTATTTCCCTCACCTTAAAAACTTCACTTTTTTCTCAGTCTGTCCTTGCTGTTGTTTCATTGTCTCTGAAGGTCTTTGCGACCCCCTGGGCACACCATGCCCTTCTATCCTCCACTATCTCTGTCCATGTTCATGCTCCTTGTTTCCCTGATGCTGTTTTTCCATCTCATCCTCTGCTATCTCTATTTCCTTTTGGTTTCAATCTTTCCCAACATCCAGGGCTTTTCTAACTCATCCTTCAAAGCCCAGCTCAAGGCTTACATTTTCCAGGAAGCCTTTACTGATTTCTGCCTTCCTCCTTGCCAGAGATAATCTCTTCTTATATCTCCTTTTGCATGTTATATGCTGTCTTATTTCATTTTGATTTGTGGTTTTTGTTCAGTCATGTCTGAACGCATTTGGGGTTTTCTTGGCAAAGATACTGTAGTGGTTTGCTATTTCCTCCTCCAGTTCATTTTACAGATGAGGAAACTGAGGCAACTGGGGTAAAGTGACTTGCGCAGAGTCACACAGCTAGTAAATATCTGAACCAGATTTGAACCCAGGAAGATGGGTCTTCTTGACTCCAGGCCTGGCACTCTATCCATTATGCCACCTAACTGCCACTTGTCTTTGCCTACATGCATGTAAATGTAAATGCTACATCATTCTGGCTAGATTGTTGGCTTCTGGAGGGCAGGGACATCATCTTATAATTCCTCTGACCCCCTTTCAGTGCCCAGCACATTGGCTAGCATACATTTATTGAATATATAAATCAAACCCTCTCTCTGACCCTGCAGTTCAAATGCAGTTTATCTATCTTCAATGTTTTTTTTTTAAAGCATCTACTTTGTACAGGGCACAAACATAATATTTGCGAAGGAAGCACTGCATATATGTAGATGTAGGTTATTATTATTTCATTTGATTCCCATAATCATTTTTTAGGTAATGTAAATATTATCATCTCCATTTTAAAGATAAGGAAAGTAGGACTTATTAGGGGGTCATTGACTTACATAGGATTGTAATTTTAGTATGTGATAGAGGCTAAGGATTATAGGATTTTGAATAGGAACAGATTTTAGACACTATCCAACTCCTTCATTTTACAGATGAGGAAACTGAGCTCAAGTCTAAGTTTTTTTAATTTACCATTTCCTCTCCAGTGAGTAATTGTAAAAGCTCTGTTAAGACAAATTTTTGATTAAAAACAAAAAAAACTATTTTAACACAAATGAATACAGATTTTGGCTGAGCTTAGTGTCTGACAGCAGCAAAAAGTCATGAGATGGAAGAAGGAGAGACCCCAGAGTTCCTTGATAATTTTAGAGTCCTAGATTGTTAGAGCTGGAGAGTATCTTAGAAATCAACTAATCCAACTTCATCACATTAGAAAAAGAGAAAATGAAATCCATAGGGATGGTATGACTTTCCCAAGGCCTTATAGTGAATCATGAGCAAACAATCAAGAAATGGCAGCATGAGGTTTCCTTTATAGATAGAGTTGCAATTGTTCAGTCATTTTATTCATGTCCAACTCTTTGTGACCTCATTTAGGGTTTTCTTGGCAGAGCTATTGGAGTGGTTTGCTATTTCCTTCTCCAGTTCATTTTACAGAAGAGGAAATGGAGGCAAACAGGGTTAAGTGACTTTCCCAGGATCACCTAGCTAGTAAGTGTCTGAGACTCCATTTGAACTCAGAGAGATGAGTATTCTTGACTTCAGGCTTGACGCTCTATCCATTGTGCCACCTAACTGCCTTCATAGAGCACCCACAGGCAAAACAAAACTTAGGCACAAATTAGGAAGTTGGTGGAATTTGTCTTCCTGTCCTTTGCCCATTTTATCTCTTTCCAGGGAAAGAAAATCAGGAGTAAAGAGCCTTTAGAGTTCCTGCCCCTGTATTTATGTTTCAGATCTTCAAGCTAAAGGCTAAAAGAAAGAAAGATACTTCAACAATGATATTTTAGTCCCCAGTTTTCAGCAAGAGGGAAGTTTTATGGAGTAGTTGACCTTCCCATTGTCTCCTCCTATTTCAATCATGGTCACTCAATAGGGGGGGTCAGTCTGACCATACAGGTAAATTTTGATTGTGAGTGGGAAAAACACAGAAATATCCTAGGGACTTCTTGACATTTCCCCTCGAAATTATTTCAGTGAAAAAGCTATAGCAAATTTGTCTCCTATATACTCCGCTCAAACCCCCTGGGATGCTTCATTTTATTGTAATGTCAGCTCTCTCAAAGCCTCTATTTGTAAAACATAAGCTCTATCAGGTCAATCAATCAGCAAGAATTTATTAAGCTACCGTTGTGTGCCAGGAACTGAGGATATACAAGGACCAAAATGCCCTCAAGGAGTTTATATTCTAGATCCTACCAAAGTGAAAAGCCTTTGAGTCCAAGACTGGTGACAGATGATATCTATCATTGAAGACCAGTCCTCTCTGCTAAGTTCAGAGAAGCTCATCATCAGAGTTAAGCTGCCAGGTGATTTTTCCCACCTCATCCAAAACCAGTGATGAACAATTATGAATATCATATGTGAACTGCTGGATAGAGAAATATCTTCAGGGTTTGCAAAAGGTCAGGCCTGGAAAGAATCACAGATAAGCAAAACATCTTTGACAGTTACACATTGAATTTGTGTATATTTTTAAAGAAAAGCAAGCTGTGTGTAATAGAGATTCAGAGTTCCCCATACATTCCTCTTTCCCTATTCTACTATTTTTATGGAAATGCACATTTCATTCGATATTTGTTAAGTTCAGAATTAAAAAAAAATAAAGAGAATAAGATCAAGTCTAAAAATTATTCTGGTTGTCATGATGTCGAGTGTCTTAGGTCACCCAGTGTCACTACCTTCACCCGCCTGGGGAAAATTATCCTGAAACAAAAACTAGAAATTAAAAGTCCAAAAGTCAGTTAGTAGTGAAAAAAAAATTAATGTCACAGTTTTTCATCATAACTCATTCCATACTGGCATATGCGAAGGAACAGGGGTCAAGGGAAGGCCTAGGAGTTTGCCAATAGTATTATCTCTATACACAGCCTCAATATTGTCCTTTAGTCATATCAGACTCTTCAGGACCTCATGGACCACACTGACCATTGGAGTTTTCTCAGAAGAGATACTGGAATGGTTTGCCGTTTTCTCCTCCAGTGGATTAAGGCAAACAGAGGTTAAATGATTTATTTGCCCAATGTCACACAACTAAGTAATTTGTCTAAGGTTGGATTTGAACTCAAGTCTTCCGGACTGTAGTTCAGCATGCTATTCACTAAGCCACCTGGCTACTCCTATGTGGAATCTGTGTCCATTCTCTAGAATTTTCTACACACTTTGTGTCTAGGCTCTCAAAACTGCTACAGATTCTGTCACTCTCTCATCTCATACACACTCACTCTTAGAACATGCCATTTCTTCATGTTTTCTTGCTTAATTCTCACTGAAATCTTTCCCTACCACTGTGCTACGTTTTTCAGATTTGTCTGACTAGACAGATTCCATCCTGAGGCTACTTGCTTCTAAATAACAACTTCCAGTAGAGTTAATGGAATTGTATATAGCACCCTGCGGGCTCACTTTCCCCGCTTATGCTGGCATTGGCAGGTCCCAGATGGAGCACTACTACCGCAGGTTCTAGTAATAAACCTGTAGGTGATTGATAAGAACAAAAGCGAGAGTCTGTATGCTACTTTAAGGTCAGTCAAGTGCTCTGTGCTGTTCCATTTGATCCTCATGATAGCCCTTTTGGGCTTTTTTTTTTTTTACAGATGAGGAAAGTGTGACAGACATAGGCTAAGTGACTTGCCCAGGGTCACATAGCTAGTAAGTTTCTGAGGATGGATTTGTACTCCAGGCCCAGCTCTCTATCTACCATGTCGCCGGGCTGCCTCTATTCGCTGCTTCTAACATTCTAACTGATGAGCCCCCACCAATGTGATTGTCATAGCAGATTCAGTTAGTTTTTAGAAAGGACGTTGAAGCAAGTGATATCAGAAGTACATCAGTGCACCCTGACCACCACCTGGAGCACACTTTCCCTCAAATACATGAAGACTCAGAGGATAGGGAAGGTACAAACTTTCAAAGTACCGAGGTAACAAGGTACATGTGTAGGTAGGGTAGGCAAGTGGTCAAGGTAACTCAGAATATTGGAACCAAAGGGACTCAGGGCCCTTTCTTTGTCCAAGGAGTTTTCACAAAGTTTGCTGTGGGCAGAAGGCTGGTGTTGGGGATGGATGCGTTACTCTGTGGTTCTGCCCCTTTAGCTGCCCCCAGAGAGTGATTATCTCACTCAGTCTGATAGTTGGCTCAGGTGAGCCTGTTCCCTGGCGTGGGTGGGCCCTCTGCTGCATGGACAGTCTGACTTAGTTAGGCAGAGGCCAGACAGGCCACCAGCTGCTGGGCAGGCTCCTCTGGGTACAGCTGTGTTGGCCGGCCTGATCTATTGGCCACCAGAGCTTTACTCTTCATTTTGTGCAGTTGAAGTCCCCACCTCTTCTAGCCTTAGGTTTGGTTGGATGTTACTATGCTCCTTTAAGCTAGAGTACTACTAAAGGGCAGAAATTCTTGACCCAAATTTAACAGAAGTTTCTTCAGTTCTGCTCCCTCAGGGCTTCAGCTCAAAGGTTTATGAGCTTCTAGGCAGGAATTGACAGAGATACAGTCTCTCCTTTTCAATAGTTCTTCCTGGAAGAAAGCTAGATTCCCTTAGGGAAGGACCCTATCCTAAATTAGGGTAACCATCCAATTATAATTCCTCTTGGATCTTTTGTAAAATGAAAGCCTAGGGTCAAAGGTGCTGAGGCAGTCTGTGTTCTAGGGGCAAGTTCACTGTCTCTGCTGGCCATTTTTATATTCATATGAATCATCCAAAGCCTCATACTTTCTTGAGGTGTGAAATACTTTATTTGTACCTGAAATAACTTCTCCTTACATTTCCTGGTTTCTGTCTTTGATGTTATGTCCAGTACCTTTCTGAAGGCTAAATAGGGCATTCCCTTCCATATAAACCCTTGTTTCTGGGATAGAGTGCCAGATTTTGGAATCAGGAAAACATGTTCAAACCCTACTTCTAACACTTATTATCTGTGTGACCATGGTGCAGTCAGTTTCTTCACCTGTATTAAGTGGGGTAGTTTAGTTGGGCCTTGAACAGTTGATTCTCCACCCCATTCCTCTCCCCTTCCACATCCCATCCCCTTCTTTATAATATTGCATCAACCAGAGCAGGGGGAAATCAATTAGTCAAGGTTGCCTGGGTCCCTCAGTTGGTGGTGGCTACATTGTGCCAGATACGCCCAAATGGCAGGAGATGAGGGACATAACCTTCCCATTCTGCTATAAGTGGAGTTTTCAGTCTTATGGTATCCCACACTGACAAGTACTTCTTTGCTTTTTCCTGAATTATTAATCTATAATCATAAAAGCCCAGTAGAATGCATTTATCTAAAGAACTATCCCCAGCAATTTACATAGAGTGAGACTGGAGGCATAGGGAGCAGTTCTAATTTTCTATGTAGGCACAGATTATAATTTCCTAATCCTATTTTGCTCAACCTTCTTGCTGTTAATGTATGACATTAATGTATGCAATGGCATACAGGTGCCATTAAACACCTGTAGTGCTAGAAGCATACTGTTCCTTAGCATATAGTATCGACACTTTTGTTGTCCAGACATTGTATTTAAAAGTTTGTATTTTTGTTTTTAGGGGGAAAATCCCAACAAGTCACTCCAGAAAGCTGCCAAAAAGTATCCACCATATCTAATTAATGGGAAGTATTTATATAAGTATTAAACACTAGAATTATAAAATCTACAGAATCACTGTAGATTTTTCTTTGAATCATAATGTTAAGAATTATACCACACAGAGTAGAAAGAATGAAATCTGCACTTTGAGGAAAAATAGGCTTTGATTAGAACCCTTGTGGTGCTTTAAATACTAACTCTAGTCTTAAGTGTCATCAAGAATAGCTTTATTTATCTGAATTTTTGAATACAATAGGGAAAATATATGAAGTTAATCAAATAAAACAATTTGATCTTTAGAATCCTGAAATTACAGACCTGAAAGGGACATTAGCCAGTATCCTACCCCAATCCCTTACCTAATGCAGGAAATAGCTGTCTAACAAATGCAACCTATGTTTGAACACACCCACTAATGAGAGTTAACTTTCTCAATAACGTGGCCCTATTCCAGTATTTGATATTATTAGAATGTTTCTTCTATTGAGCCAATGTACACTTATTTCCCTATCACCCATTGGAGATTGGTGATTTCTCATTTTTTCTCCTCTGGACCTGCAAAGAATAGATGTAATTTCCCTTCTGCCTGGCAACACTTCCAGTGTTTGGAGACAGAGATCATGGACTTCTCTCAGACAAACATACTCTTTCCTTCAATTGATTCCCATATGATATGTTATGATAAACACCTCTTTAGAAGGCTTTAAGGGTCAGATTCCCCTGTGGTTGAGGAAGCACATTAATCTTTTTTGATCTAACTAAATGATACCCCTCTCTCCCTATCTTTTGCCTCCCAGTGCCATAATAAGCACCCTTGGAGCACAGAATCTCAGGAATGAAAGTGTTTTACCTAAATTCAGAATTAGACCAAGTAAGGTGGTTAAATAACTGTGCTTGCAGATGGATCTTTAAGGACTGCACAGTTTTTCAAGGTGAACGGAGAAGGATTTATAAGGAGAAATACTTATACCCTCTCTCTTGAGATGAGATTTTGACTACGTAGGATTATGAAGAGGGGTAGAAGGGCAAGCTTGGAACATCTTCTGGTTAATGAAATCTTTTAGGTCAAGGTATAGCAAAGTATCAACAAATGAAAAAGAAAACTGAAAGAGTTTCTATATTCAGGTTTTCAAATGCTCCCAAGCATCCAAATATTTTTTTTTCTTAGGAGGCAAATAAGAAGCAAATTTGATAATATACATCAGAAGATATGGTTAAACTGGATCTGACCTCAGTTATTATCATTGTGGTCTCACATGATCTTTTGTTGTTTAGTCATTTCAGTTGTGTCCAACTCTTCATGACCCCATTTGGGGTTTTCTTGATGAAGATACTAGGGTGCTTTGTCATTTCCTTCTTCAGTTCAATTTACTGATAAGGACCTGAGGCAAACAGGGTGAAGTGACTTTTCCAGGGTCACCCAGCTAGTAAGTGTCTGAGGCCAGATTTGAACTCAGGAAGTTGAGTCTTTCTGACTCCAGGTCTGGAACTCTATCCATTGAGCCACCTAGCTGCCCCTTGTGGTCTTATTCAACAATACATGTAGTTGCTGGAATAGAAAAATCCATGGACAGGTGAATACTTTTTCTCCATTTCAATCACAATGCTGACACCAAAGGAGAAGGTCCTAGAATAAACACCAAGGCTTCTGGTACCCTATGCCTCTTAATCTCCACCACTCTTTCCTCACTCATAATAGATGTCATCATGACATCTATTGACTATTAGCAAGTGCATTCTAACCATTTTTGGATCTTTTTTTCCACCAAATAACGGACACCCCAGTCCCTTCATGTTTCCTGGCATCTCTAAATAGTCAAATGAAAGTATCTATTTGTTCTAGTAATTACCCTTGTAATAACCAATGCCGTGGAGCTGCTGATTAAGGTGGGAATGTGAAAGGTCCTAGGAGTATCCAGCTCTCCTGACATATGAAGTGGGTCTAGATGGAACAATGATCAAGAAAACTAAAGAGAAATGCTAATAATACTCATGAACTCTTCCATTCAGTCTACAGCTTGACAAGAAAATGGCCAGAAAATTGTAGATAGGATAGACCAAGGGAAGCAGAAGCCAGCAGGAACTCTGATAGACAGGACCTAAAATTAATAGGATCTCAAGCTTGGATTGTCAAAGCAGGAATGGGACTGGGGAGTAGGAGTCATACTCTTATAGGTCACTATACTGTGAGATAGGGTCAGACCATGTATTCGCACTTTGAAGATATGATTCCACTCCCACCCCAAGAATCCAGAAGTCAATGTTTCTTTAGGAGTCTCATCAAAAAACAGAGCCTGCTTATTGTTGAGGCAGCTTATGTGCTGGGGGAGTGGGGGAGGGGAGGGGATGCCTTCCAGGAAGCCTGAGATTAGCATGATTTCTAATATTTGGTTGGGTCTAGTGAGACATCCTAGCAGAAAATTCTATAAGGAGAAAGAGACAAGAGAGGGTGCTGAGGCCAACATCTACCTTGAGCTAGCAGGAGACAAAGGAAGGAACTAGGGTTAATGGCAAAGGGTAAGGTTTAATTCCAGACCCCTTATCTAGAAGTGCGGTTGCAGTGACACCCAAACTATGGAGAGGGCAGGACCACACTGAGACTGTTTACCGCATCTAAGAGTGTGAGAAGGGAGAAACTTGGCATAGCAATTTTATTAACAAAGTTATTCAAATCCTAAGATCTTTGCTAAGAAAAAGAGAAAAATTTAAAGAGGGCAGAGATTTCCCATGCCTTTGAAAATCTCTTTCTGACGTATGCTATTTCCATTCACAATTTGTAGATGCCCAAACAAAAGAAAAAAATTCTACAATAAGATAAAACATAGCAATGAAATTCAAGTCATAATCTGTTTCATTAGACAGAATAGTTAATTAACTTGTGGGATTCCGTGGGGGATCATTTTCCCCAAACCCTTGAATCTGTCTTTAACCTCTCTTGTTATGGATTTTACTTGTATTGGGAATGGGACCTAGGTGAAAGTAAATTCAAGAGGTATATCAATTAATTTGAATTGACCAAAGACTTCTACCTTCTTAGTCTGATCATCACTTTAAGCCAGTCCAGGTGTGGACTGCTCTCAAGTGGAAAAAATCAAGACCCTTTTTTTCTTTGTATAGAACTGACCTAATTCCATTTTGAGTGAGAACAGATTTTTTTCCTTGAACTTTGATTTATTATTAGATATAGGCTTTGAAAAGGATGTAAAAAGGATTTCAGGATAGAATGCTGATTGAGAATTGACAAGGTTTTCCATTTAAGTGGAACCAAGGATTTCAGACAAAATACTGTCCTAATATTATTTTATAATGTCTATTGTAGTGGAGTAGGTGTCATTACCCTTCCACAGTATGATATTCTAAAATGCAAAAAAAGAGATTATAATCAAGAATAAATTCCCCGCAAATTTTATTATAATTTTACATGGGAAAAATAGATCTTTAATATAATAGAAGATCTCCTAGTATTTCTGATAATTAGAGATGGATGATTTTTTAAAAACATAAATATAAGAGGAACCTAGAAAGGTAAATACATTTGAGTTGGCTACAACTGAATGAGGATAAAGTGCTTATATTTTCACAGGAAGCGAAGAGACAAGTGTCCCATCAGAATTCTGCTGTCTTTGAGAGTTACAGAAGGAGTAAAGAAAGACAAATAGTAGGGAGTGAGGGGGTGGTTATATTATTTTTTCTTGGTTATAAGAGAGAAGATGTAAGTGGTGGTAATGGTGGTAGGGAAGAAATACATTGGGTGAGAAATGAGAAAGAAGAGGAAAGGACTTACTACTTCTCTTTTTTGGGGTATGCCAGAAGAATATACAAACAAATGCAGAGGAGAGGAGAGGGGGATGAGCATCTCATATATCACATTATTATCTGAAATATGAGTTGAAAACACACACCCACAGAGTTTGGCATGGAAATACATAATAGAAAAACAGAAAGAGATAAGAAGAGGAGAAAGGTAGAAATGAGCAGAGGCTAATCAGAAAGAAGCAATTGTAACTGAATGTGAATGGAAGGAATTTACTCATGAAATGGTGGAAGGTAGCTGAATAGATTCGAAAGCAGAATCAAACAATATACAGTTATTCCTTCCACATTATGATTTCCCCATCATGGTTTCAATATATTTATTGTGGGTTGCCATAAGAAAATAAATGGAAATTTTGGGGGTGTTTTGTGGAAGCCTCAGATTACATATGAAGGTCAGTAGACAACACAGAAAAGGTTTAGAAACTCAGAAATGCATAAAATATATGTATAGTTTTGTATAACATCAACATATTTTATCTTTTAATACCATAATAACTCACACTTGTTCTATGGTACAATAGGAGGTCCAAATTTTACACAGATTTTTCCAGATGGGGGGAGAGGGACCATGCCCCTAACCCATGTGATATGGAAGGGATAACTGTATTATTCCAGAAGTAAACTTGAAAGATAAAGAATGACACAAAGTTGAAATAAGAGGTTGGAGCAGAATTTATCATGTCTCAGGAGAATTTTAAAAAAGCAGGAATGACAATCATAATCTCGGAGAAACTATAGAAGTATATGCTTAAAAGACATAAGTAGGGCACTAGACTGTGTTTAGAGGCACCATTGATAATGAAATGAAATCATCCTTAACATACAGGCACCAAGTGGCATAAATAGCTTTTGAGTACTGAAATGAGAAACCAATTAAATTATAGTGAGGAAATTGATAGGAAAACTCAAATAGTTGTGCCCCTTTCACAACTAGGTAAATGTAACCAAAAAGATAAATTAAGAGAAATTAAAAAATTAAAAAGAATTTTAGGAGAGCTAGATATGCAAGGTCTCTGTGGAATAATGAATTGGAATCAAAGAATATTCATATTTCTCATCTGTGCACAGTACTTATAAAAATGAATATATGTTAGGGCATAAAAGCCTCATCAAATGTAGTAGAATATAAATCTTAAATATATTCTTTATTGACTAAAGGGTAATGAAATTGAAATTTTAATCAATAAAGGTAATTTGAACAAAGAATTCAAATTTAAAGGGAGGATAAATAATATAATCCTAAAGGATATGGTGGGTCAAAGAACAAATTATAAAAGTAACATATCATTTTATTGAAGAAACTATTAATGATGAGACATTAAAACTTTTGGGATACAGAGTAACTTAGAAGACTTAGAAAAACTTAGAAAAATGTCTATTTTAAGCACACTCATCAAATGCTTTTTAGAGATAAAGAACAGAGCATTGAATTGGGCAAAAAAAAAAGAATAAAAAAACCTAAGAAATCCCCAACTACACATGACAATAGAGATTCTGACAATCAAATTAGAGGAAAACTAAAATGAAACAAAAAACACTGAATTGATGAAAAAATCAAGAAAATAAAACTAATAAAATAGAGAATTAAGTAATCTGATTAAAAAAAGGAAAACCAAATTGTCATACTAAAAAAATGACAAATGAAAATTTATGACATGTGAAGAAGAAATAATAGGAATTATATACAACTATTTTGTCAAACATGCCAAAAAATTGATAACGTAAATGGTATAGATAATTATTTGCAAACATATTGAACATTCAAAATAGAAAAACAAAAAAAAATGGAGAATTTAAATAACTCAATCTCAGGAAAAGAAAAATGAACTCAAGTAAACTCAGTAAGACTAGGACCAGATGGATTTACATGTGAATCTTGCCAAAACTGAAAGAACAATTAACTCTGAAATTGCATCATTGCTTATAAAAATAGAGAAAGAAGACACCCTACTAAACTTCTGTAACAAAAAGATGGTCTTGATATTTAAACCAGGGAAAGACAGAGAAGACAGAAGCTATTGACCAATATCTTTACTCAATAGTTATGCAATAATTGAATTAAAATGAACAAAGATGCAGCAGCTACATATTTAAAATAGTTATATGCTAGGATTAGTATATAGTATTGCTGTATAGTGTATAGTGTTTAGTACATAGTATAGTTGTATAGTATATAGTATATATTAGGTTGGATTTATACTGGGAACATAAGTTTGGTTCAATTTTAAGAAAATGGTAAATATAGCAGACTGTATTAATAACTAAAAATTTAAAAATCACAAAATTATATCAACAGATGCAGATTAAAAAACTTGACAAAATAAAACATCTATTTATGTAAAAAATTAAAGCATAGGAATAAATCAACCCTATTTCATAAATGGCAAAAAACATCTATCTAATATCAAGATATAGCATTATCTTAATTTTTTGTGTTCTTGATTTTTTAAAGTATAATTTATTGTATCTTAGCAAATTCTATCAAGGGACTATAAGAAATGTCATTCTGGTGTTATACTTCTTCCAATATTAAGTCTCTGAAAGTAGAATCTAAATCTATTTTGTGAATAAGTGTGGTTAGCTATCTTACATGATAATTATAGTGGTATCTTTAATGGAGAAATGCTAGAGGTCTTTTGAGTAAGATCAGGACTAAAGAAAGATTATCCATTATAACCACTATTTGATTAAAAGATGTAGTGAAAGGTATCTTCTTTTCTCATCTATTTTGTTTAGTTATATGACACTTTATATTTAAGTTATATATCCACTTTGGAGTTTGTTATAGTATCAGTGTGACATGTTAATTTAAATTTAATTTCTATCAGATTACTTTCCTAATTTCTACAAGTTTTGTCCAAGTGTGAGCCCTTTCACTGTTCCCCTCCCCTCCAAATGGTTCTTGTGCTTGGATTTGTTAATCGTTGTAAACAATTGTTCCTGACTCATGTATTTAATCTGTTCCAATGATCAGTGGTGCAAGTTGATTACATTGGTAGGAGACTTCTTGAGAAGAAGAAGGAGAATGGTGGTCTTATCTGAGAATTGTGACAATGAGGAAGGAGGCAGCCTGGAGGTGATCATGACCAGGAGGACGAATAGTGTCTGATGCCAGTTAAGTTGGGGACCATAGGAGACTTAAGAATCAGAGTGGTGGGCAACATCAGTTCTCAACCAGTAATGCCAAGGCTATCTCACTGGAGGTTACAACCCTCCTTTCTTTCCCCCTGCCTCCACATTCTATCTTGGAGTGAAGGGGGATGAGTTTGTATGTTTTCCCCTGTTGTTTTATTATTCATTTTGATTTTAATTAACTGTATTATTTTAATACTATGCATGACCTGGGCCTATAGTACAGGGAGCTACTTGACATCTAGATCTAACAACTTCAGATATTCCCAGATTTTCTTTTTCTTTAACTCAGTTCAATCTAGAGACCCAAAGAGTTAAGCAACCGTTTAAAATCCTCATGTTTGAGTTCAGATCTGGGAAGGTACAGAACAGAGTGCAGATTCCCTTTTCTTCTCACTGCTTGTGCTTATCCACCAACCAAATTGTCCTGGGGAGTTGATAGCATTGCTTGGAGGTTGGTGCAGGGAAGTTAAGCGGTTGTGGTGCCATATCTTCAGCACCATTTTTACTTTCCCTTAGAAGGCTCTTGCGTGAACTACACTCTCTCTTTTCCCTCCCTTTTACCTCTCATCGTATCTTAAGTTAATTCCACCTCCAGTAATCTCTTTTCATACATACACACCCATCCCCCTGGAACCAACTTGTGCCTTCCCCTCTATTTCCTGATCTTCATTGTTACCTCAGGGAAATCTTTCTTCCATTTCAGTTCTTCTCCTTGTTCCATCCAGGAGCCAAGAATGACACAAACTGTAGCTGACAAATGTGAAAAGATATCTAATGATACATCTTATTAAGGAAAAGGGAAGTCTTAAGTTTTCAATTGAAATTAGATATAACAGAGCCAGGGTCATTGACCTTGAAAGTTTCTAGAAGACTTCTTCATAATAGCCACTTAAATAAGCTTCCATTTACCTCCTCATCCTCCCCTAATTGAATTTAATTAAATCTTATTTTCCTGGAGTAATAGATTTCAAGATAAAACATTAATCTAGTTTTACTGGTTTTCTATTTTGTTTACTAGTATTACAATAGTATTTTTTTCCATGTGTGCATGTGTATGTGTATGTGTGCTGGGGGAGGGAAAATATGTGTTATTTCAGCTATGTTAGGGGTTAAATCAGGGATTCTTAACCTGTAATCTGTGAACTCACTTTTAAAAAAATTCTTATAACTATTTCAATAGAATTGATTTTCTTTGGTATCTTATGTATTTTGCTATTTCGCATTCATAAGCATTATTCTGAGAAGGGGTGCCTAAACCTTATCATACTGCTAAAGGAGTCCATGACACAAAAATGGTTTAAGAACTCCTGCTAGCCTAGGACTCAAAACACTTTTTATACTATTGTTCCTAGGGGAAATAAGTTCCAAGTTCCAAACAAGAGTCTTTAAGTAAACTTTGGGAATTTGACTTGTTTGTAAGTTCAGGGCTATATATGATTTCTTCCTGTCTTATTTTGAAATGAAGCATAATAACAAACCAATTCTCAAAACAGTTGTGGCATTATTAGAGTTTGCCACATCTCATACTAATAAACACAAGGGAAAATGAAAGAACCCAGATCCCTCCAAAGGAATTGAATTGAGCAAAGTTGCCTTATATAAGTAAGTATATCTATATCTATATCTATATATATGTATACATATATACATATGTATAAGTATATACTTATTCAATTTTATCTGAGGATTTATTCTATTTTTGCAATCTATGAAGTCCCTGAAGAAAGAGATGGCACAGGTGTTTTGTTTTTTTTTTTACATAGTATCCAATTAGATTTTTTAAAGTAGATTTTTGGAGATGAGTCTTTTATATTGGTAACCTTAGAACTTAGGACAACCAGAAGTTCCATTTGTTGTACACTATCATGTGGACTTAAGCACTGTGATCTGAATCTTCTGAAATTCCAGATGATGATTCTTTCCCATTTTGAAAATTTGATAAAGAAATTGCTTTTATTTCACCCCCAAAGATGAAGATGTTAAAATTAATTCACCGTAGCTGGCAATGTAACTACTGAAGAAATAAGTAGAGATTTAATATGATCATGTTGAAAAACTTGGTACATATAGAACAACTCTATAGATCTTTTTTTTTTTTCATGGTAAACTCATTTATTTTCTTTACTCTAATATTTTAATTCACTATTTATTTTCTTTTATTTATTTATTTATTTAACTTTTTACATTCATTTTCACAAAATTTTGGGTTCCAAATTTTCTCCCCTTTTATCCCCTCCCCCACCCCAATACCCCAAGCATCTAATTTTCCCTATCTCCAATCTGCCCTCTCTTCTGTCATCCCTTCCTTCTCTTGTCTCCATCTTCTCTTTTCTCCTGTAGGGCCAGATGACTTTCTATTCCTCATTAACTGTATGTCTTCTTTCCTAGTAGCAACAGCAATACTAAACAGTTGTTCCTAAAACTTTGAGTTCCAAATTCTTCCCATCCCTCCCTCCCCACCCATTCCTTTTGGGATGGCAGGCAATTCAATATAGGCCATATCTGTGTAGTTTTGCAAATGACCTTCCTGATAGTCGTGTTGTGTAAGACTAACTGAATTACCCTCAATCCTACCCTGCCCTTCATTGTTTCTCTTCTGTCTTTTGATCTTGTCCCTCCCCAAGTATTGACTTCAAATTGCTCCCTGCTCCCTTTGCCCTCCCTTCCATCATCCCCCCCCTTGCTTATCTCCTTCTCCCCCACTTTCCTATACTGTAAGATAGGTTTTCATACCAAAATGAGTGTGCATTTTATTCCTTCCTTTAGTCAAATGTGATGAGGGTAAACTAATTGTTTTTTTTTTTTCTCAGCTCTCCTCTTTTTCGCTCCACTAAAAAGTCTCCTACTTGCCTCTTAAATGACATATAATTACCCCATTCCATTTCACCCTCTTTCCTCCCACTACATTTCTCTCTCACCATTTACCTTAATTTCTTTTCAGCTATGGTCCCATCCTATTCAATTCACTCTGTGCTCTCTGTCTCTGTGTGTGCGTGCATGCGTGTACATGTGTGTGTGTGGTCCCACCAACTACCCAGATACTGAAAAGTTTTAAGAGTTACAAATATTGTCTTTCCATGTAGGAATGTAAACAGTTCACTTCTGGTAAGTCCCTTAAGACTTCTCTTTGCTGTTTACTTTTTCGTGCTTCTTCTCATTCTTGTGTTTGGAAGTCAAATTTTCTTTTCAGCTCTGGTCTTTTCATCAAGAATGATTGAAAGTTCTCTGTTTCATTGAAAGACCATATTTTCCCCTGAAGTATTATACTCAGTTTAGCTGGGTAGGTGATTCTTGGTTTGAGTCCTAGTTCCTTTGACTTCTGGAATATCCTATTCCATGCCCTTCGATCCCTTAATGTAGAAGCTGCTAGATCTTGAGTTATCCTGATTGTATTTCCACAATACTGGAATTGTTTCTTTCTAGCTGCTTGCAAGATTTTCTCCTTGACCTGGGAGTTCTGGAATTTGGCCACAATGTTCCTAGGAGTTTCTCTTTTTGGATCTCTTTCAGGTGGTGATCAATGGATTCTTTCAATACTTATTTTGCCCTCTGGTTGTAGAATGTCAGGGCAGTTTTCCTTGATAATTTCATGGAAGATGATGTCTAGGCTCTTTTTGTAATCATGACTTTCAGGTAGTCCCATAATTTTTAAATTGTCTCTCCTGGATCTATTTTCCAGGTCAGTTGTTTTTCCCATGAGATATTTCACATTCTCTTCCTTTTTTTTGTTCTTTGGTTTTGTTTAGTGATTTCTTGGTTTCTCGTAAAGTCATTAGACTCCATCTGTTCCATTCTAATTTTGAGAGAACTATTTTCTTCAGTGAGCTTTTGAACCTCTTTTTCCATTTGGCTAATTTTGCTTTTGAAAGCATTCTTCTCCTCATTGGCTTTTTGAACCTCTTTTGCCAATTGAGTGAGCCTATTCTTCAAGGTGTTATTTTCTTCAGCATTTTTTTGGGTCTCCTTAACCAAGGTATTGACCCATTTTTCATACTTTTCTTGCATCTCTCTCATTTCTCTTCCCAGTTTTTCCTCCACCTGTCTAACTTGCTTCTCAAAATCCTTTTTGAGCTCTTCCAAGGCCTGAGCCCACCTGACATCCCCCTGGGGTGTCTGGGGTACTGAGGCCCCGCCCTCCACGTCTTTCCCTGATGGCAAGAATATGTCCTCGTCATCAGATCTGAATGTCCGGATCATTTGCATTTGTTGGAAAAAAACTCTTTATAGTCTCCTTTTTCTTCCCTTTTCTGGGCATTTTCCCAGCCAATTACTTGACTTCTGAGATTCCTGTCCTCCCCTGCCGAGATCCGCCCAGCTAGTGCTTGGGGTCTGAGATTCAAATGGGCTTTCCGCGCCGCCCAGCTGCTAAGCCGCCCAGCTGCTAATCAATGTGAGCTTTAGTTCTGGTGCTGGGGTGGGGGCAGGGCCGCCTCCCAGGCTCAGCTCCCTCAGGGGCTTTATGTAGAGACCTTCAGGAATGCAGCGGGTGGGGGGGGGCGCCTCCCAGGCTCAGTTCCCTCAGGGACTTTATGCAGAGGCCTTCAGTAGTGGAGCAGGGTGGGGCAGGGCCGTCTCCCAGGCTCAGCTCCCTCAGATTGTTTATGCAGAGACTTTCAGTAATGAAGATCCTGCCTGCTGCGGGGGAAGTCCTGGGCTGCCCGCAGCCGCTGCTGCCTCCGCTGCTGCCCACGCCTCTGCCTCCGCCGCTTCCTGCCCCCCCGTCTCTGCCACCGCAGCTTCCTCCCGAGGGGGCCCGAATCACGGAGACACCCCACTCTCCTCAGCCAGCCAGCCTTCTCTCTCACTGACCTGTAGCTTCTTTGGGCGGAGGGACTTTCCCGGCTGCCGGAGCTTCCATCCCTGAAGCCTGCTTGGGTCAGCTTCTCTGGGGCCGCGGCCAGGGCAGCGCTGGGGTGGGGTCCGCTTTCCGGGGTGCGACGGACCCTGGGGACGGCTCTCCAGGGCTCCCTGGAACGGAAATCTCTTCCACTTTGTTTCTGTACCCCTTTCAGTGGTCCAGAAGTTATGGGGGTCTCTTTTTACATTAATTCTATGGGCTGTGGGTTGGAGCTCGTAAACGTGTGTCCTTCTACTCCGCCATCTTGGTTCCGCCCCTAGATCTTTCTATATGAACCATAGAACTATATCTAGAACATATGTATTCAGTATGAACTGAAGTTTTAAAGAGAAATCAAATTAGACTATATTATGCTATAGAGGGACAACAAGGTGGAGCCATAGTGCCTAGCATGCTGGCCAGAGTCAGAAAGACTCATCATCCTGAGTTCAAATCTGATCTCAGACACTTAATAGTTGGGTGCCCCTGGGCAAGTCACTTAACCCTGTTGTTTCAGTTTTCTCATCTGAAAAATGAGCTGGAGAAGGAATTGACAAACCACTCCAGTATCTCTGCCAAGAAAACTCCAAATAGGGTCATGAAGAATCAGAGACAACTGCAAACAACTGAATGATGACAATACTATAAAGGGGAATTGATCCATATACTGCATGAAGGGAAAACCCTTGAGTCCAACAGATTTGGTTTGGTTGAATATGAATCCTACAGATGATGTGAAATGAGTGATGTTTATTCTTTCTTCTGTGGCCATTCTTTCACACAATAACTTTGCATTTTTTTTTCTAGGTACCTCGGGATAACAAGACCTCTGACATATCCTGTGAGACAAAATGGCAAATGTATGGCCAAAATGATCCTTTCCGTGTGGCTCCTCTCTGCCTCCATCACTTTACCTCCTCTCTTTGGTTGGGCCCAGAATGTTAATGATGATAAAGTTTGCTTAATCAGCCAGGATTTTGGCTACACAATTTACTCCACTGCGGTTGCATTTTACATCCCCATGTCTGTGATGCTTTTCATGTACTACCAGATTTACAAGGCTGCCAAAAGAAGTGCTGCTAAACATAAATTTACCGGGTTTCCCCGGCTTGAAGAAAATAACGAAGGTGTCATTTCAGTCAATGGCATGGTTAAGCTCCACAAGGATCCTGAAGAATGTACCAATTTTTCCAGACTCCTTAAACAGGAGAGGAAAAACATCTCCATCTTTAAAAGGGAGCAGAAAGCAGCCACCACCCTTGGGATTATTGTTGGGGCCTTCACTGTATGTTGGCTACCATTCTTCATTCTCTCGACAGCAAGACCGTTTATCTGTGGGACTTCCTGTAGCTGCATCCCATTGTGGATGGAGAGGACATTCCTGTGGCTCGGCTATGCAAACTCCCTCATTAACCCTTTTATATATGCCTTCTTCAATCGTGACCTGAGAACCACCTATCGCAACCTGCTCCAGTGCCGATACAGGAATATCAACCGGAAACTCTCTGCCGCAGGGATGCATGAAGCTCTGAAATTGGCAGAGAGGCCTGAATTTGTGCTGTAAGGTTATTTGTCATTCTTTACATCCTTCATGCCCTTTTGTGCTTCCTAACTCACATGTTTATTATCGTCTAAGTGTTCCAGATCTCATCCCCCATCCCACCCCTGCCCCCATTGTGTTCAATGTTCAGGGTATCTTCAAAGGTCATATTAGATGAAAGAAATTGGATAAATTGGTGAAGCAGTGAGGAGAGTACTGGGCTTGTATTCAAATCCTGATTCTGCAACTTAACTTAGCCCTAACTCTAACCTGGGATAGGTCACTGAAGCATTCTGGTTCTCAGTTTCCTAGTCTGAAAAATGAGAGATGGGGTAAACAATTTCTAATACTTATTCTAGTCTGTAGTTCTATGATACTGTGTTTTATGGAAGGAAGCAGTTTAGTTTTCCAATAACTTACAACAGAGTTGATAAGCCAAAGAGGAAAGTTTCCATGCAGATGAATAAGACCAGGAATTTTGATGTATGTTTCCCCTTATCACCTTGTGACCAAGAGATGGTGCTTTAGGCTATATTTGTCCCTCCTCTTTGTATACAACATTCTATATTTTGCTAAATGTCCCTGAGGATCATATCTGTAAGAACCCATATTTTCCATGAGGTAGGGAGGTACAGACTTTCTTTAAGTGTCTTTAGATCAATCTCTGTGTATGGGACCTCCAGGGACTGTAAGCTGGAAAGTGGATTTTTTAATAAGCTCCCTATTGTTAGGATCTCTCCCCCCCACTCCTTTTTTATAACTGAAGATAGTTAATATGTACTTTTAAAATATACATATATATTTTATATGTAGGTAGTGTAGTGGATAGAGCACTGACCTTGAAGTAAGGAGGACTAGAATTCAAATCTTGCTTCAGACAACTACTAGCTGTGTGACCCTGGGCAAGTCACCTAACTTTACTTGCTTCCAAAACCACTCACACATCTACATATATAAATGTGTGTATACATATATGTGTGTATGTATAGCATGTAATTTTTTCAATTAGCAAAAATTTATTTTCCTCCTACCTCTACTGAAAAAATTCACATTAGAATATATATGTATATTTATATGTGTGTGTGTGTGTGTGTGTGTGTGTGTGTGTGTATAGTCAGGTAAAAACTAACTCCTTCATTGACCATGTCTAAAAAGGTAGGTTAACACGTACATGTCTAAAAAGGTAGGTTAACATGTACATGTCTAAAAAGGTAGGTTAACACGTACTTTGCTATATCGGAAATGAAGGATGAGGTTAAGTACTGAGTGTAAAGCTCTACTAATTCAGGTGAATTATGGCAGTGAAAAGTTTGAGTCATGGAATATTTTAAAAGAAGTACAATTTTTACTCTTTCAATGGCATATAATAATTCCAACCAAGCTGACAAGAAGAGTAGACATTTTTTAGCACCAAAATATAAAAATAGATGAGAATAATTTGTAAATGCTTATTAACTCTTGCAGTCAGTTGGTAGGTATTGAACATATACTTGCTATGCAGAGATAGACTAGAGATAAAGATGATCCCAGGAGATAAGGAACTTATTCTCTAGTTGGAAGAACCACAGATAGACAATTAGAGAAAGAAACAATAGAATAGACAGGAGACAATATTATAAAGTTAGTTGTGTGCTAGAAATGAAATGGATCAGGATTAGAGTTGAAGATCACCATTAGTTGGAGGAGCCAGGGATGGCTTCATGGAAGAAGTGATGCTTTTGTTGGATCTAAAAGGACAGGTAGAAGAAGTTTGATGGAACAGAGTATTTTAAGAAGGATGAATAGCATTAGCATGGGAAGTAATGATTAATATGGTGTGTGGGTTGGTGATAAATATTAAATAACCAGGACTGGCTTTTGTGAAAACGTCTGCATTGAGGAAAAGCAGGATATTAGATTGGCTATTTAAGGTGGGGTCAGATTATGGAGACTTTTAAAGGGTAGGTTGAAGTATAGGATTCTGAGTGGGGATTATGAACATTTTTTTAGATGATTAACTTAGAAGTAGAGGATGGTTTGAAGAGAGGACAGACTGAAGATGGGGAGAACTGTTATGATCCTAGATGTGAGGGAGAAGCCTGGACTAGGGTAGTAGCTGGAGAAATGGATTGGAAAGTGGTGAATGAGAGAGACTGTGAAGGAGGAATGATAGGACTTGGTGGAGAAAAATGGAGAAAAAGAGGAATAAAAAGTAGCTCCAAGACTTTGCTTCTACAAGAATGGCAGTAATACCAGCCCATGTAAAGAAAATGGAAAAGAAAGCTGGTTTAGGAAAGAAGATAATGACTTCCATTGTAGACACATTGATAATGAAGTCACCTGTGTGGAAATGTCTTTCAGACATTTGGAAATCTTGTTGTTGAGTCACGTCTGACTCTCCATGACCCCACTTGGGATTTTCTTGAAAAAATATTGGAGTGGTTCGCCATTTCCTTCTCTAGCTCATTTTACAGATGAGAAACTGAGGTAAACAGGGGTTAAGTGACTTGCCCAGGGTTACACAGCTAGTAAGTGTCTGAGGTTGGATTTGAACTCAGATCTTCCTGAATCTAGGCCCAGCACTCCATTCACTGCACCACCTAGTTGTCCTAGGCATTTGGAAATACAAGGTAGGAATTTGAACTGAAGAAGCAGAATTGAGAGTCATGAGGCTAGAGGTTAAAGTAGAAAGTGTAATAGAAAATGATACTTCAAGAACTTGAGAGAACAGAGATCTAAAGACTGAGCTCTAGAGGATGCCTATAATATGGGAGTGAGAAGAGGGTCTGCAGTGTCATATAAACATACAGACAAGAAAATTTCAACAGAAGGTGGTCAGTAGTGGAGAAGCAGAATGGGACAATGAAAAGAATGCTGCATTCGAGTCAGAGGACAGAGTTCTAATCCCCCTTTTGCCACTTATTTATTATCTGTGTGAACTTGGACAATCGAACCATAAGCATTTATTAAGCACCAACTGTGTTCAAGGCATCAGTTAACCTTACTGGGCTTTAGTTTTTTCCTTGGTAGATTGAGGGTGTTGAGCTTCGTGACCTGAGGTTTCTTCCATCTCTATATTGCCTGTGTTATGGTAGGAAATTTAGAGTAACAGGGTAGAGGGAATGAGTGGTAAGGGAAGTGAAGCTTCAAATATGGTCCACTTCTTTAAGATGTTTGGTAGGGAATAAGACAGTACGTGGAAGAAAAATGCTTCCATGTGTAGCTAGAAGTTGAGAAGGATCATTCAAATGGTTTGGTTTTTTTTTCTCGCCCAAGATTGGAAAGACCTAAGTATGTCTGAAAGTAGAAGCTAAGTGACCGCTGACTTCAGAGAGACTGAAGATATTTGAGGAGGGAAACGTAATGGAGCAATTCTCTTTCTCTGCCCTCCTCCCTCTCCATAATGTCAGAAGGACTCAGGCTGAGAGGACAGGTGGACAGAGTACTTTTAATTGTGAGGATGACTTCTGAGAATGGCAAAAAGGGAAGAAAGGCTGGAGAATATAATCATATACTGTTAGAATTGCAAAATATTTTTAAAATAATCTAGTCTGACTCTTGTTTTTACAGATGAGTAGACTGAGAGGTAGAAAGACTTGTCAAATTTTGCATAGTTAGTACCTTGTGCCTTGATTCTTTCCAGGACATCATACTGCCTTCTCCATATATAAATCGAGATATGAGGAAATGAAGATGGGAGTGGATGAGCCGTTCAACATGACTGCTTTGTTCTTGAGAGCAGATAAGGCCACCCACTGAGTTTTGTTGAGAAGTGAGGGCAGGATTAGAGTTTGAATACAGTGGAGAGGGTTGGAATAACTGTGATGGAAAATGAGCTATGGAGTAACTTCCATGGCTGTAAGACTTACAGTGAGTTTTCCTTGTAAATTCACATCCTTGAAAAATCTTATTTTCCTCAGTTTACAAATAGGAATATTGAGTCTCAGTGAAGTGAATTGACCTGCTTGGGGTCTTGTTACCAGTGTTAGATTTGGGGTTCAAATCCTGGTCTTCTCACTCTTCAAGTCCAGAGCTCTTTTAGAAACACCACAACTAGTGAGTAGTTGAGAGGAAAATGAAAATGGAGAAGGAAAGATATGCAGATCTGTGCTTAAAATGTCCCCAAAAGAATTTCCTTAAGAAGGTTAGCATTTCCTTTTCAGTCTTGCTTACATGATTATTCTGCCTAGTAAATCATTCATAGCACAAAGATAATCTTCAGCCTAGCCCTACATCTGGAGCACCACTAATTTCCAATTAGTGGAAAGCAAATTAATGAGATTTTACCAAACTGGTCAGAGAACATGCCTAGAATCAAACATTCAGGACAGACTACATTATGAGAGCTTGCATCTCTGCTTCTGAAAATTTGTCAGGTTCAACAGGCAAGTCCTTGCTGCTGACATCCTTCCTTTTCTTGCTTAGACCTCTTCAGCTCACCTTTTTTCTGCCTTTCCTCTACTAAGCAGTATTTTTTTAGTTTCAAATCAATTTATTTGAATAAGCTGAGTAATTTTAATCAGTTTATCATTTTAAAAAAGTTTCCTTCTTTCTATTCACTAATTTGACTCTTTCCTTCATTTCACCTTACTTCTTTGTGCACTCACTATTCATTCTTTAGTGGGCACATTTCTTTTTACATTTGTTTGTTTTTAAAAAAAAATTATTTATTTTCAGTTTTCAACATTCGCTTCCACAAAATTTTGAATTTGAAATTTTCTCCCCCTCCCCACTTACCCATACCCCAGGACAGCATGTATTTTGATTACCCTTTCCTCCAATCTTCCCTCCCTTCCATCTCCCCCTCCTGCCACTTATTTCCTTCCCTTCTATTTTCAAAAGGGAAAGATAGATTTCTATACCCCATTTCTTTATATATATATATATATATATATATATATATATATATATATATATACACACACACATATATATGTCTTATTTCCTAGTTGCATATAAAACACAATTTTTAACACTCATTTTTAAAGTTTTGAGTTTAACGTTCTCTCCCTTCCTCCCTCATTACCCATCCTTATTGTTCTAATTGCCTTCTGGCAAGTAGTTTGATATAGGTTATACATGTGTAGTCATGCAAAACATATCCATAACAGTCTTGTTGTGAGAGGCTAACTGTATTTCCTTCTATCCTGTCCTGTCCTCCATTTATTCTGTCCTCTCTTTTGACCTGTCACTCTACCAAAGTGTTTGCTTCTGATTACCCCTTCCCCCAAATCTGCCATCCCTTCTATTATCCTCCCCCTCATCCTCTTCCCCCCTGCTTTCCTGTAGGGTAAGATAAATTTTCATACCCAATTGAATGTATATGTTATTCCATCCTGAAGTCAAATCTGATGAAAGGAAGGTGCATTTATTCCCTCTCACCTTCCCCTTCTTCCTCTCCATTGTAAAAGTTCTTTCTCACCTCTTTTATGTGAGATGATTTGCTACATTCTACCTGTCCCTTTCTTTTTCTCCTAGTACAGTCCTCCCAACACTTAATTTTATTTCTTAAATATCATTCCTTCATGTTCAACTCACCTGTGCCCTCTCTTTCTCTACTATATATATACACACACACAGACATGCATATATATGTATACATATACCTACACATATACATATAAATATATTTACACATATAGATATTCCCTCCAACTACCCTAATACTGAAAAAGGTTTCATGAATTACAAATATCATCTTTTCATGTAGAAAACATATACATTCAATTGGGTATGAAAATTTATCTTACCCTACAGAAAAGCAGCTCTTCCATAATCTGGAAGACCAATTCATATTTTTCTTAGAAGGTTTGGATGCAGGAGCTTTGACTTTGTTGTCTTTTTTGGTTGTATGTTTTGATCTCCCTTGTCATCAATGATGTAAGAAAATACTTGTTTCTTTTTCTTCTGTTTGCTCATTTTCCAGCTAATTACTTGACTTTTGAATTCCTTGTTAAATGAAGGGCTCTAGAAGCAGCTTCCATTTCAGTAATGGCTGCTGCTGCCCTTTAACTGGGGCTGGAGTTGGGTCTGGGGCTAGATCTGATGTCGAGATTGGAGCTTGACCACACTCTCCACTCAGCCAGATGAAGGGACCCTTCCCACTGACCTTCAAAGCTGTTTTTGGCATTTTTAAGTTGAGAAGTCTGAAAACTGCAGCATCTGCCAGCAATTCAGTCTCCTAAAGAGTGCTCCAGCTCCCTCCACACTGGCATAGCCCACACCAAGCTGTGCTCCACTCCCAGCCTGGAACAACAGACCCTGCCTTTGACTTTTCAGATTGTCTTAGGCTGGAAATATTCTTCAGTCTTTCATTTTGTGGCTTCTTCAACTCCAGAATTTATTCATTGCTATTTTTTATAGGTTTCTTAAAGGGCTTGTGGGGAGAGCTCTTGCAGGTCCCTGCTTATACTCTCTCTGCCATCTTGGCTCTGCTTCTTCCCTAAGCAGTGTGTCTTCTTTCTTGGGAGCTCCAAAGGAGACAGGAACAATTTTCCCAGGGGGAGAAAAAACCACAAGCAATCTTGCTGGAATAGGAAGCAGGATGCTTAGAGCACTGACCTAGAGTTTACAGCTTCAATTATTTTTTTTTTACCTCTCCTTCCTGTACTCCTTTCTTACCCCAGTGGCAGGATAATGACCAGATATGCCATGAAGGGGCATAACTTTAGAGTCACCCCAGAAAGCTTCTGAGTCTGGGGAGAAAGAGCCACACCACAGGGCCCCTGCCTTGTTTGCCTAGGGCTTAGGTCCCTATGATTCTGGAGCAGTAGAACTAGGGGCTTCTCTGAACTTTCTTTGCCACAGATGGCATAGCAAAGTGGACAGTGCTCTGGTATTATCCATGCCAGGGAGCTATGGTAGGCAGGGCTAAGCTTGATCAAAATGGGGAAGTAAGTTTTTGACCTCTTATCCTCTTCCTCCTCCCATCACCTCCTCATGCTACTTTATTACTCAAGAAAATAAAACATGGCATGGTCTCTAGCAGAAAGTTGGAGACTAGGGAGCTATCATGTGGAATAAGGCATCCATTTCCAGACATGATCAATGGGCTGATTTGTTTTGTCTGACTTTACTTATTTATTACAAGGCAGATTCAGTGGGGAGGGAGGGAGTTGGTAAGTAATTGGGAAATGACAGTGATATTTAATATTGAAAAGTCAAATTTAAAAAGAACAATGGTGGCAATGAAAATATAATATAAAATGTTATTTTTAACTCCATACATAAGGAAAATTTTCATAATTATTAACACTACTAAAAAAAATGGATCAGGCTGACTTAGGTAGGAACTGTAAGTATTTTAGCATGTAAAACCTGTCAGGGATGTAGTGGTTGAAATTCTTGCATTGGGTAGGAGGTTATAAGATGTCAATTGAAATATACATAAATAATTTTGTATTAATAGTTGTGAATATTATGTATGTGTAGTTATCACTTCACATTTTGACCTATAAATTTATCAATTCATATTTTGGATTCTGCCATCAAGTTCTAATAATGGTACACTTTTCTCATTGTAGGAAGGAATACATATTCCAATTCACATCTTTTACCCTGGCTCAAGGGCTAATCAAGGTAGCAGTTGGTGATAGCTGTAATGGAGGTCAAGGAACCCTTACCAGGACTCTAGGATCATTCCAGAATCTTGGGCACCAATTTAAAGGGCTTTTCAGTATGTGAATGCTGACATGCTGAAGGGAATCTAGGCTAATTCCAATACTGCACCATTTTACTGTATATTTATACAGAGGTTCCTATCTGACTTACCACCCTCTTTAAAAAAATATTCAGTTCCCCCCTGGAAATCTACTTTTTCTAACCATTTTTAAAAAAAAAGTTGCATCATTTCAAAAATATATAATTTTTTTTTAAAGAAAAATGACACATCTTAAGTTTAATAATTTATTGTAAATTTGTGGAGTTTTTCCTGCATTGAAATTTTTGTTACATAATTTTTTGTTATATAACCATATACTATTGTACAGTAAACAAGTCATTACATGCATATATTCCTCCCAATGATGGATGCTGGACTTCCTGACAATGCATGACATGCTCTCCTGCCAACACTTGCTTTCTAAAACCTGTTGGTGGACTTGACCACTAATTGGTTGTAACTTGTATTTTGTGTGTTTATTTGGAAAATAATGTAATCACTATGACTTTAACTGCTACACAATAGATGAAACATGTACCAACTGTTTTTCATAATTTTCTTTTCTTCTTTTCTTTCCTTATGCGTCTATCACTCCCTTATTTTTTATTCAGTGCCTCCCAATTATACCTGAATCTATTATGCCCACCTCCCCCATCATTCTAGCACACCTTGCCCTCCCCTGGGGGTGCTATCACCCACTTTGGGAACCTCTGTATTAATATCTCTACTTGGTTTAGATTGTACTTAGTAAAAAGGCTTTATATCTCCCTTGTCTAGATTTTTTTTGGGATTGAAGGAGCCAGTCTCCATGAAAGGGGACTTAGTTCTTACTAATGCCTGTTCAACAAATTCAGTACCATAGAAATATGTTGAACATCTGCTGTGTACAAGCACAGTGCTTGAGGGTGGGGAGGGATACCCCAAGCTTAAGATGTAGTCCTTGAAAATCTAGGAGGGAAGATGTCATATACAAACAACTACATTACGAATTACATTCTCTCTATAATGGAGAGGTCCAAAGAGCTACATGTAAGATCCAAAAAAAGGAAAGATTAATTAGGTTTGGGATTTTTATGTCTGTCACAAACTCAGAGACTGCTCTGAACTCTGGCACTATCCTGGGGGGCAGAGAATGGAATATATATTTATATAATACCTACTATGTACCAGGCACTAAACTTTACCTATATTATCTTATTTGATTTTTACAACAACCCTGCAAAGCAGGTGCTGCTATTAATCCCTATTTTACAGATGAGGAAACTGAGGCAAATAGAAGTTAAGTGACTTGCCCAGGGTCACCTGACTAGCAAGTACCTCAAGCCTGGTTTGAACTCAGTTATTTATGATTCCAGGAAGAAAGACTCTTAGGTTGTAGTATATGCTTTGGGGAATTCTTTGACCCTAGCAGTCCAGGAAGCAAATGACATTTCTTAAAAATGTGAACAGACATTAGGCACTCCATGTTCATTTTGTACCCATTTTGATTTCAGGAGTTTCTATACTGAGTTGACTCATGGGTCAGTGTGACTAGCATACATGTCTCCACATTGAGAATCACCCTATTACTATAGCCTGGAAATGACTTTTCATATACTGCTCTGCAGTGGCTTCTCATAGTGTCCAGCAGTGGTGTTGCCCGTACCCATTTACATACCATTTTCTTGTTATCTGATGTTAACAGAATACACAAAATGACTTGGAAATGGGATGAGGAGAAGACACTTTGTGTTCATAACATAATATTCTTGGATACATTTGTCTTTTGGGAACGTATTCACTTTAAGGAGCGACAGCATTGAACTGTAATATGAGCAATATTCTCCCTGAATTGTATTGTGTGTGGGCAGGCACCATTTGAAGCAAATTCAATTGCATTAATTTGCAACTTATATTTTCAAAGTACTTTATAATCACTTTAACGTGGCATTGAAGTTATTTAATAATTCTTGCATGACTAAGTTTAGGACTTTTCTCAAATCATGATATTTTTCTTCAACATAAAATTTTCAGGATTTTAAGTTTATAAAACTCATAGATAGGATAGCAAATTAAAGATGTCCAGCAACATTTGCCTTTTTGACTTGGAAAGACTGGGAGAGTAAGAGAATTTTATGGTTGTGAGGGACCATGTAGGTCATTCCTTAACTTGAAGCTTAACTTAAATCCTTAATTAATTAGTTCCTTAACTTAAACTTGCTGTTTCTTTGATAAATATGCTCCTAATTGTCCCTTCTTTACATTTTTTATTTCATGTTGTTGAAAGGTATTTCAGTATGATTAGCCTAAAAATATCTATGATCTTTGAAAAATATGTGGCCTTGGAAGATGAAAGAATGGCAGCCCAGGATTATCTATCTATCTATCTATCTATCTATCTATCTATCTATCTATCTATCTATCCATCTACGTATCAGTAATTTGCAAGATTAACGTACTTGAGAAAAAAACATTTGTTGAAGAAATATTTATGGAAGTATCTTTTATGTGCATGTCATTGTTTTAGACATTGCAGGAGATTAAAAAAAGTCTAAGGCATACTCCCTGCTTTCACGAAGTTTGTAGTGTGTTGTCTAGATGAGACACTCAGAAGAACATTTAAATCATGCTAGAAAGAGAGAGATGACAAAAAAGGTGCTAGAGGGTGGGATAGATAGTGCAATAAGAATTCAGGAGATTGCTAAAGGCTTCATGGAGGCTTGAGCTAGGCTTTGAGGAATGGATAGCATTTGGCTAGACAGAGAGGGGAGGGGAAGATATTTTAGCTAGAGGGAAAAGCATGACTTTTTCATGTATGGAGATGGTAATAGTCAAGGTTTAAGTTTTGAGAAGAGCCTGGATGGATCAGAGGGTTTTTAGTGGAGAAAAATGAGGGACATGGATATAAAGATAAGTTGGAGCCCAGATGATGAGAAATCTTGAGTAACAAACTAAGGACTTTGTTCTGCAGGTAGGAATAGTAAGCTATTGGAGAGTTATGAGCTGAGGTGTAGTATAATGAGAAGTTTTTTAGGAAGATTCATCTGGTGATGGTTTGCAAGGCCTGTTGGAAGGAGGAGAGCTGGGCAGTACTTATGTTATTATAATTATCTAGACCTGAGTTGGCATCATGGTGTAGAGGAAAGAGCACTCACTATATTTGGAGTCAAAGGAACTAGAATCAAGCATGTGGCTCTGCTACTTCCAACCTGGGCCATCATGGTTAAATCATTTTGCCCTGTGGGCCTTGGTTTCTTCATCAGTAAAATGAAGCAATTTACTTCATGATTTGCAAGTTTCCTTCCATCTTGAAAGCTTGTGTCTCTGAAGTTGCCAACATGTTTGTGAGCTTGTGAATCCTGAGATCATGCAAGATGAAATTTGTATGGAGGGAAGCGAGAATGCAAAAAGGAAGGAACAAATGAGCCCACTCAACTTTTGGCTTCCGTCATGGATTTGAATTAATAGGAGTAATGTGACCCTTCTATTTTGAAGCAGCTTAGCAGGGCATGATATTGGGCACAGATAATTGTGAGTACTTCCTATGTGCCACTCTGTGATTATGTGGGGCATCTTTTCCATTCCAGCAAATCCCTGAGGTTTCATAGCAGTCATATTTCTGGTTATAAAATAGGCAGGAAAAACTATTCTTTACTTCCTTAATTTATTTCATAAAAATGTCTTCTAGAGGTATTTGAAAGAAGTCTGTTCATGCTGCTGAAGAACTATGGCAATGATCTGTTGCCAGGTCCCATTTCCAAGCTGTTACTCAGGGACTCCAAGATCCAAGAAGAGTTTAAACAGAGTACGACTGAAATCAGAGGTCTAGTCCCTACACCTAATGCCAATGCCTTCTAACCCAGAATTTATAAATATTGGTTTTAAGTCTTAGATTTCTTGAGTCTACCAAACATCACTCTTTTTGTAGCCATTTTTAGGGGTGGTTTTGGTGGAATTATGGGTAGGATATGTGCCCTTGTTCCAGAAAATTAGGTTTTCTGGATATATTTTTCTCTCTAAAAACAGTAACAACAATGAAGACAAAGTAGAGGAATAAAGGCATTTTTGGAAACATTTTTTCCACTTACCATTAACTCAGCAAATATTTATTATATACTTACTGTGTTGGGCCAGGATAGTTAGTTTTAGAACTAGGGATACGGAGTACATCTGTGATTTCATTGGTATGTGAACTCCCAGGTGGGCAAACTCCCTTTACTAATACAAATGAATGAATTCTTTACAACTTCTGATCTTCAAGAGTTCATTTAGAACACGGGAGGCTAAATGAATTGCCCAGAGCCACAAAGCTAGTATGTTTCAAAAAACTAGACTTCTACCCATCTTTCTGACTTTGAAGTTGGCTCTCTATGCACTAGGTCACACTGCCTCTTAGGTTTTCAAAATGCAAAGATAGTGAACAGCTGGTTAAACTGGCTTCCTCATGAAATTGTGAGCTCCTTGAGAGCAGGGATTGTCTTTTGCTTTTTTTTTTTTTTTGGTGTCCTCAGCACTTAGTGCAGTGCCTGGAATACAGTAGGTGCTTAATAAATGCATACTGACTGACTGAGAAAGAAGATGGACACAACTCTTCTGAGCCTCAATTTTCTTATATCTAAAACAAGAAGATTGAACTAGCTCGATAGAGGTCCTTTCCAACTGTAAATCAACGGTCCTATGAGTTGCAGAGGGATTTTACTAGGTCCCTAAACTCCAAATTCTGTATTCTTTCTGCTGCTCCACAATGCCTCTTTTATGTGCCAGACTCATTATTATTCATCATTTTTCTTTTCAAACAAGGTAAATACCATTCCATTTTGTAGGCAATTTTAAGTGTTCTTTTTTCCCCCTTTTTTGCTACAGATCTATCACAAAAGTGAGTTTCTAGATTGTTATTCAGAGCTGCTTCATAAATATGCTGAGTACTTGGCAGCTTACGAAAATCAGGAAAAAGACCGAAAAAAGGCACATTTCTTTTTCTTAGAAGCACCTTTAACCCTTTTAGAAGCCACAATTGATTTGACTGCTTTGATTTTATAAGAATTAAATCCATCCACCGAGAAATGAAAAATCAGGTTTATGGTCCTGCTAAATTATTTTCCTGTTTCTCTCCTATTTTTTTTTATAGACAAAACTCTGACTACAGTCGGAAAAAAAGTCACGATTCATGATGCAGAACAGAAATGATGGAGCCTGAAATCAACAAGGGGTGAAAGAGGTGACTCACTCCCAGTGAAGCAGTTTCTGGCTTTCAAAATGCAGCTTCTCCTGTGGGAGGAACCATTCAAATGTGACATCAACATGGATGATCCATTGTATGACATGCGCTGATTTGAAGAGGGATGATCTCTCACTCTCTCTTGCTTGCTCTCCATTTGTAAATCAATGCTATCATGTACAAATGAAAATCAACATCTGCGTATGACTGCAAGATCATTTTTAGCAATAAGCACATTGATAAAACTGAGTTTCATAGAAAATGGAAACACAGTTTCTAGTGCTTCACATCTGTCTAAATCTGTGTAAGTGAAAGGAAATCCTAATTCACAGTCCCCATGCTTCTGACGCAAAATGTTATTATGAATATTCAGGGATCACTGGTGAAAAAAAAAGTTGTATTTTGTTGTTTGACAAATAGATATTTTTTAAGCAAACACTGGTAAGTCAAGTGTTGAAAATGTTGCATGCCCATGTTAGAAAACAAATTCAAAACTACTGTAGTCTACTAATGTAAACTTAGTCCCAAGGCTTTGTTTATTTAAAGCCCCTGTCAAGTAGTTTGGCTTTTTTACAGAGGCCCCTGTGTCTTTCCCATAAAAAGTACTTTATGTGTTGATCTACTTATTGTTCCTATAGGACTTGTGAATGGATCTAAGTCTGGAAAGGACCAGAAAGCCTGGCTATAGATTTCCCTTTGCTAATAATTCTTCCTCAAGGTGCTGAGGAATTAGGGTAATTCATTTCCCAAAATTCTTGGCAATCCAAGGGGAAAACAAAAAGGCTGCACTTGGAGTAATCTGTCAGTCAACAAGCATTCATTAAGCTCTTACTGTGTACGTAAGTTCTGGAGATACAAGAGAAGAAATAACAGAATGGGTTTTCAAAACCTTGGAATGCTTTATGTACTGGTATTACAAATCCAATAACTGGTGGGTGCCATTTTGTGAACAGTGGGATTGCACTTCAGGGCTGGCATTCTTGTCCCCTGCCTGCTTCTGAATGTTCAGGGGGAAGAACTGCCTCCTTTGAGCATAATTGTGCTCAACTGAGTGATATGAGTTTGATGGAAAAAGGAGTATGGTAGAGCCAGAGTGCCCTTGAGCCTTAGCTGAAAGCTCCTGAGAAGGCCTTTAGGCTCATTCACTGTGATGCTTGCTTGTAGCTTAAAACAAATGTGTGCCTTGAGTGATGCAATTCTATCTCATGAAAGATCGACAGTCGGAGCAGGCTGCTGAACAGAAATGATCCTGTCATTGATTTGACTTGTCCAACTGTGAGGTTCAATAAACACAGGATACAAAAATGTTGGTAATCCTGAGAAAGTAGACCCAAGAGGAGGAAGTCTTGAACTTCAGGTGGTGGATGGAGAGCCCTACAAGCAGGTGGACAATTTTCCCTGCAGTACAGGACTTTGTGGCTTTCTGATTGGGGCCCTGGACTGGACATGCATGATTTTGCTTTGGCTTTGCCTATTACCAGACCAGAGAAGCACCTGCATCCCAGACAAAGAGGAGATGGGCCCTTCCCATCTAGAAAAAGTGGTATCAGTATCTTAACTGCAGGCGTCATAGAGTGACTGTACATAATTATATTTGTAATTTACAGGATTAACTATAGTAAGATGAATGTTGTGTTCCATTTGAAAATGTTTTATTACATTAAATTGAATAAAGTCTATTTATAGCTGCAATAAAGTAAATGATTTTTTTTTATTTAAAGGGCTAAAGAAATAAAATCAAACAGTCAATGAGTATTTATTAAGCTCCTACTATGGGACAGACACTGTTCTAGGGACAGATAAAAACAGACCCTTCCCTCAAGGAGCTCACACTCTGTGGGGGAGAAAAACATGAACATAACATAGAATGTTATCTCAGGCAAGAAAAAATGTTTTTGCAAGCAGAATGGCAGAATTGGAGAGCTCTCAATAGCAGACTTGACAGGTCTCCTAAATGGACACAAGTATCAATGGAAAGCTTGTAATTTAATTTTGTTGCCTGGATTCAAACAGTAACATTTTTTTGATGATGTTTTTTTCATGGTAACTAAATACTGATGCAGCACCTACACATACTTGGGAAGCAGATAGTGGTCAGTTAGGCATGTAAATAAGGACAGGTTACTAGCTTCATTTATGATGCTTGCTACCTATGGCCACATGCTTATTTTGTGACGAGGGTCAGTGATGACCCTACTGACATTACCAAACCTTACTGAATAGGTTTTTGAAGCCATACTCCAGTTTGCAAATAGGGCATAGTTTCAGGCAAGAAATGATTATTATATTTATTATCTGATCCAATTGTTCCCTGACATGCCAAACATTTAGGGGAGTATCCTCTCTAGAAAGATTCCAAAGAACTTCAGAAGGACAAGGTTAAGTGAGATGTGACTGGTACATTGTCATCCCACATTGTTATTGTGGATTTATCTTTATGTGTTATTATCTAGAGTTTTTCTTTACATCTCTTTTACACAATGATGAGACTGAACTGCCTTGAGATACTATGTGAGAATGTAAGAGATCTGACTTTGAATTCCAGTTCGGTTATTTACTGGCTATGTCAACTTGGTTTTGCTTCTTTGGCCTTCAGTTTCCTCATTTGTAAAATAAGGGATTGGACTAGATCAAAGGTTCTTAACCTGGGTATATGACCTTGTCTTATGTGCGAGTGCATATATGTGTGTGTGTGTGTATATACATGCACATGTATATATACACAATATACACATGTGTATATGACATACCTCTATTTGTATATGTATGTGTACATATACATACATATGTATATGTGCATGTATTATATATTATATATATCTTTCTGTGTGTATATATGTGTATATATAATTAGATATACATACACACATATCTATCATCTATCTAATTTTAATGTAATTAGTTTCCTTTGGAATCTCATGTATTTTATTTTGTGCATTTAAATTTAGTGCTTTATTCCAAGAAAGGGTCCATAGGTTTCGCCAGATTTCCAATGGATCCATCGTACATAAAAGGTTAAGCACACATGACCTAAATGATCTCTAAGGCTTTTGATTGCTTAAAAAGGAAAAGAAAGAACTTTTTCTTGGGCCTTCTCAAACATTCTATAACTGTAAATCACTCTATAAATAGCAAACAATAAACATTTGTGTTATTGGTGTTCAGTTATGTCCAATTCATCTTGACCGCATTTGGGATTTCCTTGGTAAAGATACTGGAGTGGTTTGCTATTTCCTTCTCCAACTCATTTTATAGATGAGGAAACTGAGGTAAACAGGTTTAAGTGATTTGTACAGGGTCACACAGTTAGTAAAAGAATCTGAGACTGGCTTGGAATTCAAATCCTCCTGCCTCCAGGCTGGCATTCTAACCACTGTGCCATCTTGCTGGTGCTTACTTAAGTGCCTACTATGTTCCAGGCACTGTGCTGAGAGCTAGTGATAAAGAAAGTTGACGGTCCCTATTCTCAAGGATCTCCCAGTCTAGTGGGGGAGTTCACAGTCTAGTATAAACCATTGTAATGTTTATTTTTATTCCAGGCACTGAGATGCCTATAGGTAGATAGATAGACAGACAGGTAGATAGACACATAGATATAGGCAGAGAGATAGATGATAGATAGATAGGTATAGTAATAACCTTGCCCTGCCCATACCACATGAAATTTACAATTTGAGAGATAATGCAGCATTTGAAAATAAGACTTTTCCTCTTGGCTTTTTAATTGTAGGTTGGGCCTTAGTGACTGAATTGTTGCTAGGGTTCATATATCATAAAACCACAGGAATTTATGGACCCATCTAATAGATGGAGTTGAAAAGTGGCTCTTTTAATTCAACCTCTCCTCCTTTTACAGATGAAAAAACGGATGTCCAATATATCTCCAGTCAAATGACTTGCCTAAGGTCATACTGCTGTTATGAGCAGAGATTAGTAGGAATAGAACCCAGGTCTTCTGATTCCCAAGGTCAAGGTTCTTTTACTTGCAGCACATGCTGCCTCTCCACAGGGGGACATTCAGATAAAAAATACAGCTGATATTCCATTTCGGGCAGTCACCCAGGAGTCTATACAGCATGGGGTACAGAGACAGAGCACTGCAGTGGATGGTTGCAAACTTGCATGTTAGTTGAGATCTGCTGCTTACGAGGGATAAAATCTTGGGCAAATTCTTGCTTGTAGCCAGTACTGCTTCACTCTGAGGCTCATTAGGAGGAAAACTCTTTGCAAAGTGATTTGTACTTTGCACAGAAGCACAGATTCTTGTGACTTTAGGCTTCAATGGAACTACCTTGAAGCAACTGAGGCATCTCATAAATGTGGTTCCCTAGAGAGATAGGTGCTAAAACCCTGGAGAAACACAAGCCTTAAGCACAGCAGGTTCTCAAGCAGTTTCTGTGACTGCATCTCTCAACAAGCCTTCGCTGACAACTCAAGGAAAAACAGCAAAGCTCAATCCATGGTGTACATATTTATTTTCTCCATTATTTTCGTAATGCATGGTGGTTTAGTGAAGGATTGGTTTTCTCACTTGGGCTTTGCTTAGGTTTATTTTAAAATTATTTTTCATTGTTAAACATGGTAACTAACATTCTGGGATAAGGTGGGGTGGGTGGTGGTGGTAGGACTTTGCTACTGCTGCCCTGGGATGGGGTAGGAAGGGCTCAGGTTGCAGATGACATGTAAGTAGAGGGAGCTGGTATAGTGGGAAAATTGCTGCCTTTGGGTTCAAATTTCATCTCTACTACTTAAAGAACTTTAGATGAGTTATTATCCCTGGGCCTCAGCTTTTCCATCTGTAAAATGGAAGAGTTAAACTAGCATCCAGGGTGGGGAACCTTTGGCCTTGAGGCCACATATGGCCCTCTATAGGTCCTCATGGCCCTCTACAGGTCCTCAGGTTGGTCCTCAAACTTGACCTCCAGGCTACAGGTTCCCCACCCCTGGGCTAGGTGGCCTCTGAAGTTTCAGCCAGCATTAGATGTGTGGATCCTACAAATAGCTGAGTGGCTTTATCCTTGTGCTCTAGTTGTCTATGCTGACTGTTCCACAGACCTAGATGCTTAGGAGCTATGATGGTCTCTGTTACTATTCTCCATAGACACTGACATGCCCCTGGCAACTGAGAGGGAGACCACCAGAGACATAGAATTCTTTTAAATGAAAAAAGGGGAGCCCTCAATTTCCTGAGACACTGTACTCCCTTGATTCAAGAGGAAACAATAGACTTGTCAAAACCAGTGTGGGCTGCACAGAGAGTAGATGGCAGATAGATAGATAGATAGATAGAGAGCTAGGTGGGTAGATAGATGGATGGATATATATGTACATGTATTACATGTGTACATACACATGCATACACAGATGTAGATTGTGTTTATGTCTATACATATGTGTATACATGTGTGCAGACCTATGTACATATGTGTGCATACATATATATGTGTATCTACATCTATGTGTACACATATATAAATACTATATTACGTATTGTAGGCACAAGTATTTCTGAAATAATTTTTCTTATTTTAATATTATTCTAAGTACTAGCATTTCTAGTTTAAAGAGACCAATGTCCAAACTGACAGTCTCCTTCTGCCCTCAAACCTCTCTAACTTACGACATTTTGGGAGTAACCTTTATTGGAATCTTGGATAAGGAGAATTTTTGTTTGTTTGTAATTTGTTTTGAGATTAGGTGTCTTTATCTTGTCCAGGTTAGAAATACAATGGCCACTTACAGGCATGATCCCACTATTGATCATAGTGAGTTTTGACTTGCTCTGATTCCAACTTGGACCAGTTTATCTCCTTAAGTATCCTGGTCCCCTCCCCTCTGTAGAGGGTTGACCATCCTTGTGCCAGACCTAGCATGGACACTTGAATGATTTTGGTCATACTGCGGCTCAGAACTCTACTTTTAGCCTCCTAATTATAGGTGTGTATTAGACTGTTTAGCAATAAGGAAAATCTCACAGTATCTTAGAAAATACAATTACAAAAATCAAGGTTAATATTTTACTTCATCAAATAGAGCATTAGTTACTTAATCTTTCTGAAATACCTCTGGAGAATCATTCTCCCAAAGCCATTCAGTGTCACTTTGACCACCTCCTTCATAGGTTCTCCAGAATTCTAGCTGGTCACAGGCGGTCTAAAGTAATCAAAGACATCTCCTTTCTCTGGTTGATACTATGATCCCAAGGGGCAACTCCCAAGTGCAGCCTGAACCAGATTGGGATATGTTTAACACAGTAAATAAGAAATATAATACAACATAGATAATGTTAATTTGTGATTTTCTAAATCAGTGTGTGGGCTGGGGAGAGGGGATCCATTTGTATTTGTTTGACACCATAGGCTTAATCGATTCAGGAAATGGGGAAAGAGGGCACTGCTCGTAGGTTGGTCATTATTTTAATCCAGAAGTTGGTAACCTGGTTACAGGGACCCTCTTCACTTGGATGGGAAAAAAATTACATTTTTATTTTGACTAACTCTAACTGAAATTTAACATCACCTTCAATTTTGAATTAAAAAAAAACATTATTTTGAGAAAGAATCTGACTTGCAGAGAGGCCCTAAGATATTAAAGATGTTGCCTTAGAGTCTAGGGGAAGGCAAGGATCTTAATTAGATGCAGGTATTTCTTGGTATAAATTTAGTTACTCCCATTAATCCATTTTCTGTGGCATTCACTTTCCTTCTTAACCTTTTATATACTCCTAAAAGAAGGGAGGTGCTTGTGGAGAGCATTTTCTAAGAACTTTGATTTCCAAGAAATTTGATTAGATACTAAGAAGGCTTCCTTCAATTCAGGTCCGTCTGGAAAGGATTTTAGGCTGGAGAAATATTTCTTAATATTTTCAGTTGAACTGAAAGTGAGTTTTCTGATGCTTTCACACCCGTCATAGACTCAACAATCATCCCCATGATTGCCACTGGCTTCACTGGTAGGCTCCGTGTGTTTGTGCCCCGCTCCCTAGCCTGCTTTAGCTCTCTAAGCTCCCTTGCTTTGTATCCCCAGCTGGAAGGCTGATGTCTGCCAAGTAGGGAGAGATGACTTGGAAGCACAATGTGCAGATATCGGGGATGAATCAGCCAGGGATTAGGATAGTCACAATGGATATTTCACTGTACATGTGATGTAAAGGAAAAACCCTAGACTGGAACCTGAACTTAGAAGACCTGGGTTAAAGTCCTTTCGTCTATTCTCCTGCATCATGATCCACCCGTAGAGATGATAATAATGATGACGCACATTTACACATCATTTTAATGTTTCCAGGATGCTTTTTCTAATCACAATCCTAGGAGGGAGGGAGGGTAAGAATTCCTAACCTTAAGGATGACTTGGTGGTATCTAGACATAAACTAAAGGTCAAATTGAATTCACTACCTTTATTTGATTTTTGTCAGTGTGGGAACTCCATCAACACAGATCTCAGCTTGGCTGTAACTTAGTGGATAGACTTAGAATATTGCTTGAGGATCAGAGAGGTTAAGTGATTTGCTGATAGTTATACAGCAAATACGTGTCAGAGGTAGAATATGAACACAGGTCTTCTAGATTTCAGGTCCAACATTATGCTTCATGCATTCTGTACATTATGCTTTATGCTGGCTATGCATTATGCTTCAGTTTTTCTTTATGAGCATCACATGACATTTAATAAAGCAGAAAATGGGATCACTCCATGGTCTGGGTATGCACTCTACCAATATAGATGGTAATCAGCTTCATCTTTGTAGATAGTCTCTGAACGTTGTTGTGGCCCACAAATTTAACATCTTGTAGCCGTCCTGGTGACTGATATCTCCAGCTATGCTGGTCCTCAGAGAACAAAAATGCTTTTTGTCACTGACAGTCATAACTAACCATTCTGGGACAAGAATTACATAATGCACCTAGACCAACTAGTAAGACATATTCAATTGAGGGGGTAGGAGGAAACCTTGGACATCAGAACACAACCCTCTGTCGGGATTCTGGGTCATTTCCACAGTTCAGGGATGGGAGGAGATAGGTCATTTCTAGAGTATAATATTCCTTAAATATTCTGCTAAATCGAATTTTCTATTATATACCTAGCCAAGTCTCATTCATCTATGCTAATGAGGAGGAAAAGATTATACAATATAAAGGATGATATTTGAAAAATTTATATTTAATTGCAGAATATTCTCAGGGACACAGATCCATTCTCACTGATTCCCTTCTGTTCCCAACTGTTGTAGTGAGGTTCTAGGATTTCAAGAAACATATATTGAAGCCTTACACTAAAATGATCTTACTATTAGGTTTGTTATAGTATACAAATTAATTTTGTGGACATTCTTATATGAAAAACACAGTGAAAAAAACATGCATAATGTATATGCTTTTCAACTTGCTGTCATCCTCAGGTCCCTGCTTTGTCCTGATGCACATACATATACATATATACACACATTTGTGTGTACATACATAAACACACTCTAATATTCAGAACTGATTCATCTTTTATATTACTGAATGATTCTCAGTATGTCAATTAATATCAATGGTCAAAATGGCCAGCTAAGATCTGTAACAATATAGAAAAAGATCTGTTTTACCATCTACTTTAGTAATGGGAATTATAGCCAGGTAGTTGAAAGCAGACTTACTCAGCAAAATATAGAAATGATGATTTTCAGAACACTTTGGATATCAGCCAGTGAACATAACTGGTGCTGACTTTGTACAAGGATCATAATTCATTAGAAATTACATAAGCATATTTTGTAGCTGAAGTTTATGATGAACAAGAAACTGAATTAACTGTTAACATCCCTACATCTGTAGTAGATTGACCCAATTAAATGTTTAGATCTTTTCATCTAAGGTATCTAAGAGTGATCCTTTCTTACTATCCTCTTATCATATGCATCAATTCTTCATTAGTTATTTTTGTTCTCTCCTTACAAAGACCACTATGTTCTGGAGAGAAAACAAGGAAAGTCAAAGTTGAGCCCTTCTGCTATCCTTCTGACATTTATCATTGTCCCTTTCACCCCATGCAACAATCTTTGATCCCCCTCTTGTCTCCAATATAGGATCAAAAATTCTCTGTTGGGTTGGCTTTGGTTTTTTGAACCTTTTAGCAATTGAGTTCTATTTTTATAGGGCTGTGCTGTTCTGCATTTATCTCTCTTTACCTTCCCTTACTTTTAGTCTCCATATTCTCATTGACAAGCTCTACTGCTTTAATTACTCTCCATGGGAGCCATCTTAAATGGATAGCCATAAGCATTTTTCTCCCTCACTTTTTCTTTTCCACTTATGACCCTCTCAATTATATTTGTAAAACTTTGAGCAAATGAATTCCTTCTAGCTCTTCTGGGCATGTTCCATCCTTAGCCAGGGCCCAGAAATATAAATTCCAATCTTCTTGATGACCTTTTCACTTACTGAAACTCATGCCTTTAATGAGCAGGGGTAATGAAAGTACTGCTTATGCACTTAAGGATTTTAGATTATCCAATGCTTCCTAATTTGGCAGTATCATTTGGGTGTCCTATGTGGATCACCAAAAATACTTAGTAATGATTTTGGTTTTCAAAGTCTCTGTCATGTCCCTGGAAGACAGTAAACCTGACATTATTTTTGGTTCAACAAAGAGCCACCTCATCAGAAAGTCTCCAACCATTATTATATGTCCCTTCTGACTCCAAGTCCAGGGAGCTTTGAAGAACAAGATTATTTTTCCAAAGAGCCATTGCTCCTTGCAGCTGCTAGGAGTTTCTCCAGGGATTCTAGTCTATGTCCACTCCAACTTTTTTGCTATCTCATTCTCCAGTAGGTGCAGAAAAAATGGATAAGGCGCTTGAGGGAGTCCCTAATGAAGCCACTGCACCCGAGCACAGAGCTGCTGATGACTACAAAAGAGATTTGCCATCAGAAGAACTTTGCCAGAATGCAGGGCAGACTAAGAATTGGGCTGCTGTGAGCATGGAAGTTTTGACCATAAGGAGAATATTTCCCAAAATTCAAAAGTTTAAGTCAATTGATCAAAGTCGTATGTGAAACAAAGGAGATGCAGAGATACTGTTTATTTAGGTCTTTAAAAGAACATTTAAAACTTCTAAAATGGGACTTCTAGATCATGTAACCAACAGGGTGAAGGACTAGACAGATTCTCTGATCCTCATGACCTCTCAAATCTCTACAAAATAATAATTATGTATAAGACCTGTCTCCACAGGCTAAGACATCAAGAACCCTAAAAAGGCAACAAACGTATTTAATTAACAGTAGAAGAAGCTAGACCCTAATTCCTAATATGTTCATTCAGCAACCTTCTTTTCATCCTCCTTCATGCTCAGACAAAGTTACGCAATGGCACCCACACAGACTTGTGCTCTGGAACCCATTCAGCAATTTCCTTGCTGTTGCTATAATCTTTGCCAGAACAACTCAACTCTGTTCACTCCCAACTTTCCACCCTCTTTCCCACTCCTCTACTCAGAAGAGGTTGAGGTATAAGAATGTGGATGTTTGCCTGGAGTGGCAGCCGTCAGTTAGAGAATGCAGGGGTGTAGGACTGGGAAATCCCCAGTATGAGAAGAGGCTGAAACAACTTTGAGGTCCAGTCCTCAGGGGATCTATGATCCCAGGGGAAGGAGTCAGAAAATAACTAGCAGGGCAATGTAACAGCAGAAATTACCAAAGATCACAGGAGGAAGAAAACTCAGTATAGAACTTGGAGCACAAATAGATAATCCAGGTTTTTAAAACAGAAGCATGACCTGTAGGACATCTAAATGATTCCAAACATTTCTGAAAAACTATTTCAAGGCAAAGGAAAATTAATCAATAGCTGATGAGATAGAGAACATTTGGGATTCCCAAAAAAGCATGGGAAGCACAGCAGGATGTTCTCAGATGGCTTAAAAGGGAAATAAGAATTGTGAAAATGGAAATAGTTGGGAGAATAGAAAACATTTTAGTTTACAGTGGCAAATCTCACCAAAGAAAACAAAGAGAGTTCAACTGATTTGAAATGCAAATGCACAAAAAGTGAAGGACAATTTGGAAGATAAGAAGCAAAAAGCAATAACATTAAAGGAAGACGCAATCTCTATGCAAATAAAAGCTATTGATCTTTGAGACAGAATGTATAGAGAGAACTTAAGATTTGTATGTCTCCCAGAAGAACATGACAAGTAGAAACACCTGAACACTAATCATTGAAATAATACAAGAAAATTGCCTAGTACTTCTGAACACAGAAAACAAAGAGCCAACCAAAAGACTCCACAGATTGCCTAGAAACAAATATACAAAAAAAAAAAAAAATCTATGTTGCAAACTTCCAGACACAAAGTATCTAAATTTAACAGTTCCATTAACAAATAATACATTTGTTAGGAAAAAGATATTCAAATATAAAGGAAAAGAACTTTGAACAACACAAGATTGTTCCATACTCATCAAAAATGTAGAAAGAAATCAAATATATTCCTAAGAACATAGAAACCCAAGGTACAATCCAATGTGATACATACCCTGAAAACCCAAGCCTAATCATTAATGAAAAAAAATGGACATTCAGTAAGAAATACCAAAACAAAATAAAACATATAAATGGATTATTTGCTTTGCAAACATCTCAGACAATAGACCAAAAAAAAGTGAACAAATATAGCAACCAAGGAAAGCGTAATTAATGAAATGAATTATCCCTTAGAAAAAAGGGAAGAAAAAAAGTAGGGACAATTAAGAGATTTCTTTCTAAAAGTGAGGAAGGAGGCATTTGTGAAAGTAGAATTGATGTAGAAGTGATGGTGGAGGAACAACCTTGAAACCTCAGGATACTTCACTTACAGGTGAATCAATGTTTTGTGAGATTAAATTGCAGGATAAGAGGATACATATAAGTGAAAACGGGAGGAAAAAGAAAGAAGGGAATATGTGATATATCCTAAATAAGTTAATGGCAAACAATGAATGGACAATATCCTATGGTCTTTCAGGGAAAGGAGAGGCTACAGAGGAATGGGTGAGATAGTGAAAGGAGAGATTGAAATGGGAAAAGAAAGAGGAAAATCTCAGTTTAGTAGTGAGAAGGGGTTCCATTGAACCTTTCATGAGGGAAGAGATAATCTATAATGGGAGATGGATAAGATCTGCAGGGATTTAGCGTTTAGAGAGACCACTACCACTGAGAGAATTTTGAGCCTCAATACCTGTTGTGTTCTTTTTTTTATCCCTTTAGGTGTGTTCTTTTAGAAGTGATAGGACCCTGGTGGGACAAGGTTGTATAGACCCCTTGACAATGGGGGAAGAGTGGTACCAAATTATGAAAGCCAGCCTAAAGAGTTTGAACTTTACTTATCAACAATAGGGAGCCACTGAAAGATTTTAACAAAAGAATGAAATGATCAAATCTACATTGCTACATGAATCCATAGGCATGCTTTTCCACATCTAGGCCTTCTGTCTATCTATAACCTTATTGGACTTTATCTTGTAATAATCTTCTACTAGGAACTTAGAAGCTTGTCACCTCACATATCAAGTTTGTCCAGAACTTATCAGCCTCTTTCCAAATGTTGCTGTCATAGGGACTGGTTCTTGACTCATATAATTTGACATCTAGTGTCCCTCCAAATCTATGATCCTATGAATTATTCTGGCAGATGTACTATGGGGTTGTCCTGTTTCTGGGAACTGCCCTGATCCATACTCACAATGACTCTCCTCCAGAGCCAGGCTCAACACCCAGCTCTGGGAACTCCCATACTGCTATGCTCTCTGTTGGCTACTGATTTAGGGGTCTACACTTGAGTTCTTTCAAACACATGGTATCCCTAACCCAGTAGGATATTTGGAGGGTAACCAACCTCCTAACTTTACCTAGGTGGCCATACCTAGGTATATGTCCAAACAACTTGAAATGAGTTACTTTCAGATGTATGCACTAACTCATAGCTTATACTAACAAACAAATCCATTCATTGATCTATCAAAGACGTGTACTGTTTAAATCTATACAAGCATAACTCTGCTCCATTTAATATACTCACAAAAGGTGAAGAATCTGATTGTCAATCAGACAAAAGTATAAACTAGATATGAGGAAGTTCTTAATCAATTTGAGAGGAATAAAGCATCTTTAGATAAAAACATGAAATACATCACACAGGAAATATCTTGTGATTAATTGAATGATTAAATAATCTTATAGGTCAGTGGATATAATAGGAAACCAATTTGAGATTGAAAGTTTAACAGAAGGCCAACCAAATGGTGGAGGAGCTCCAGTCAAACCCTTGAGAAGAGATCAATCTTCCCCCCTGCCCCAACTCCTTGAACTCACAGTGAATAGACAGGAGCCAGTAGCAAATGTCAAAGGGAGGGTAGTGGCCAATGGCAGAGCAAATGCCTAGAGACATATGTGGAAAAGTATTTGCTTGAGGACAGCAGCAACTTTAGGCATTGGGACCCATCATCATGTAGAAAAGTGTCAAGTAGTGGGTATGGACCCTTTTCAGAATGCAGCAAAAAAAAATGATGCAAAAAAAGCAAAAGAAAACATAAGAGGAACTTTTATGAGGGATAAAAGGACTTCCAGTACATGAGCTGTGTTTACTGCTTTGCCCTATCTGTATACCTTATGCATGAGCCCCTTTGGGATTCTTCACTGTTGTTTTATTACCAAAGATACTTTACCTAGCCCTGACCAACATTTACCTGAGAGCAGGGTGGGTCACCTTGACCTCTAGTAATCATTATCCAACCCTTCCTACTCAACTCACCCTATGCTCTCTCTCTCTCTCTCTCTCTCTCTTTATATATATATATATATATATATATATATATATATATATGTGTGTGTGTGTGTGTGTGTATGTGTGTGTGTGTGTGTGTGTGTGTTTATAATCCCTCCAACTATCCAGATACTGAGAAAAGTTTCAAGAAATTTCTTCAGCATTTTTTTGGGTCTCCTTTAGCAAGGTATTGACCCATTTTTCATGCTTTTCTTGCATCTCTTTCATTTCTCTTCCCAGTTTTTCCTCTACCTCTCTTACTTGATTTTCAAAATCCTTTTTGAGCTCTCCAATGACCTGAGACCATTGCATATTTATTTTGGAGGCTTTGGATGCAGAAGCCTTGACTTTTATGTCTTCCCCTGATGATAAACATTGTTCTTCCTCACTGGAAAGGATGGGAGAAAATACCTGTTTACCAAGAAAGTAACCTCCTATAGTCTTATTTTTTCCCCTTTTTTGGGCATTTTCCCAACCAGTCACTTGACTTTTGGATCCTTTGTTGAGGGTAGGGTATACTCTGGGGACCTATAAGTTCTCAGTTCCTCCAAAGTGGCACAATCAAGGGAGAGGGGGTTTACTCCTTGGCCAGGCTGGAGTCTGTGATTCAGATCAGCTGCTCAATTCTCCCAGGGGCTTTAGGTGGGGGTGGGACTGCCACTCAGGGCTGAGGTTCAGATCAGCTGCTCAATTCCCCTGGCCTTTAGCTGAGGCTCCAACAATGTCTGCCATGGCTACCGCCACCCAAGTTGCCACCTTCACTGCTGTTGCCATGGTTGCCTCCTGGGGCCAGAGCTAGGGGAGGACCCTGCTCCCTTGTCACAAAGGTAAAAAGCCCTCTCACTGACCTTTGAAGTGTCTTTGGCACCTGTGAGTTGAGGATCTGTGAACCTCCACTGCTGGGGATTCCTCCCCAAGGCCTGTTCCTGTCCTGCTCCTCCCAGCACTCTGCTCTGCCTCTGTGTGATAGACCCCTCCAGGCAGCCTTCCAGGTCACCCTGGGCTGGAAATCTCCACTCCATCATTCTGTGGCTTCTGCTGCTCTAGAATTTGTTGAGAGTCTTTCTTTACACGTATTTTATGGGCTGTGGGGGAAGAGCTGGATAGTATGTGCATCTTTCTACTCTGCAATCTTGGCTCCACCCTCCCGAAAACTCATTAAAAAAAGAAAAAGTGAAAGTCTTGATTCCTTTGTTGCTCTGTGATTATCACCCTTTGTGGCATATGGTAGAGATCATTTGTGAAAAATAGTTTCAAAGTTAACAGTGTTTGGAGAGGTGGGGAGAATGGAGGTGAGAAGACATGTTAGTAGACTGTTGAAACGTTTCAGAAGTGACAATGAGGCCCTCCATTAGACTTGGTGTCTGCTTTCATGAAACTTAAAATCTTAGCAGGATGTTTCAATCCTATAACTGATTTGCATTAAGGTTCAGGGATTTGAACTAAATTCATGCCTTAAATGTCAAAAGCAGGAGTCAATGAAAGAAAGCCAGCCAGCCATCTGTTGCTATGTAGGCTCTCTGCTTTGACTATGGGAGGGTCAGTGCTTTTTGTTGAATTCAGCACAGATTCACTGGAAGCCCCCAGAGCAAAGAGCAGATTTTTCAGGGGACACCTAATCAAAGCCATTTTGAACAGTGTGGGATTTGTCTCTTTCTTCTGCCAATCTTGGAGCAAAACCCTAAGGACATTCTTCAGCTCCTTCGGCAAAACTGAATGGGGGCCATTAGTAAGCATCCACAGGGGTTTTGTCTGAATGTTGGAGGTAATGGCTTCAGATTTCTATGTTACTTTGCTGGTATAGATCCAATGGGAAGTGAGAGGGAGGTTTTCATAGTTGTCAGATCACAGAGATGTAAGTACAGTGACTAATATTTACAGTTACCACTGTAATCATGCTAGCCCTTTCATAAATGGCTTTCCAGTGAAAAGGTGATATTATATTAGGAACTGAGCTCTACTTAACACCTGATGCATCTCTTTCAGAATAAAAGGTTACCCATTAAGTCATTTACTCACAGGGCTCTCATAAGTTACCTTGCAGTAAGGTTTATATTATGGGCTTTTAAGACTATTTCCAAGGTTTTAAGATTTCTTTGGCTGAATCAATTGAGAGAAAAATTGGCCAATTTCTTGTTAATCCATTTCTTAGACCACTAAAAAAATGTGTCAATTATCATAAGCCCTCAAAGATGCGTCCTGTATCCTGGCAAAACAGACAGTTGGATTATCGGGCTTTCCCAATGAGGCTAAAGATCTTTCATGCATTCATTAATTCATCTAACATCTAATTTTTGAAAAGTACCTACTAAGGGCAAAGTACTGGGCTAGCCTCAGATAGAGAATGGGTATTGAATATAAAGATCAATTGAGGTATAATTCCTGCTCTTATGAAGCTTAAACATCTGGTAGGGGGTGAGGATGGGGGCAGGGATATTCAACAAGGATAATACAAATCAGGTATCTCTTGAAGTACAATGTAACAATGAAGAAAAAAGATATTTAAAAATGTTCACATTGATGAGGAAGAAAATCCTGCTCTGATGTCTCATTATGGCATGGAGGTGACCCTGACTTCCCAAAGGCTGTGACCTCAGAGTGAAAACCCTAGTCCATCTTGTCCAAGGAGAAAAATTTTATTAAAGCCAAAGTGATGGGAGGTCATTGTGTCTGTCATCTGAGGATCAACCTAACCAAGTGTAAAGAGACTCTTCTTTAGCTAGGTTGTAGGGTAGTGAGTTTCTCAGTTGTAGTAGCTCTCAAAGACCACCCAGCAAGTAAATTGTAGAGGGAATGCAGAAATCACTTACTTTTGAGGCAATAAACTATTAAATGAAGTGTAATGCCTACCCATCTACACACACTGAAACAGAAATGAATGAACAAATGAAACCCCAAGAAAAACCCCAAACAAAAAACCCTAGCTAACCAACAACCAAAACGATCATAGTCTAAGAGCATAGCGATAGGAGAGGGATTGTGCCTGTGATTTCATTAGCCTAATAATATTATCTGAAATGAAGAGCTTTATAGTCCTATTGTACTTTGGTCTGGGGAGACCAAATCCAGAATATTATATTCTAGGAAACATATTTGAAGAAATGCCCTGGCATTTCACTTGGGAGGTCCAGGTCTTTTAAGACGTTGGTGCAGGTAACTGTTCCAGTGAATGTGATTCAGGACCCTAACAGAATTGGGGTTGAGAGAAATCACTAAGGAAGGCCCAGGGAAGTGTTCAGCCCCTTGGAGGACTGGGTAAAAGGTTGACTAGCATACCATGCCATGACATGGAAGATCCCTCTTCCATTCAGTTGTGCTTACTCTCACATATAATTACTGAATCCATTGACTTTTTCATGAAGATGCTATTTTTTCCATATGAAGAGGCTCAGAGGATGACAGTCAGGTGCTTATATCTGTCCAGTCTTTCTTCTCATTATTCTAATGTTGACGTTGTTCTGTGTGTATTCATCCTTTGTTTCCAAAGAAGACCATGCCATCAAATAACAACATCTGTTGGTCCCAGTGCCCACTCTTTCCACACTTCCATAGATTCAGCTTCCTTCGCTAGAGGTTTCCAAACTGTTAGATTCACATTAGTCCCAATCTTTTACTTGCTCTGTTCACTCAAAGTGATTCACATTATGTTTTCTCTCATGCTTGCTTTGTCTCCACCATTCTATTTCACTCACTCAGAAACCACTCAATTGTTCAATGCAAATACAGTGTCTATACCTGAATTCTTTCCAGAACTGCTTCAAGTTCAGCCATCAATAGATTCAAGACCTAGATCAAACTAACACCATATCAAGATGCTTGATCACCAGAGTCAAAGGAACATACTGATACTCCTTAAGTAGCTGGAATATTTACTTGTAACAGTTGTGGGTGGCCATGTGCCTCTAAGTAAAGATTCTTATCCTGAGGTCCACAGAGTGCATGGCTAAATTTCATAGAAACCATTTGGAAAGGATAAAAAATATGGCATTATTTTCACTAATGATTAAATGAAACTTAGCATTTCCTTCAATTGTTTAAAAACCTTATTCTAATAAGGGCTTCCTAGGCTTTGGAAGACTGCCAAAGGGACTCATGATACAAAAAGGTTAAGAACCCCTGCTCTATGAACTTCCACATACAGCTATTTTTTTCACCTCACTTAATCCCAGTAGTCTCCTTATAGCTCCCCTTCTATTTCTATTTCCACCTCTGATTCAATCTGTCTTATTCTTTTCTATTGGAGACCCAGTATTTTTCTCTGGGATACTTGACCTCCAAGGGGCTGAACACTTCCTTGGACCTTCCTTAGTGATTTCTCTCAACGCCAATTCTGTTAGGGTCCTGAATCACATTCATTGGAACAGTTACCTGCATCAACATCTTAAAAGACCTGGACCTCCCAAGTGAAAAATAGAGCTTGGACCCTGGTCAAAATAGTTTTGTCCTGGGGACTGGAAACCTAGATCCAATAATTCTCAGCCATTTCTACCATTGTCATCTCCTGTCAGGAACCTAGGTCTAAATACAATCTACAAGCTAAATGTCCCCAAATTCCATACTGGTAATAACAATCACCTCCATGATAATACTGTGGTACTTGCCTGTACAGATCTAAATAGTATTCCCACTGTGCCAAAATGAAGAATTCAAAATCCTCCCAGTCAATACTGCCCAAATAAGGCTACTGTTTAAAAGCCCCCTTTTTCCACTAGTGGGAAGTTTATTTATAAACTAGTCTCATTCTTCTGGCATTTTCCCCAACATGAGTCAGCACCTTGCCCTGAACCATGACCTTTGCATGAAATCCAGGTTTCCAACTCTTTCCCTCCAAAGTCTGGTACTGGAAACTCCCTTCTCTTTAGCTGATTTTAGCATCCTATTCCATTGGACACCATAGTGAAATGAAATCCAGGTTTCCAACTCTTTCCCTCCAAAGTCTGGTACTGGAAACTCCCTTCTTTTTAGCTGATTTTAGCATCCTATTCCATTGGACACCATGGTGAAACTGACAGGTCTATACTCCCTTATTGTCCCTCTGTATTGAAAGTATTTCCCCTTAATAAAGCTTGTTCTCTTTATTTTCTCTCTTCTGGGTCCCATCTTAAACCCAATTTTTCCTTTAGAAACATGAGCCATTGACCAGGGCTGGTAACCATCCCTACTTCCTAAACTATGATTTAGAGAATGTAGACAACAAGAGTTGCAACCATGAACCCTGTTCCCCAACACTTAGACCTCCCCTATTCTGCCTGACACCATGTCTGTCACTAGGGGTCTTCCCTGAACCACATATCCTCAAGTCTTTCTACTGACAACAAAAGTGACACACAAGGAAGAGTGCTGCCTCCTTTTTGTACTGCACTCTGGGATCCTCACCTCTTTCAAGAAAGTGATAGAAGGCTGCCCATATGGGTAATTGTTTATTGTGTGAACAAGATAGCTGGTCCCAAAATTTTGCTACTAGTTTTTTTCCAATTAATTGGTTAATTAATTTTTAGTTTTCAACATTTACTTCCATAAGTTTTGAATTTTCTCTCCCTTCCCTCCTCTTAATTCCCCAAGATGGCATGCAATGTAACAATACACTCCTATTAAACACATTTTTACGTTAGTCATGTTGCATAGATAAAATATAACAAATAGGAGAAACCATGAGAAAGAAAAAACAAAACAAAACAAAAAAAAGAAAATAATATGCTTCACTCTGCATTCCAACTCCATAGTTCTTTCTTTAGATATGGATGGCATTTTCCATCATGAGTCCTTTGGATTTGTTTTAGGTCCTTGCATTGCTGAGAAGAGCCAAGTCTATCAAAATCAGTCATCACACACTGTGGCTGTTACTGTGTACAATGTTCCCTTGGTTCTTCTCACTTCACTCAGCATCAGTTCATATAAGTCTTTCTAGGTTTTTCTGAAGTCTGTCTTCATCATTTCTTATAGCACAAGGGTATTTCATTACATCTGTATACTGCAACTTGTTCAGCCATTCCCCAATTGATGGACATCCCCTCAATTTCCAATTCTTGGCTACCACAAAAAGAGCTACTTTCAATATGGGTCCTTTTCCCATTTTTATGATCTCTTTGGGTTATAGCTCTAGAAGCAGCATTGCTGGGTCAAGGGGTATGCATATTTTTATAGCCCTTTGGGCATAGTTCCAAATTGTACTTCAGAATGATTGGATCAGCTCAGAGCTCCACCAACAATGAATTAGTGTTCCAACTTTCCCACCTCTTCTCTGACATTTATCATTTTCCTGTTTTGTCATGTTAGCTAATCTGAGAGTTGTTTTGATTGGCATCTCTCTAATCAATACTGATTTAGAGCATTTTTTCATACGACTATAGATAGCTTTAATTTCTTCCTCTGAAAGGTGCCTTTTCATACCATTTGATCATTTATCAATTGTGGAATGACTTGTATTCTTGTACATTTGACTCAGTTCTCTATATATTTTATAAATGAAGCCTTTCTCAAAGACACTATTTGTAAAAATTCTTTCCCAGTTTTCTTTGCTGCTAGTTTTTACTTCTTTAGAAGTAAGGTATAGATTTCAGGGAAACCATGAACTTGGAAAGAACAAAAAAATGTACATTTTTATTTTTGTTAATTAGCATTTCCTTTAATTATTTAAAAATATTATTCTGATAAGGGTACCCTAGGCTTTGGAAGACTGCCAAAGGGAACTGTGGCACTTTTGCCCCAGGCAAATGAAGTGATGCCACTTTTGCTGTCGTTTATTCAGTCACAACTCTTCACACCCCCCTGAACCATAACATGCCAAACCCTTCTATCTTCCACTCTCCAAATCTGTCCAAGTTCATGGTTGCTGTTTCCATGTTACTATCTATCCATCTCATCCTCTGCTGTGTCTTTGTCCTTTTGTCTTTAATTTTCCCCAACATCAGATGGTCTTTTCTAGTGAGTGCTGTCTTCTCATTATGTAACCAAAGTACTTAAGCTTCAGCTTCAGTATTTGACCTTCCAGTGAATACCCTGAATTAATTTCATTAAGTACTCATTGATTTGACCTCCTTGCCATCCAAGGGACTCTCAAAAGTCCTCTCCAGCACTGTGATTCAAAAGTATTGATTCTGTGGCACTCAGCTTTCCTTATAGTTCAACTCTCACAGTCATACATTACTACTAGAAAAACTGTAACTTTGACTATACATACAGACCTTTGTCAGCAAGATGATATCTCTACTTTTTAGTACACTGTCCAATTTTGTCATAGATTTCCTTCCAAGGAACAAGCATCTTTTAATTTCATGACTGTAGTTGCCATCTGCAGTGATCTTTGAGCCTAAGAATATAAAATCTGACACTGTTTCCATTTCTTCTCCCTCTACTTGCCAGGAAGTCATAGTACAAGTTGCCATGACCTTAGTTTTTTAATGTTAAACTTCAAGCCAGCTTTTACGCTCTCCCCTTTCACCCTCATCAAGGGGCTTCTTAATCCCTTTTCACTTTCTACTTTCAGTAGTTTGTCTGTATATCTGACATTGTTGATATTTCACTTCTGTCCTGGTTCTCTTAGATTCCCTCTGGTTCTTGTCATACTCCCTAAAGTCAAAAGGGGAAGGAAGACTGGCTCCTTTATACTTCTGGTAATCGTGAAAGGAATCATAAGAAGATCCATTAGGAAACTCCATAGGAATCTTGTGTGTCTTCACAGAAGGGAGAGTAGACCCCCAGGTTGAGGGGGATGTTTTATATCACTACTTTCATTTTGAGCCCCCTTTCCCTAGGGGAGGAGTTTGATGAGGAGTGTGAGGGATTTTTTCCTTTCAATAATTTCTGTCCTTGCTATATTTTCTCAGTAAATGTTCTCTTATAAAATTGACATCTACTAGTCAATTGATTTTGTATGGACACACTCTATGGAGATCATCAGCAATAGTCTTAGAAATGTCAACCCCTGTGGTAAAGAACGTTGAGAGAAGTAGCCAACTCTCTTTCAGGGACCTAGCCAGCCAGTAAGAATGGGAGTTTGGAGAGTGAGCTTGGAAGGGGTGTTCCAGATGACACCCACAATATCCTTCCCATTCACAGAGAGGATCCTTGAGGTATGTATATCCCCCTGAGACCTTTCTGCCAACTAGGCCTTGTTTCCCAAATTTTGCCCCTCACTTTGCATCCTAAAATCCTTCCTTCTCTGAATTTTTTTATACTGGGTACAAAAACTCCCAGTTACAGCTCTGATCACCACATTCCCTTGCTACAAATCATCTCATCTTATCCATTACTACTTCATTGATTGTCTCTTCTCTTTTTCCTAACCCTCCATGGTAAATGTTTTTCAATATTTGATCCTAGAGAAAAAGGCTGAATTCTCCACCTGGACAATCTCAATTGATTATACTGCTTTAGCTACCACCTCTCTGTCTATGGTTCCCAAATCTATATTTCTGGTCAGATTCTCTGTTATGAGACCTAAACCTGCATTTACAGGTGCCCCATCTATACACTAAACCCACACATTCAACATTTCTAAAACTGAGCTTATTGTCCTTAGTTCTAAACCTTTTTGTCCTGACTTAGCTACTTTTATTGGTATCCCTGCAAAGTTTTCTTATTCATTCTCTCAAGTTTTCAACCTTGAGGTTATTTGGCCATCATATCCACGCAGTTAATAACTACTCTTGATTACACATCCCAAACAACTTATATCTTTCCCCTTTCTAATCTAAATGCCACCAGTGGCCACTCTTACAGAGTTTTGCTTCTATGAGATGCAAATCTCTTAATTGATCTTTCAGCCTTTATTCTCCCCTTTCTAGTTCATCCTTTGTTGTTCTAAGATTAATCTCCCTAAAGCACAGATCTGATTATATCATTCCTTTTCTTGAAAACGTCTTAAGTTGTTCCCTATTGCCTGCTGAGTCAAAATTAGACTCATTTGCCTGGCTTTCATGGGTCTCCACAATATGATTTCATGTTGCCTTATCAGTCAGATCTCCTATTTACTCCCTCTTAGATACTTTGTGCTCCAGTCAAGGTAGAATACACACAGTTGCCCAAATACAACAAACTACACAAGGGTATGGTAAAGTGGATGTTACCATCCACTGATGTTACAACTGTCTGTTGTCTTTGGATAAAAGATCCTGTAATTCTGTCTAAAAGCACTTCTTTCAATTGTAAAAATATTTGGCTAATTCTCTTGTCTTCTGTCCTCAAATAGGGAATGGTTTCTTATAATAAATTGTACCAGGTGCATTCCATATACTCTCATTTTCTCCCATGGATGATCCCTCTCTTTCTCTCCTTCTCTATGAAATGCTTTATGTATCTCTTCTAAGTTACTATAAATACTGTTGATTGTCTGTATACTCCAAGTAGTTCTGAAAGAGTACATACACCAAATTTGTACCCTAGGAAACTGGAACTGCTATTCAGTAAAAGCATCTTTCTTAGTATATTTATAAATTTTTTTGTTTTCAATTTGACCTCCTAATTTTTACCCAAAGTTATTGGACACTCAGTGACAAGTTTGCTTTTCCCAAGGGGTCTCATTTCTCTTGGTTAAGAGAATCCCCCATTAAATTCTTCCTATCATTGAACCCATGTAAAATGCCATCTTGTCAGTACAATTCTTCTTACTCACCATACACTCATACTCTTTCCCTCCATCCAATTAGAATCTAAATTCCATGAGTAAAAGAACTATGTGTTGTTTAAATTTTGAATATCTCCCAGCACCTAACACAGTATTCTCTAGCATGAGGTGCTCAGTAAGTGCTTTTAAATGAATGCAGTTGGTTTCTTCCATGTATGGAAGATATTTCTATATTCTTTTTCAAAACCCCAGATATAGTTGGTTGATAAGTTATATTTTTCCCTTGTCTATATACAACTCTATGAAAGTATTAAAATGCTAATTTAAGTTGTAGTTAAAGAAAATTGCTTTGGGATCCTACAACATAAATACAATCAATGTGAATCCCATAGCATTTACCACTGCAAGAGTTGCCAAATACAATAGCGACACTAAGTGAATTATTTTAGATGATTTTAATTTAGATTGTTAAAATATTTCTGTAGACATAGAAGACTCTTGATTAAACTTTAGATATATCTGATTAAGCAACTTGTTATATTAGAATTAAATTTACCGGAAAGTACGTCAATTGAATGGATAATTGTACCTAAAGAGAGCAGGGGGGAGGATTAGAAAATTTGGTTCAATTATTTAAATGATTTGAACATGATGAACATTAAGAAACCACAAATATATTAAGTTCATAGGATCAGAGGGACCGTGGACAAAGAAACTAAAGGTCAGAAAGGTTAAGCAGCTTACTTAACATGTTGTTTATCCTTCATTTTTGAAGAGAACCTGTGATAGGTATCACCAGTGATATCTTGACTCATGAGTGAATTGGATCTAAGTGAGGTAGAGTTGGCCAGAATCATCAACCTCACTCTTCCAGTCATTGAAATCCAGTGTCAAGGCAAATGTCAGGAGGACTGGCAATTGCCCAGGATAGAGTGGATGACCTTGTTGTCTTCAATATCTGACCAAGTTCTAAGTACTCTACTTCACCTTCCTTCATGGCTACTGAAACAATTGTTTGTCATCCACCCATTCCAATAGGGGGAAGTCTTCACATCTCCTTAATTCACCAATGGGTTTGTGATTATCCTGAACCTTATTTATCCTCTCTGCCAAGATGGTTTACTGAGGTGTGGCCATGTGAATGCTGGTTTCTTGGAGCCACAGGTGATAGTTGAGTGCCAGGTAGACACCAAAGGTAGATGAACAGCCCTGCAAAGGGCTTGGCAAGCCCTCACACCAGAGGTGCTAGCTTTCCTTGAATACTCCATACACTCCAATGTATGACAGTGGAAGAGCCAAGACTTGAACCTAGATTCTCTGACTTGACAGCAAATGTACTCTACAGTGCAACATGCTTGCCCATAAGAAATTTCAAAATGGACAGATTTTTGTGGCATGTATTCCATCATGCCTTTAGGGACTTTCTTTCTAGTTAATCTTTTATGAAATTATTTCATTGTAATTTCAGACTTGGTATATAAAGGCTAAATCACCGGAGCAAAGCCTTGAGAAATTCTGTCAGTATGTCTAGAACAAAGGTCTATTGTTAGAAAATGAGTTAAGCAATTTAGGGCAGGGTTACTAGATAGGATATAATCTATTTAGACCTGGCAGATGCCACAGAAGTCATCTGGCTCATTCTCCAGTCCTATAGATGACACAGAAACCCAGAAAGATCAAGTAATTGTTTAAGTGCCAGCATGTGTCAGAGGCAACGTATGAACCCAAGTCTTTTTGGCTTGGAGGAGAGATTTCTATCCCACTACACTTTGATTAAAATGCATGCCCTAACATTCCAAATCCAGTTCTTTTTCAAGTGTAGGGAGGAAGAGAGAGAAAGGAATAAGTATTTTTTTAATGTCACTTATTTGTCAGGGATTGTGCTTTACAAATATTATCTCATGCCCTGGATGCCCTCCCTTTCCTTTACCTTCTTTCTTTGCTTTCTTCCCTACATCTCCATCATGGCCTGACCATGACTGACGCAGATGCTGGTGCTGCCACCAGAGGGTATCTGCTTCTCAGAAAGTAACTTGATGAGTGTCTGAAGTAGCAGAAGTTTGGAGAGGCCATCATCGTGGTCCCAGCTCACCCAGTCTCCAATCACAGGTTTGATAGCAGCAGCCAGATCTGTGCTGAATCACATACCACCATCCCAGTGGCCCAAGGAGGCTCAATGGATATGCTTCGCAGCTTAGATCCAAGAAGGCAAGAATTATTGGAAGCTCAATTTACAGGAATTGTAAATGGAAGCATGGGAAGTGGCAATATTGGAGTTAAGTCTCAACAAATAATAATAGTTCTAATCACAGTTTTGGAAGTTTGGGTTCTCTAAGTGATAGGGAATCAGAGAGACAACTGGCAGGAAGCTGAAAGGACATTGGACAAGTGAATGGGACATTATCTGCAGTAGGTTCCCTTGAGATTCCAGAGAAGAAACAGTCAAAGTCATTCAGAGGAAGAAAGAGGAAAGCATAAAACTCAAGCAAAAGCAGTCAGGGAAAAAAGTAGCAGAGGACATAGCCACAACATTAGTGACTATTTTGAATATCAAGGTGAGAATGGCTCTGGTCCAGGAAGGAGAATACCTTTTACAATCCGGTGGCCTCAGAATTCACATTCACTGTCCACTTCTTCCTCCTGTGTGCAGCCAAATAGTCTTTCTATTGCGTAAGCTTTTGGGAACCACCCTATTACACAACCAAAGCAGTTCTCTTTGAAAATTATTCAGACTTATCTCACAATGCTGAAATTAACTGCACTAGAAAGTAATAAAAACTAGGACTTGGAAAAGAAAGATCATATAGACTATAGATTGTTTGCTTAGGGCTAGCTGTGATCTTAGACCTCAAATAGACAATCAGCATAAGCTACTTGGAAAATACAAAGAAAGATTAAATAAATGCCTTTCAATGAGTAAAAAAAAAATAGAAAAGAGCACACAAGAAAAATTGGCAAGCTGAGAGAAGGGTATGTAAGGGAGACTAGCCTTGGCCTTTTTACAGTTAGACATGGTGCTTCATTTATTGAACAATGGACAGATAGTTTGCTTTTGAGAACCTTGTAAAACAACAAGAGTAGGTGAATTAGCAAAGAGAGGATATTGAAAGGCAAAGAAAACTCCTGGGACCTGGAAAACCACTGACTACTAATAATTCTCATGCACCTTCTACCAGTTCTGAACCAAAACAAAGGAAAAACAAAGTTGTCAACAGAGCAGAAAATGATCCTTTTGTTAGATTGAATTTACCACAACTGCTGACATTAGCAGAGTACCATGAAGAAGAAGAAAATTTCAAACTTAGACTAGGACATCTCAAAAAGGAAGAATCAGAAATCCAGGCAGAACTTGAATGTTTAGAAAGAGTCAGAAAGCTTCACACAGGAAAACTGAAAAGGATACACAATGAAGATAATTCACAGTTTAAAGATCATCCCACATGAAATGAATGATATTTCTTAGCTCATCTGCTTAGTGGAGGTGGCGTCAGTGAATATGTAAGGCTTTCAACCTTTGTGAACAAAGATATGCTGCTGCAAAGATCCACCAGCTTAATAAATGCTGGAAAGATGAGAAGGAAAAATACCACAAACGTTCCTGCCTAGAGTATAGAATACATAAAGAATTGGACCACCCCAGGAGTTAAACTATATGATTATTTCTCCTTGGATGCAGACACATTTTGTATAATGTTAGAATACTGTGAAGGCAATGACTTTCTACCTCAAACAACATAAATTCATGGCAGAGAAGGAAGTTAGGTCCATTGTTATGCAAATCATAAATGCACTAAGATATCTCAATGAGATCAACCCCCCCTTCAACAATTATGAGTTTAAATCAGGAAATATTCTTTTAGTAGATGGAACAGCATGTGAAGACATAAAAATTACTGATTTTGGCCTGTCCAAAATTATGAATGGTGATGGTTGTGGTGTGGATGGAATGTATGTGACTTCTCAAGGGGCAGAGACTTATTGGTATTTTGTAGTTGAGTGTTGTATAGTTAGTAAAGAGCCTCCAGATATTTTCAACAAGGTTGATGTATGGTCTGTTGGAGTAATTTTTTTTCATTGTCTATGCGTTTGAAAGTCATTTGGTCACAACCAGTCTCAACAAGATATCATGTAAGAAAACAATATTAAAAGCCACAGAAGTATAGTTCCCTGTGAAATCTGTTGTAAGAAATGAAGCAAAGGCTTTCATAAGATGTTGTTTAGCAAACCATAAAGAGGATTGATCTAATGTCCACAAACTACCTAATGATTCTTACTTTCTGTCACACATGAGAAAATCAAATTCTTCAGGGAATTAACATATGACTGAACCGACAGTCTCTACCGCACCCTTCTTCAAGTATAATTTCTTATTGATGTGGCTCCAAGATGGGCATGATATTTTACAATTTTTTTCAAATGCAGGCTTATTTGAGAGCATTTGAGTGTGTTTTTTTTTTTTTTTACACAAGATGAGATCGAAAACTTTTCAAACTGAGTTCTTTACTATAATTTGTATTTGAGTGCATCTTGGATTTTGAATAAATGTACTCCTCTCTCTGTAACCTGAAACATTACCTCTTGCACACAGACAAGAGTATTGTGTTTAATAGGGGGGATATGGGCCTTTAGTGATTTTTTTGGGGGGAAGACACTGCAAATAATCCTTACAATATTTAAAGAAAGTTTTGGCTGATACTGGTAAGTTCTAATATGAAGGGTAGCTTTTAATGATTTAAATTTGTGGAAGAAATATCAGACAAATTCTAACACAACAACTACAATGCCTATGTCTGTGCATTTGTCATTCAGCAGGGATTCTGCTGACAACAAAGTAAGAAGTGAACGACAGTCACTTTGTGTTATGGCATAATGGAATATCGTGGACTTTTTGGACAAACTTAGACTTCATTTTTTGCTCTTTGAGCTTTTGCAAAGTTATACTTCAAAACCACATTTCTTTTTCCCCATTGGTTGTCATTTTGAATGGTAAGCTATTCCTAGGTACTTTAACCCTTGATTAAATGATCTGAATATTTTGAAATCTTGTTGAATTAGCTAAATTATAATATTTGGTGTGTTTCCAAAGTATTAAAATTTTGACAAGTATTTCATAATTCATTTCTTGGCTTTGTGTTAAAAAGTAAATGGCAGTATGTAACCAAATGCAGACTAGTTCTATGCAGGATAATGACCAATTCTCTTTAAGTTCTATTGTAAATTGTTGTACAGATACCACATTTTCAATTATACAAAAGTTTCAGCAGCTTATTTTTGTGTAAATGTTTAAAGGCAAATTTTTTCTAATTGAATATTGCATTTTTTGAAAAGTTTCTTTGAAAGCACTTTAATTGCTATTAAATGATGTTGCTTTTACCTTTGAAAAAAATTGAATGACCTCCTTAAGGTGCAAGTTGAGTGTGTATCATAGAGATAATAAAAGTAGGCAATTCTTTTAACAACAAATCAGTTATCTCGTTTGATTCTTGCAACAACTCTGTGAAGTAGGTCTCCATTTTGCAGTTGAGAAAACAGGCAACTAGAGATTAAGTGACTTGCCCAGGGTCACACAGCTAGTAAGCATCTGAGGTCAGATCTAAACTCAGGTCTTCCTGACACCAGGTCTAGCACTCTGTCTACTGCACTATTGTAGCTGCCTATAACCATACCATGCTGCATCCTTACTCATTGGTTATACATCAGCTTGCAAATGCTTTGAATATAGTACTGTTATTAAGGTGTTGTAAGAATTATACTCTAGGTCAGTGGAGGGAGTGCTTAATGCAGATGAAAGCATAGAACTTTGAAAGAATAAGTACATCTATTGATATCCACTCATTTGGGGCAGCTAGGTGGTGCAGTAGATAGAGCACTAGTGCAGGAGTCAGGAGGACCTGAGTTCAACTCTCACCTCAGACACTTGACACCCACTAGCTGTGTGACCTTGGGCAAGTCACTTAACCCCAATTGCCTCATCCTGGGTCATCTCCAGTCATCCTGATGAATATCTGGTCACTGGACTCAGAGAGCTCTGGAGGAGAAGAGAAGCTGGTGATCTGTACAACCCTCCCTCACTCAAAACAAAGTCAAGTGCAAGTCATGTCGTTATTTCTCTGATGGCATGGTCTTCTCTGGCAACGACAAATGAACATACACCCATTCATTTACTAAGCTCTTACTCTCTAATTTCATGCTGGTGCATTGCAGACTAGTCCAGAAAAGTACAAAATATGGTAGATTCTTCAAACCCAGAAAAACTTCTGGTATGGGCTAAAAACTTTTGTAATCCCAAAACTAGCCTAGATAAATTCAGTGAGGCTGGTTACCAGATGATAAAGACTTTTAAAGCATACCCACTCATGAAAATCATCTATTCAAGTATAGAGGAATAAGAGCTGCTTTAGTGGAGTGTGTATGCACGTAGATGAATATACTACTTTTTTTTGAAGAATTAAGCTATTGAAGAATTGGAGGATAGGGATGGGAACTGGATTTGTGATTTCATTGATATAGGAAAGTCCAAGGTGAAGAAATCCTCTCTACCTGTATAGGTCAGGACCTTCTCTGAAACTTATACTTCTAGAGAGTTGTGTGTTGAGATGTTAAGCAATGTTCCCAGATCATTCAGCTAGTATATGTCAGAAGCAGGTTTTACTGGTTTTGTCACTGATTGTGTGGACATGGACAATTCATTTCACTTTTCTGGGCTTCCTGAAGAAATTAAGACTGGGTGAGGAAAGGCGGAAAGGAGAAAGAGACAGAGACAGAGAGAGGGAGAGAGGAGAGAGACACAGAAAGAGAGGGAGAAAGTGAGGGAGAGACAGAGACACAGAGACAGAGACAGAAGGAGAAAGACAAGTAGAGAGGTAAAGAAGGAGGGAGGGAGGTGTGGGGGGATATTGAATTGAATGAACATTTTAACCAAAATGTCACTAGGTTATTTTTTTTCTGTAAAGATTTATTTACAAGTTCTATTGATGTCTCTTTTTCTCCCCCCCCCCTTTCTCTTCTTCCCTCTCTTTCTGTGTTTCTCCCTTTCTCCTTTTCTGTCTGTCTCCCTTCCCCTCCTTTTCTGTCTGTGTCCCCTTCCCACTGTGTCTCAATCTCTTTTTCCTTCTCTCTGCCTCTTTCTTGTCTCTTTCTGTGTCTCTTCTCTGTCTTTGCTTCCTTCTCTTTAAAAATTTTTTTAAAAAGATTTTTGTTAAACTCTTGAGTTCCAAATTCTGCCCCTTCCTCCTTTCTTCCCCTCTCCCTTCCTTGAGATGGTAAGCAACCAGATATAGGTTGTATATGCACAGTTATGTAAAACATTTCCATGTTAGTTATTTTGTACAAGATGACTAGAATAAAAAAGGAAGTGAAAAATAACATGTTTCAGTATGTATTCAATCAATATTGGATCTTTCTCTGGAGGCAGATAGTATGGTTCCATCTTTAGTCCTTTGGGATTGCCTTGGATCATTTTATTGCTAAGAATAGCTAAGTCACTCACAGTTCATCAAACAATAGTACTGTTACTGTCTACAATGTTCTCCTGGTTCTGTTCACTTCACTATGCATTAATTCATGTAAATTTTCCTGGTTTTTCTAAAATCATCCTACTTGCCATTTCTTATAGCACAATAATATTCCATTACAATTATATACAACAGTTTATTTAGTCATTTCCCAATTGATGGGTATCCCTTTGATCTCCAATTCTTAGTCACCACCAAAAGAGCTGCTATAAATATTTTTGTACAAATAAATCCTTCCACTCTTTTTTTGAATATCTTTGAGATGTAGTATTACTGGATCAAAGGATAATGAAAAGTTTTATAGCTCTTTGGGCATAATTCCAAACTGCTCTCTAGAATGGTTGGATCAGTTCACAACTCCACCAACAGCACATTAATGTCCCAGTTTTCCCACACCCTCTCCAACATTTTCCTTTTTATGGTCACATCAGCCACTCTGATAAGTGTGAGAAGATACCTCAGAGTTGTTTTAATTTTTATTTCTCTGATCAGTAGTGACTTAGAGCATTTTCCCACATAATTACAAATAGCTTTGATTTCTTTGTCTGAAAACTGCTTCTTCATATCCTTTGGCCATTTACCAGTTGGGGAATTACTTGTATTTTTATAAATTTGACTTAGTCCTCTATTTATTTGAGAAATGAGGCCTTTGTCAGAGATACTTATTGCAAAAATTTCCCCCCGTTTTCTGCTTTCCCCTTAATTTTGATTGCATTAGTTTTGTTTGTGCAAGTTTTCTAATTTTTGTGTAATCAAAATTATCTGTTTTACATTTTAATATTTCCTGTATCTTATTTAGCTCTATATTCTTCCCTTATCTATGAATCTGATGGATAAACTATTCCATACTCTCTTAATTTGCTTATGATATCACCCTTTATGTGTAAATCATGTAATAGCTTTGATCTTATCTTGGTATATAGTATGAGATGTTGGTCTATACCTAATTTCTGCCATACTGTTTTCTAGTTTTCCCAGAAATTTTTGCCAAATAATGGATTTTTGTTCCAAAAGCTTGGATCTTTGAGTTTATCCTATGCTGCATTACTATGATCATTTCCTATAATGTAATTTGTACCTAATATATTCCACTGACCCAGGATTTCTTAGCCAGTATCAGATTATTTTGAAAATTACCATTTTATAACAAAGTTTGAAATCTGATATGACTAGACCACGTTCTTTCACAGTTTTTTCATTGATTCCCTTGATATCTTTTAGTTTTTGTTCTTCTAGATGAATTTTATTCTTTTATCCTGGATCCATAAAATAATTTTTGGATAGTGTTATTCGCATAGCGCTGAATAAATAGAGTAATTTAGGTAGAATTGTGATTACTATTATATTGGCATGAGCAATTAACATTTTTTTTTCCAGTTGTTTAGATTTGACTTTATTTGTGTGAAAAGTGTTTCATAGTTATGTTCATAAAGTTCTTGGGTTTGTCTTGGCAGGGCAAGTAGACTCCCAAGTACTTTATATTGTCTATAGTTATTTTAAATGGAATTTCTCTTTCTATCTCTTGCTGCTGGATTTTGTTGTAATATATAGAAATGCTGATGATTTGTCTGGGTTTATTTTATATCCTACAACTTTGCTAAAAATGTTAATAATTTCAAGTAGTTTTTTCTCCAGGAGTTTTCTCCAGGATTTTCTAAGCATAACATCATATAATCTGCAAAGAGTGATAGTTTTGTTTCCTCACTGTCTGTTATAATTCCTTTAATTTCTTTTCCTTCTCTTACTGTTATAGCAACATTTCTGGTAAAATATTAAATAATAGAGATGATAATGGGTATCCTTGCTTCCCCCTTCATTGTATGGGGAAGGTGTCTAGCTTATCCTCACTACAGGCAATGCTTGCTGATGGCTTTAGATATCAGACTTATCATTTCAAGGTAAGCTCCCTTTATTCCTATGCTCTCTAGGGGTTTTGATAGAAATGGGTGCTGTATTTTTCCGAAAAGGCTTTTTCCGTGTCTACTGAGATAATCATATGATTTCTATTGGTTTTGTTATTGATATGGTCAATTACATTAATAATTTTCCTAATATTGAACCAGTCCTGGTATAAATCTCACCTAATAATGGTATATGATACCTGTGATATGTTGATGTGATTTTTTTTACTAGTATTTTAATTTAAAATTTTGGAATTCATTAGAGAAATTGGTCTATAATTTTCATTCTCTGTTTTGACTCTTCCTGGACCATATTTGAGTCCTAAAAGGAATTTGGTAGAGCTCCTTCTTTGCCTATTTTTCCAAATAGTTTATATATTATTAGGATTAATTGTTCTTTAAAAGTCTGGTAGAATGCATTTGTGAGTCCCTCTAGTCTTGAGAATGTTTTCTTGGGATGTTCATTGACGGCTTGTTCAATTTCTTTTTCAAAGATGAATTAAGTATTATTTATTCTGTTAATCTGGGTAAGTTATATTTTTGTAGATATTCATCCATTTCATTTAGATCATAAAATTTGTTGGTATATAATTGTGTAACATAACTAAAATTCCTCTTTATTGGTGGTGAATTCACCCCTTTCATTTTTGATACTAGTAATTTGGATTTCTTCTTTCTTTTTTTAAAATCAAATTAATCAATGTTTTATCTATTTTATTGTTGAGTTTTCCCCTACAAAATCAGCTTCTAGTTTTATTTATTAGTTCAATGGTTTTCTTTGATTTTATTAAACTCTCTACTGATTTTCAGGATTTCCAATTTGGTCTTTAATTGGGGATTTTTAATACATTCTTTTTCTAGGGTTTTTAGTTGCATGTTTAATTCATCAGTCTGCTTTTTCTATCTTTATTGATATAATCAATTAGAGATATAAAATTTTTCTAAGTACTGCTTTGGCTGCAATCCATAAATTTTGATATGTTGTTTCATTGTTGTCATTTTCTTTAATGAAATTATTGCTTATTTCCATGATTTGTTCTTGTACTCACTTGTTTTTTAGGATTAGATTATTTAATTTCCAATTAATTTTAATCTCTCTTTTCATTCATTATTGAATGTCATTTTTATTGCATTATCATCTGAAAAAGATGCATTTGCCTTTTCTGCTTTTCCACATTTGGCTCTAAGATTTTTAATGTCCTAATACATTGTCATTTTTTGTGTAGGTGCCTTGTATTGCTGAGGAAAGTTATATTCCTTTCTGTTCTCATTTTATTTTCTCCAGAAATCTATAATATCTAACTTTTCCAGAATTTTATTCTTACTTAACTTCTTTCTTTCTTGTTTGTTTGGTTTTTTTTATTAGTTTTATCTAGTTCTGGGAGGCTAAAGCTGATGTCCCCCACTAGTTTTATTATTTATTTCCTCCTGCAACTCATATAACTTCTCTTTCAAAAATTTGGATGCTATACCACTTGGTGCATATATGTTTAATATTGATCTGACTTTATTGTCTATGGTAACTTTCAGGAAGATATAGTTTACTTCTTTATCTCTTTTAATTGTATTCCTTTATAGTCTACTTCTTTATCTCTCTTAATTGTATTCCTTTATGCTTTTGCTTTGTCTGAGATAATGATTGTTATCCCTGATTTCTTTGTTTCAGGTGAAGCATAATAGATTCTGCTCTAGCCCCTTAATTTTACTATATATATATATATATATATCTGCTCCATATGTGATTCTTGTAAACAACATTTTGTAGGATTGTGCTTTTTAATTCATTCTGCTACCCACTTCTAATTTATGGGTGAATTCATCCCATTCACATTTATAGTTAAGATAACTAACTCTGTATTTCCTTCCATGCTATTTTTGGCTTGTTTATCCCCCTCTCTCTTTAGTCCCCCATCTTTTCCCTCCTTACATAAGTGTTTAACTTCTTATCACTGCCTTCACCCCCTTTAGTCAGTCTTTCCCTCCATTATCTCCATCTCTTTTTTATAGGGTAAAATAGATTTTTATGATTGAATATGTATGTTATTCCCTGTTTGAGTCAATTTTGAGGAGAGTAAGGTTTAAGCTTTGTCTGCCACTCCCGCATTTCCCTCCATTGTAATAGTTCTTTCCTCCCTCTTTTATGTGGGATAATTTACTCCATTCAATCTCCCCCTCCTTCTTGTTCCAGAGCAATTTTCTTTCTCATTCCTTTATTTTGTTTTTTTGGGTGTCATACCATCAAAGTCACCTTATATCTACACCCTCTCTCTACATATGCTACTTCTTATTGCTCTTATCAAGTTGTTAAGAGTTACAAATATTATCTTGCCATATAGAAATATAATGTTTAATCTTATTGAATTTCTTATGTTTTCTTTTAACCTTTCTGTTTCCTTTGAGTCTTGTATTTGGAAGTCAAACTTTTTTATTCACTATGATTTTTGAATTAGAAATGCTTGAAAGTCCTATTTCATTAAATATCCATTTCCCCCCCCTGTAAGATTATGTTCATTTTTGCTGAGTAGGTGATTCTTGGCTATAATCCTAACTCCTTAGGCTTCTGGTATATCATATTCCAGACCATCCAGTTCTTTAATGTAGAAGATGCCAAATTCTGTGCAATTCTGACTGTACTTCCATGATATTTGAATGGTTTCTTTTTGGCTGTTTGTAATACTTTCTCCTTGATATATGAGCTCTGCAATTTACCTGTGATGTTCTTTTGGTATCTCTTTCAGGGAATGATCAGTGAATTTTATCAATTTCTAGTTTGCCCTCTGGTTCTAATACATCATGACAGCTTTCTTTGATAATTTCTTGAAAGATCTGACAGCCAAATAATTCTTTATGTTTTCTCTCTTAGATCTATTCTCTAGGTCAATTGTTTTGCCAATGAAAAATTTCACATCTCTCTCTTTTTTTTTTTTGCTTTTGTTTTATCATATATTGATATCTCATAGAGTCATTAGTTTCTACTTGTTGAATTCTAATTTGTAAGGAATAATTTTCTTCACTGAATTCTTGAACTTTTTTTCCCATTTGACCAGTTCTATTTTTTAGAGTTATTTTCCTTAGTAAAGTTTTGTATATCTTTTCCCATGCAATTGACTCTTTTTTTTCATGATCTCTTGCATTACTTTCATTTCTTTTCCCAATTTTTTCTTCTATTTCTCTAATTTGCCCTTTAAAATTCCTTTAAGCTCTTCCAGGAATCCTTTTTGGGTCTGAGATCAAGTTACATTTTTCTCTGAGGCTTCACATATAGCCATTTTGACATTATGTCTTCTAAATTTATGCCTTGAGCCTCCTATCACCACAATAACTTTCTATAGTCAAGCTCTTTTTTATTTTTTGCTCTTTTTCTGCTGTTTTTTTTTTTTTTTGGTGACTTGCTGTTTTCATGTGAGAGTTGAGCTCTGGTCCTACACTGTCTCCAGCTTTTCAGGGGCTCTGTATGTTGCTACTGGCTTTCACTGGTCTGAAGGGCTTAGCTGCTTGCTTTCTCTGGGGAATAGGCTTTCCTTCTGGAGTTGTCTGTCCTCTTTTGGGTGTGGAGTTTAGCTGCAAACCTGCTCTAGGGGCAGGACTTTGCTGCTGGTTTGCTGTGGTAACAGAATCTTTCTGATGGCTGACCCTGGAGGAAGGATCAAATTGCTGGTCTGCACTAGGGGCGACACCCTGCTGCTGTGCAAACAGGGTTTCACCCCCTACCCCCACCCCAGGGTGCAGGGTCTCACTATTGGTCAGCCCTGGGACAGGGCTTCACTATTGGTCAGCAGTGGGGTCAAGGCCTCACTGGTGGCTTGTAGTTGGGGTTGGGTAGCTAGGCAGGGACTTTGCTGTGCTATACACACTGCTCACTTGCCTAGAAGGCTCCCTGTTTGCAGGAGGATGGGGCTTTGCTGTGGATTGCCCCAGGCTTGGAGCTTTGCTGCAGATCCCCTGCTGTGAGGCTGGCTGGCTGGCTGCTGCTGCTGCTACTGCCCTTGGATCTCACTCCTCTCCCACCCCAGTGAGGCAGACCTTTTCTGCTGTGCTGAGGGTGGTTTTCTGAGGTATTTTCCTGGTTGTTTGGAGTGAAATTTGATAGGGCTTCTGAGGGTTCCTTCCTCATTCTGCCATCTTGGCTCCAGAAGTTTCTAAGTTATTTTCTGGAGACATTTTTAGAGTTAATTCCATGTAAACATTTAATTCTGTTATTGAATGCTTTGGAATCTTCTGTGCTAGTCCTACCACTTTATCTTTGGTTTTGTAAATAGTAAGTGCCCTTTTCTATTGTAATTACTGGATCTCAGGTTCATTAACTTCAGTGGCAGATAGCACCCTCACTGGGAGTAGGTAACATTTATTTCATGCCTATTACTTGTAGGAGAATAAAACAAGCCTCCTCTCACTGTATCAGCTTCTCACTATACAAGGTGTCTTAATTTCCTTTGAATTTTTCCAGTCTTTGGGAACCAAAGGAACAGTATGGTATGTAAAGATTTGGGACTATCACGAAAGTCAACTGCCAGGAATCAAGGGTATTGGGCTGTCTGGAAGACTCTTTTAAAAGAGTGGGTGTGATGCAATATAACATTAAGGCACTTGCTTTTTTGAGGTTCCATTTTCTGGTGTTTGCTCTTGCTGGCTGCAGCATCTACCCAGGGCATTGGAGTGCTGCGAAAAGATGAAGACATTTGAGTGGCTGGAGGTCTGGGGGGATTTTCTTGGGACTAGTGGCTGAAGTATCAGATCATCAGTTTCATTTTGTTGCTAGCTCAGAGAAACGGTCAATATTTGCCACTGGCCAGTCAAAGGAGATAGGGAGCTAAAATATTGTATGTCTATTCTCCCTTCCCTTGTGAATTTGAAACTGAAATTGCCAGATAAGGCTTTTCTATAATAGCCTTTGAGTGGATCTGCCTCTCTGCCCCCCAACCCTGCTGCTGGAGAGCAAAGAAAAGAAGAACATATATGTGTATGTGTGTGTGTGTGTGTGTGTGTGTGTGTGTGAGATTTAAAAATATACCTTTAGCAGCAATGGGTGTGTTTAACCATTCAGAACTTACCATTATACTTTACTTTCATATTTAATGTATTTTGAGCTATATGTTGAAAGAGTGAGTTCTTTAGGGATCTATTGAGAAAGGAGGGAAGGAGTTTGGTTTCTGAGTGGGGATACTAGCCAAGAGATAGTTATTAGTTATTTCTGTAATCAACGTACTTCCTTAGACTTAGCATGTGGCATTAGAGGAGGCTGTTTCTGAGTTTTCTTAGTTGGTGTTGATCTGGTAGCTAAAGGCTGGTAGATAGCAGGGTGCTTTTGTGGATTGCTCAGTTGAGTGGGCTGGTACAGTTTGGGCTTTAGGTGCCATCTGGTGGCTTCTGTTAACAGAGCAGTTGCTAAAACCCACAGCTTTCCTAGAAACCTTGCCTCCCATGGTGGCACAAACTGATCTGGTGCAAGGGCAAGGATATTTCATAAGAGGAAAGAGGATCTCTGCTTTTCAAGTGCTATAGAAACTAACTCTAGATATATAATTTATTGTGAGCCTTAACTAAATTGTAATAGTATACATAGGATAAAAAAGACTAACTCTTACAAAGCAATATAGAAAATGCAAATTAATAGAATCAGTCAGGCAACTAGCATTTATTAGGCACCTGCTATACACCAAGCACTGTTCCAAGCTTTGAGGATATGAAGAAAGACATAAACTAGTCCCTGCTCTCAAGGAACCTATAGCCTAATGGGGACAAGAAGGAAGGGGAGAAATATTCATTAAGCACCTATTGTGTGTCTGACACTTTACTAAGTATTTTACTTTGATCTTCATGTGATCTCTATTTGACAGTGAAGGAAACTGAGGCAGACAGAGGTTAACTCATCTGTCTATGGCAGCGTCAGAGGAGAGAACGGGTGTATGAGAAAGATGCTACGTAAGTGGAAATGACAGGACTTGACCCCTGCTTGGACATGAGGAGTTTGAGAAATGTAATTGAGAGGAGACCTGCGTTTGAGCCTGAATGACTAAAAGGATGGTGGCATCTTCAGACACTAATGAGGAAGTTGGGAAGAGGAGAAGGTTTCTGTCATTGCTGTTCAGTTGTTTTTCAGTCGTCTGACTTTTGGTGATTCCATTTGAAAATAACGGCCATTTCCTTCTCCAGCTCATTGTGCAGATGAGGAAACTGGGGCAAACAGGGTTAGGTGACTTGCCCAGGGTCACACAGTTGTATGCCTCAGTGTCTGAGGCTGGATTTGAACTTAGGTCTTCCTGACTCCATACTCTGCATGAATCCAAATGATACTGAAGCGCTTACAAAACAGTTACCAGAAAGAACATAAAATCTTATACTTTCATCTTAGAAATGGAAGAGAACATAGAGGTCATCTAGTCCAACCTTCCCTCTTTTATAGAAGAGGAAACTGAGGTGCAAAGAGGTCAGGCCACTTGCATATCAAAGCCAGCATTCAAATCTAGGACCTTTGACAACAAATCCAGCATATTTTCCACTGCACTGTAGTATCTACAGAAGTAAAATCAAGAGAAAAACTGAGCTTATTTCTGGGGAATTTGCTCAACGAAGAGACTAATCAAGTTGTAGAGATCAGACTCTCATGTTTATCAAAGGCAGGATTGCCTGTAAATTACCTGAAGATCAGAGTTGACCTTCCCCTCCAAATTATTTCCTAAATTAAAATGTCCTTTGGAGAAATTGGGAAATTCAACTAGTCACCTAGATGTTTGGTACCATATAGACAAGACAGACAGACTGACACTGTTTGTCCTCTGGTGCTTTGGTGTCATGCAGAGGTGTAGCCAAGGCTGCCTGCCTCTTTTTAGGTCAGAATAATTGTGGATCCTCTCAGCATTGATTTGGGCAAGCCCAGACAGTCCCTGCTGCTTACTTTCATGATGACAGGAAAAAAAAAAAAACCTTTCAAGAGAATGAAACTGTTATCTGCTTCCTAGAGATGGTGATAGAGCAATGACCACTCACAGAAGCCATAAGGGAGAATTCAATCAGTCAATCCGTCTCCAGATGATTGCTGAGTGCTTAGTAATTTGTCAGGAAATGTTTCTAATCTCCCCTGCCAGCCAACTTTCCAAGTTTCATCATTTTAGCCTGTGATAATGGCAGCTGACTCTGTAATCATTCAATACTGTCAGGTATGACTGTAATCTTTACTATGTGCCAGGCACTGGAGATATCAGTACAAAGAATGTGACATTCCCTGCTCACAAAGAACTTATGTTCTAATGAGGTAGACAACAAATTCGTGTAACAATATAAAGTGAATTAAGCCAACATGTACAAAACAGTCAAGTAGAAGATAGTTTGGAAGGATAGGAACTAGCACTGGGGAAGATCAGGAAAGGTTCCATTTCAGGGATGACATGAGCTGTGACTTAAAGAATGGCATGCTATGACATTTAAGGAGGGAGTTAGGTAAGGAGGGGAAATGTGGGGTGGCTAGTACAAAGGCATAGAGGCAGAAAATGGAGTAGAATGGGGAGAAATCTAGTTTAGCTGGATCACAGTGCACAGTAATATCCAGTGAGGGCAGGTATATTGAGGCTAGGTCGTGTAGGACTTTGAAAACTAAACAGAGGAGTTTATATTTTGTCCTCAATATAATAGGAGGACATTAGAGTTGTTTGAAGAGTGAGGAGGGAATCCAATGGTCATATTTGTACTGAGAAAGTCGCTTTTGCGTCTGTGTATGGGATGGACTGGAAGTGAAGGGGTTGAGGAAGGGGAGACCAATCAGATTGTTGAAATAAACTAGGTGAGAGGTGATAAGGACTTGTGGTTACATGAGAAGAGAGAAGGGGATGGATATGAAAGACTTTGTGGAAGTTGGAATAAAAAAATTAAGCAGTTGATTGCATATATGGAGTGAGAGAGAATAAGAATTTGAGGGTAATAGTGAGGTTATGAAGCTGGAACACTGGATAGATGGAGGTTCCTGTAACAGAAATAGAGAAATTTTGAAGAAAGGAATTCACTTGTAACCACATGTGCCAGAAGACAAAAGACCTGGAGAAATACACTAATCTATTCTTTTCTAATTTCCCCTTTTACATCCAAACTGAAAAGCAAATACCCTAGTAAAGATGGGTTGGAAGCATAATTTGAGATGGTAGGAAGAGTTCTGGGTTTGGGATCAGAAGACCTTGGTTTGACTTTTGTCTCTAAAATTTAATAGCTCAGTGACCTTGGGTAAATCAAAATCTCTTTAAGCTTCCATTTCTCCATCTTTAAAATGATGGGGTTTGATTAGATAATCTCTGATGTCCCTTGCAAATCTCTGAATGTAGGACCAGGAGAAATCTGAGTTTCTAGACTGTCTCTGATAGTAAGTACCTCCGGGCAAATTACTTAGCCTCTCTGAGTCTTAATTTTCTCATGTGTAAAATGTGAATAGTAATCCTTGCAATGGTTACCTCCCAGCGTTTTTGACAAAAGTACTCTAAGGTGTAAATCATATGTGGAAACACAAAACATACATAAAGAACATTAGTGTGTTCATCCTTTGTTGCCAAAGAAGACCATGCCATCAGAAAATAATGACATGACTTGCACTTGACTTTGTTTTAAATGAGGGAAGGCAGTGCAGCTCACCAGCCGCACTTCTCCTCCAGAGCCATCTGAATCCAGTGACCAGATATTCATCAGGATGCCTGGAGATAACTCAGGATGAGGCAATTGGGGTTAAGTGACTTACCCAAGGTCACACAGCTAGCGAGGGTCAAGTGTCTGAGGTGAGATTTGAACTCAGGTCCTCCTGACTCCTGCACTAGTGCTCTATCCACTGCACCACCTAACTTCTTCCAACAAAGAACATTACAAATAGAGATGAGGCAGTATTGGGACAAGAAAGAATCTTTGCCAAGTACCCTATTGTGTTTTTAATCAATGACCTCAGATTTTATGCCACAAATTCCAATGCTATTTTCAACATTTAGACCAAGTGGGACAATAAATTCAAAAAGTCCCCCTACAGTAAATTTTGCATGTCTCCTTATTTAGTCAGATTACTTTCAAAACCATCTGAGCTGTAATCTAGGAAGAATCCCACTCCTGCCCTGGGACGTGCATCTCCATTGTCCAGTTTATCTTACATCTCAATATATTTATAAATCATTTGATTGTCAGCATGAGAATCCCTATGGATAAAGTAGGATTAGCTAACTATAACAGATATTGTCCAGATAATACACTGCCTAGAAATCCCAGTGCACTGTTTGGATTCTTGGGTGTTATTAATCCTCCAGGCTCAAAGTTTAAATAATAGACCTATATGAATGATGATAATGGGCCTTCTGCTATGTAACCCTTTTCTAAATGGTATAGCTTCATTTAACACTCAACATACATTTGTTAAGTGCCTCTGGTATGCCAAGTTCTAAGAATGCAAAGATAAAAATGGAATTGTCTCTGCCCTCCGGTAGATTACATTCTATTGGATAGAATCAACATGTGCAGAGAGAAGCTAATACGAAGTAGAGACAAAGGACCATCGGCTAGTGGGAGAGTCAGGATAGGTCTCCTGTAGGAAGTCATGGGGGACACATGATGGTCCAGCAAGAAGGGATAGTCAGCCAGTTAGAAGGAAAACTGGGAAAAAGCAGTTTTCTAAAAATTCAGTGAAGCAAAAATAAGTATTCAGGACAAATAGGGAGATAGTTCAAAGACTACAAAGAGTTCACATAGGATGAGGACTGAGAAAAACTGTCAGATTTAGCAGTGAAGAAACAGTACTTTTCCTTTGCCATTGAATTTAAGGCTAGAAGGTGCAGTGGCATCTGGGTGGTACCATAGTGCTTGGAGTGCTGGGCCTGGAGTTGATGGGGTCCTTGTGCTTAGAACACAGTTCTAGGTCTATAGCTCTCCCCAGCCCAAAGACCCTATCTCTGGTAACAACTTGGTTTATGGCCTACTGCAGCTTAGAACTCTGGAGTTTCAGTGGGTCTAGGCTTCCTTAAAAGTAGTACAGATGTGTTCCACCACTCCCAGCCGTGATGTTTCTTTCATTAGCTTATAGCTTCTCACCTAAGCAGTCATGCAGTATGGTAACTTACCTCTACCGTTCTTCAGCACTGTAATTGGGAGGTAGACCCCAAATATAGAGGACAAGAGCAATAATAGTTAAATAGCATTTTAAGGTTTACAAAATATTCTGATAAAAACTGTATGGATTATATAACAGAGCCTATTTGAGGTAAAAAAAAAAATTTTTTTTTCATCCCTACTGTATGGCTTCCATGGTGATGTACTTCATAGTATAACATTGTTAATTCCATTTTGTAGATGAATAGACAGAGGTTTAGAGAAATTGAATGATTTATCCAAGGTCACACAGACAGCAAATGTGAGAGTCACTTTGAAATCCAGTTCTCATCTACCTCCAAGTTTAGAAAACTGAAAGGAATTTTAGAGGTTATCAAGTCTAACACCCTTATTTTCACAAATTGGGAAACTGATAACTAGAGAGGGGAAACAAACTTGCACCTAGTATTCTATATCAAGTGATTCCAAACATTCTTTTTCCTTGGGGGTTCTTGAAAGATTGTGCATGTCCTCTGACTAAAGTCACCATCTTTCATTTTTCAAAAATGGTTTTCCTGCGATAGTGATGGAGTAAAACAATTAAATAAGCAAGGAAGTTTGGAGAATTTTTTTTAATGTGTGACTTTCTCTTTGCTTCCTTCTTTTGAATGAGTACAAGCTACTCTATAGTGCTCCTATCACCTTTCACATTCTTGTCCTTCATCGTAACTTTCCCTTCCCTTCTGTTTGCCCTTCTAAATAAAATGCTTGAAATGTTATGGATACAAATACGAAAACATATTAATCTCAAAATAGATACAACACAGATGCTGGCCTCAGGGAGTAGATGACAAAAAAAATATGTACCCAAATGTTACAATGTAAGAGAGAGCTAAGGAGGGATCCATGTTTGAGCTATCGGGGCTGTCAGGATTGTGTCTGGAGTTGGAGGAGTCATCACTCATTATTTAGCTCAACCCTCAATCAAGAGCTCAATCCCTCTTATAGATGAGGAAATGGAAGCCCAGAGGGATTAATTGATAAGTCCAAGGTGCTAGAGGGATCAAAGTGCCCTAGCTAAGATTTGATCTCAGAGTCCCATGATTCTAAGGTCAATGTTCTTCTACTGTACCATCTGCCTAAGAGAAATTTCAGGAGGGAGGGATCACTCATTTGGGGGAGGGAGGTTAAGGAAAACTGCATGCAACAGTTGGCATCAGAGTTGTGCCTTGAAAGAAGGAAGGAAGAAAGGAAGGAAGAAAGGAAGGAAGGAAGGAAGAAAGGAAGGAAGGAAGGAAGAAAGGAAGGAAGGAGGGAAGAAAGGAAGGAGGGAGGGAAGGAAGGAAGGAAGGGAGGAAGGAAGGAAGGATCTCTGAAGGAAAGGAGCAACTTCAACAAGCCAAGATAGAGAGGTGATTAGTCTATTCTAGGTGAGGGGGGTGGTGTGACTAAATGCCTGGGGATGAGAGAGGGCCAGAGAAGAATGGGGAATAGAAAAGACTCCAATTTCTTTGAAATACTGAGACCACTTTCTGCTCAACCCCTAAAGTAGACAATGGGGAGAAGGCATTTTGGGAGTTGAAGGATCCATCCAATTCTTCTAGTCTACTCACTTCAAACCTTGGGGTAATATGAGATTAAAAATAGCTTTTCCTTATTATCCTAAAACACAGGTCAGGAAACTACAGTTTGCTGACCTGTTTTTGTTTGGGATATAAGCTAACAATATGTTTTACATTTTAAAGTCAAGTTTTACTGTACTTAAAAATGCAAAAATTATTCTGAGTTTGCAGGCTATGACCTATATTTGGCTCTTTAGGTGTAGCTTGATGACCTTTGATCTAGATCCAAATGGAATTCATGTGATTTCTTTTCCTTCTTTTTGATCCATCATAATACTGGAGAAATATTTGTACAATGATCAATAGACTTAAAAGGGACTTTACAGACAATCAAATTCAACCCTCACATTTTACAGATGAGGAAACTGAGGCTCAGAGAAACCTGGGTTACACAATTAATAAGTGTCTAAAGATTTGAAATCAGGTCTTTTCAACTTTGAACTTAGCACTCTATCCGCTTGGCCACCCAGCTCTTCAGGGAGGTGAAGAACATCTGCCTGAGGCAGCTAATGATGGCTTGGGCTTATGGAAGAAGGTGTGAACACCCTGTCTTGTGGGTTCAGATAAATGAGGCCTGAAAATGTGGGAGGAGATTTGAGAAGAGCATGTTTGAGAGGGAAGAATGAATAAGAAGACTGAGTCTGAATAGGAGGGAGTTATAACTGTTGAGGTGTTTTCAATCCTGTAGTGTCCAATTTTTGTGACCCCATTTGGGGTTTTCTTGGCAAAGATATTGGAGTAGTTTGCCATTTCTTTCTCTAGCTCATTTTATAGATAGGGAAACTGAGGCAAACAAGGTTAAGTGACCTGTCCAGGGTCACACAGCTGGTAAGTGTCTGAGGCTGATCCTGATGAATATCTGGGCACTGGATCCAGATGGCTCTGGAGGAGAAGTGAGGCTGGTGACCTGCACAGCCCTCCCTCACTCAAAACAAAGTCAAGGGCAAGTCATGTCATTATTTCTCTGATGTCACGGTCTTCTTCGGCAACGAAAGATGAATACAATCTGAGGACAGATTTGGACTTAGGAAGATGAGTCTGCTTGCTTCCAAGCAAAGAACTCTATCTACCTCCCCACCTAGATGCTAAATAGGAGACAGAGAGAGGAAAGAGTAAAACCCTATACACATAAAGGAGGATCTTAGAGTTTGGAGCTCAGATGTTTGTCTAAGATACCAGGTGGGAATATGTGTGACAAGCTGTAGTTCTTTATTCTGGGTCCTAATATCTCTCTTCTCCTATCTAAGAAGCAACATCCATATTGGAAAGCTATGATGAGAAGACTCAGCCAGATTATATATCTAATTGAGATGTTTCTAAGCTCCCTACCATCTCTTTGGGGGAAGAGAGTGTCCTAGAGATTATAGACTCATACACTTCAGACTGGCCAGGATCTTAGTTGTCATATATTTCAACCTTCTCATTTTACATAGAAGGAAACTGAGACTCAGGAAGAGGTTGAGATTTGACCAAGTTCTTAACAGCTAGTATATTGTCCAAGGAAGGATTGGAATCTAGGTTCTCTGACTTCAGAGTCAATATTCTTTGTCCCATATGATACTCCCTGATAGTTTGGGTATAAAGCAACCTAAAGCTTGAGATATAATACCAGCATAAATCAACAGTTCTTTTCCTCTTTCTTATAATAATTCTCATGTATATAGAGCATTTTAAAATTGACAAAGCATTTTTCTCTTGTTAATGTTGATTGGTAGTCCAAGTCTTATTTTCCCCATCTTACAAAAAAGGAAATTGAGGTTATGTTTTTTTCTGTCAGAGTCAGAACTCATATGCAGATGTCTTTTTCCTAATTATCAAGTTTCATCTTCTGTCTTCACTTCAGAGAAGACTCAGTTCCTTCTATTTTCATCTTGTACTCAAGGCAGAGGTTCATGACCAAGAATGGGATATCAATGACAAATCAGATGACCTCTAGTAGTTTACTGATGCCCACTAGAGAGACTAGGGAGGAAAGGTTCATATGGCAGAGTCTGGACCCTTTGAAATAGTTGGACCAAGGGGGCACACCAACATAGATTTGATTTCAAAGCTGGCTGGGTCTCTGGAAATACTAGGGACCTTGAGAGTTACTCAGTCTGTGCTCTAATGGAAAGAGCACATGATTTAGAATCAGATAGCCTGGGTTTAAATTCTAGCTCAAGTAACTACTACCTATGAGGTTTTGTAGGTCACATTCTTTCTCAGAGATTCAGTTACCTCATCTGTAAACTATGGGGAAGATCTAACCATTTTGAAGAGAGATTTGGAATTATGCCCAAGGAGTTATTAAATAGCCTTTGACCCAGCCATACCACTATTAGGTCTGTTTGCCAGAAGATTAGGGAATATGGAAAAGAACCTACCTGTTCTAAAATATTTATAGTTGCTCTCTTTGTGGTGGCAAATAATTGGACATTACAGGGATGCTTATTCATTGGGGAATGGCTAAAAATTGTGGTATATATTTTTGATGGAATGTTACTCTGCTATAAGAAACGATGAGCTCAATGATTTTAGAAAAGCATGGAGAGACCTCCATGAAATAATGAAGAGTGAGAGGAGCAGAACCGAGAGAACACTGTATACAGTAACAGCAGTATTGTTTTAAAAATGACTTTGAACAACCAAGACATTCTGTCTATTATAAATACCCAAATTAACCTCAAAGATTCTATAAAGGAAGATGTTGTTTGAATCCAGAAGGGAATATTCCTGTGGTATAGTAAATGATGAGTTGGTTGATTTAGAAAAACATGGAAAGACTTGAACTTATGAAGGAAGATACTATCTACCTTCAAAGAAACAGATGATAGGAGGAAATAAACATAGTACCTAATTACATATATGTGTATGAGTATATCTGTTTATAGATATCTATGTATATGTATATGTATACATATACATACATATATATGTATATACACACATATACATATATGTAATATATATTTCCTTCCATGCTTAATTGCAGCCTTCTTTAGGGTGGAGGGAGGCAGAGGGGAAAATAATAGAGTAAAAAGTACACAGCAGAAAACAAAAGAAAACCAACAAAGAATCAAAGAAAAGTTGGGCAGCTTTGAAAACAATGTGTATTTTTTATGATACACATTTTCTTGAAGTGAGATTTGTTGTTTTATATTGAATCCTCTCTTATGGTCTGCTGTGTACATGGCAATTTTTTTTCCTTTTCTTGTTTTGTATTGAAGTGTAAAATTTTTAAAAAATACAAAAAATATAGAGGAAGATGGTCCCTTCTAGGGCTGAATCTTTTATCCTTTGAAAATTTGTTTTACTCTGCCTCAGTTCAGATAGGTCTTCCAAATTTTCTCTGAAACCGAGTGAAGCAAGCAGAATTAGGAGAACATTTATACAATGATAAAAACATTGTACAGAAGGATAACTTTGAAAGACTCTTCGAGAATTCTGATCATTGTAATGTCAAACTGTTGTAGAGGTTTGAAGACGAAGTTCTGGGTCCCTTATCTGCTCCCAATAAAGAGGCAAAGGATATAAAATGCAGAATTAGCGCACTTTTGGACATGGTTAGTGAGGGAATTTGCTTCATCTCACTATGCATATTTGTTTTGATGTCTTTGTCTTATTTCTTTGATATTGTTGACTAGTTGAGAGGGGCGAAGAAAGAAAAAATGCTTGGAAAAATTAAATTTTAAAAGATTTTAAAAAATTGGGTTTGAACAACTTGCTCAGCTGAGAGCCAATGTTACAATTATCTATAGGTGAGATAAGGTACTATGCTTAGCAGGATAACAGAAAGCCTTCAGATGCTGGAGATGAACTAGATTTCAGGGATCCCATCCTCATTCACTGAGAGAATATACAAGTTTTCTCCAGTTTTTATTTGGAGCAATTCCCTTTTAGTTTGAGACAAGCTGTATCCTAAAGGATGGTGCTATCCCTGCTGATTCTTCAATAGCAGAACACTGTTGGTTCAATTTCCTTGTCTATGAATCTATTACCTTTTCCTTCTGAACCTCTCTGGACTTTAGCCTTGAAATCTTTGACCTTGTGACTCCCTGCGCTGTCCTTATCTGCTCACTCTAGCTTCTCCAGGAGCTGCCCAGCTTTGACTTTTGTCATTCTACCTTCAATCTCCTGGCATAAGACCCTTCTCTGCCACCTTAGTTGGCTGCTTCTGTTTCTGGCCTTGGTTACACTTTCCACCCTGCCTAATGAACTCAGCTTTCACACATTAAATGTCTCCCAATTATTGGAAGGGATGCCTCAATTCCCTACTATAGACTGAGCTTCATTCAGATGGTGTACTTTCTCTGACTGGTCCCAGTCTCCTACTAGAAAGCGTAAGGTAAACATGCGACCATTGACAGCTTCAGAACTGAGTCTACACAGTATGTTTGGGGTGGCATCACAAAGGCCCCCTTGATGCTGAATATTCATTAAAGAGCTTAATGGACTCCATCTCAATTGAGGAAAGACAGAGTAAAGGAGGTATTTTTTCTCCTTCATAACCCACTAAGGGTATTGTTTATAATTTTCCATAGGTAAAAGAGCCAGGCTGATTATATTATTTTTATTACTTCTAAGCATATTGGGGACTGGCACCTGTGTGGAGTGCCTCTGACTGGGTCTTTCTACATGGAGATGGCTTCTAGGAGAGTTGTGTTTATGTGTAAACTGAGTATCTCAGAGAGATGTTGGGACATGTATAGATATTCAGTAACTAGATCTAACCATATGGTAAAGAAGAGGTGTTTTGGTTGACTTTAGAAGAATTCAAAAAATTCCAAGTCAGGTCTGGCCAGATTTCTTGGCTATTCTGCTCTCGGTCTAATGCCTTCCTAAGGGAGTCTGGCAAATACAGTTTTATAAGGGGAGCAACCTTAGGCCTTCTGCCCTCTGAGGCCATGTGGCATTTATTCTTTTCCATTTTAGGTGAAGGAAGGATTTGGAGCTTCCACTCATGTGTTTCAAAACATCAGGAAAGTAAAGCATTGGGTTACAGAGTATCCCAGTGTCCCATGTCCTGGTGACCTAGGTCTATTCCAGACTTTTTAGCCAGCTGAGCATCAATGCCCTAAGAAACATGGAGTGACTTTCAGGTATGACTTTTGAGAGCTCGTTCAGTAGTGGCTGAGAAAAGGATCCATCTGGCAATCATGCCATATCTGTGCATTTATTTTGTGAGAGCAGTGTTATGTAGGAACTGAGTTAAGAAAAACTCCTTAGAGAGTAAGATGGGATAGAACAGAATGTCTCCAAGGTGTTGGGGGGGGCGGGGTTGGAGGTCTGTTTGTACAATTGTTCTTGTCTATGTCTTTGTTAGTAGATGTCCTTTGGTGTAAGTTAATTTATGCTAAGTGGTTAAAAAGAACTGATTCTCATCATGGTCCCCAAAGTGGGAGAAACAGGTGTTTTCTCCTCCTCCAAACCCTCAGTGTACCCCTAGGACTCTGAGCTGAATCTGGGATATCCCTGGATCTGGAATAGTGGCCTATAGCATACTCACTACGTAAGTGATGTATAATGTTCAGGTACTAGTATCCCACCCCACTCACTAGACCAAGAGGGGCAGATGCCTAGGAAGGTAGTTCTATGGCGTTACAGGGAAATGTGGTGGTCAGGATATGTCTGATGTGCAGGGTGGAAAAATTGCCAAATTTTATATTGACTTCCCTTGAGAACAAGGACTTGTAAAATTACTCTAAGTTTGTAAACATGAAATTCCATGAAGACACACTTTGACCTCTTGTTCGTTTCTTACTTGTTTTCTTAGTAACTAATTCAGTCTCTGCAAGGAAAATAGGGAATTGTTATGCCAAGGTGGCAAGTCTTTCCTTTCTATTTGCAAACCCTTATACAAATGTCCATGGCCCCAATCAAACTTCAAATTAATTTGACAGAGCATATAACTATAAATATTAATAATAGCTGACATTTATTGATGTAGCACTTTAAGACTTTCCAAAGGCTTTATAAATACCATGTCATCTAATTTTCCCATCAATCTATGTGAGCTAGTTCCCGTAAGTATTATCTAGTTCCCATAGACATTGCTAATTTCTATGGGTATTACTCAGTTCCCTTAGGTATTACCTTGTTCCTATAGATATTACCTAGATCCCTTAGGCATTACATAGTTCCCATAGGCATTACTAGTTTTCAAAAGAATTACTTAGTCCCTGGATATTACATTATTCTCATAAGTATGGCCTAGTTTCCATAGGCATTACCTAGCTCCCATAGGTATTATTAGTTTCCTTAGATATTGTCTAGTTTCTATAGGTATTGCCTACTTCCCCAAAGTTATTACCTATATACCATAGGTATCACCTGGTATTACCTAGTTCCCTAGGCATTGCCTAGGCCCTATTACCTAGACACCATAGGTATCATTTAGTTCTCATAGGTATTACCTAGTCCTAATAGGCATTACCTAGTTCCCAAAGGTATTTCCATTTCCTAGATATAGGAGCTGAGGGAGGCTCTGGGATATTAAGTGGTTTGTCCTAATAACCCAGTTGGTAAATATCAGAGCCAAGCTTAAACAAAGGTCTCCTCTGCCCTGAACTGAAGTCCAACATGCTTTCTTTCTACCTTAGTACCCTGCAGGTTCCTTGGGTCTTTAAGGGGACTGATTGGCCAATTAAGCTGAAGTACAGTATTTAAAGGAATATTAACCATTGTCTAAGGCAGGTGGTGTCAGAGAAAACTATTGGCTGATTTCTTACTAGTGAGTATTTAGCAAAAAACAAAATAAAATAAAAATTATACAGATTTATGATTTCATTGATGTAGGGTGCTCATGATGAAGAAACTATACAACTTCAAATAGATACGCCTACAACTTTTAGTATTATTGAGCCATTTGAGAGTATCGAGAAGTTAAATATCTTGCCCAGGGTTCCAGAATCAATATATGTCAGAGGCAGTCATTAAATCTCCACTTTGAATTCCTTCATTTTTTTCTCCTCTTGGTTTCTTTTAAACCCTTTATGACTTTCACCCTCACCATTCCTTTGTAATTATTCTTTCCAAATTTACCAAAGACATTTTCATTGCCAAATCTAATGGCATTTTCTCAGTGCTCATCCTTATTGACCTCTCTGCCTTGTTTGACACTGTTGGTCACCATCTCCTGAATTCTGTCTCTTCTCTGGGTTTTAGTGATGCTACTCTCTCTTGCTTCTCCTACCTCTCCGACTGCTCCTTCTCAGTCTCCTTTGCTGGATAGTTATCCACATTATTGCCACTAAAAATGAGTATTCCCTAAGGCTCTGTCCTAGATCCTTTTATTCATTCATTCATTTATCCATTTATTCATTCATTTACTTATTTGTTCTCTGTACTATCTCATTTGGTGATCTTATTATTTCCCATAGGTTCAATGATCATTGGTAAATGTAGATTATTCCCAGATATTCCCAAATCTGAGTCTCTTTACTGAGCTTCAATCTCTCATTACCAACGTCCTATTAGATATTTCAAACTGGATGTCCTGTAGACATCTCATATTCAACATGCCCAAAACAAAACTCATTATAGAGGGTGTCTAAAAGTCCAGGTGCAGTTTTAAGCTATTATGTCTTAGTGAATTTTTAAACTATGAAAGTGTTCACTGCACCAAGATACTTGGGATACTCTGTATTTCCATCCTTATCCCCTACTCTTAACCTTTTCCTCTACCCAAATGCCCTTTTACTGTCAAGAACATCAGTCTCCATCCTTATCACTAATGTTTGCAACCTTGCTGTCATCTCCATTCATCACTCATCCTTCATAGCCAAAAAGTTGCCAAATCTCATCTTATTTTCATAACTTCTCTTGTACCATATGTATCCTTTTCTCCTCTTTTAGTCATTCCTTGATTTTAGTCCCTTATCACATCTTGCCTACCCTACTGCAATAGCCTTGTAATTGGTCCCCTTGCGTCAAGTCTGTCCCCATTCCAATCTATTCTATACTCAGCTGTCAATGTAATTTTCCTAAAGTGTAGGTAAGACTATGTTACCCCCTACTCCACAAACCCCAGTGGCTTCCTATTAGCTCCTGGAAAACTCCTTTCTTTTGAATTTAAGGCTTTTCTCAACCTGACTATTTCCTACATTTCCAGTTTTCTTACTTTACTTCCCATTATGCACTCTATGGTCTAGCCTAAGGATGGAGAACCCATGGCCCTCTACACCACATGTGGCTCTCTAGGTCTTCAAGTGTGGCCCTTTGAATGAATCCAAACTTCATAGAACAAATCCTTTTAATACAAGGATTTTTTTAAGCCAAACTTTTAATTACTATTCCTCAAACATAATGATCCATCTCTTGTCTCTTATGTGTTGGCATTGGCTCTGCCCTATCCCTGAGTCCTTATCTTCATCACTTAGAATCATCTCTGATTTCTCTCAATATTAGTGTAAGTTCTACCTTACACAAGAGCCTTTTGCCAGTGCCTCCAGCTACTAGTGCCTTCCCCTCCAAGGTTACCTCTCACCCACTCTATATGATGTTGTTGAGTCATTTCAATTGTGTCTGAATCTTCATGATCCCACTGGGACTTTCTTGGCAAGGATACAGAGTAAAATCCACTGATCACCACCTGAAAGAGATCCTATGAGGAAAACTCAGAGGAATATCACAATTAAATTTTAAAACCTCTAGCTTAAGGACAAAATATTACAAGCAACAAGAAAAGAATAATTTACATATGGCAGTGCCACAGTTAGAATCATACAAGATCTAACAGTGGCGACACTAAAATACTGCAGGTCTTGGAACACTATATATTGAAGAGCAAAAGAACTGGGCTCTGACTGAAAATATCATATTGAGCAAAGCTAAGCATAATTATGAGTGAAAAAATGGACATTTAATGAATTGCCAGTCTTTCAGGACTTTGTTAAAAAACAAAACAAAACTGAACTTAATAGAAGATCTGACATAGAAAAGTCAACAGAACTATGAGATACATACTAATGACCAATTACAAGGGATTCAATAAGGATAGACTGTTTAACTTTTATATATGTAATATGTAAAACCTATGTCTAAAATTGCTACTAGTTATTAGGTAGCTTATAAGTAAGATTAGGATAGACTTGAGATGATATGACTTCAAAAAATAAAACCACCTAACAACTGCTAAAAAAAGAAGTTATCTTATACAAATGAAGTGCAAGAGGAAGAGCCAATATAGAGGAATTAGATGGAGGAAGGAGACTGTTGGTTCTGGAAACTGAGAATTTCATCAGGAATGGGTTCAAGAGGGAAAAAGACATGTATATCTAGAAGACTACAAAAGTCTTTTAAATTTAGAAAGAAATAAAACTCTAAGGGGATAGGGAGGGGAAGAGAATAAAGGAGGGATTTTAGGGAGGAGGGTGAGTGAATAGGTTAACAATGGGATATGTTTGGAAGATGTTTAGGTCAATGGAAATGAGAAGATAAGGGAGGGATTCTTAAGAGGATAAGGGAGGGATCTTCGGAGGAGAGGATCGAGGGAATAGGTCAAAGGGGTGTACAAAAGGGTGTTTTGATTTATGGGAAGGGGAGGATAAGGGAAGGATCACTGGACGGAGGGTAGGTTAAGCAATAGGAGGGCAAGATAGCTGGTAGAAGTAAAGTAGATTAGTTAGGAGAAAGGAAAAAAGAGATATGCACAAACATTATGAAGATTAGGAGTGGAATCTCTTAGGGAAAGTATATGTTTATATATGTATGTATATATATGTCTATATCACTATTTCTAGATAAGCATATCCAAACTTAATTATAGACTAGAGAGGAGGGAGAAGGAAAGAGGAAAAAGGAGCAAAATAAAAAGTGCACAGCAGAGAACAAAAGAAAACCTTCAAGGAAGCAAAGATGGACAACTCTCAACATAAGGCACGGTATTTAGTATATAGACTTTCTTGAAATGGAAAGTTATTGCGATATATTCTGAATCCTCTCCTACGTTCATCTGTGGTGTGCATATGACATGTTCTTTTTCTTTTCTTATTTTATATTTAAGTTTTTAATATGTTTCTTTTTTTATTATGTATTTAAGTTTTAGTATTATGTCTAACATAATTTTTTATAAAGGGGCAACTAGATGACACAGTGGATAGACCACTGGCCCTGGAGTCAGGAGGACCTGATTTCAAATCTGGCCTTAGACACTTGACACTTACTAACTGCGTGAACCTGGAAATGTCACTTAGCCCCAATTGATTTACTAAAAAAAAAAAAAAAGAAAGATACTGGAGTGATATTTGCCATTTGCTTCTCCAGGTCTTTTTGCAGATGAGAAACTGGGGTAAACATGGTTAAGTAACTTACCCGGGGTCACACAGCTAGTAAGTATCTGAGGTTGAATTTGAACTCATCTTCCTGACTCCAGGTCTGAAGTTCTATCCACTCTGCCACTTACCTGCCCATCTACCCTATATTTATCTTGTATGTACCTGATTATTTATATATTTTCTCTTTTACTAGAATGAGGTCATGCACATTTAAACCAGAAGTTTCCTCACACACCCTCCATTCTATTTCAGCAATTCTAGCAGGTCCCTTGATTTCTCTGGCATCATTTGCACTGTCCTAGATAAAACTGATGGGAACTCTTCAGTGAGTATTCCTTGCTTATAGCTGAAGCTACAGCTGCTTTGCTAACAGCATTATTTTCCAGGTGAGCAAAGCCACCCATCTGCTCCTCAGTGTTTTTCTGCATGCTGTGCTCTTCTCTGCTAGTGCTAGGCACCAGAAATGATTCTGGTGTCTATTTCTTATAATCTCAGACCAGGGCAGTTAGTATCATTGTAGTATTCTGAAATGTGGTGATATTGTCAGTTAAAATGGATCAAGCAAATTGAATCTAATGTTGTATAGTCAGTCAGTTGATGAAGATTTATTAAGAATCTACTCTGTGCTGAGCATTGAAGGGCTACTCATCCAAATTTGGGAATCTGTGGGAAGTAGCAGATAACAGAGTTTACATGCTGAAGGTTTGACTGGATCCTTTCTTTGTGACACCTAAAAAGTAGGTCATTGTACTCATTTTACAGATAAAATTTGGGGAAGGGAAGAATTTGTGTTCTAAAGAATTTCAGGTGTAGTGCAATGAGTAGCACTGAGTCCCTTTAAAAAAAACTATTAAAATAGACGTGTAAGCAATAAATTTGCTTTAAAGGGAAAGTGACCCTGTGACCTATGATCTAAAGTGACTTTTTCATTTTGGGTTTTTATGATGTCTCCTACTTAATAGCTCAAGATTTTATAGTTAACTTAAGTCCTTTGTTCCGCAGCCAAGGATCGATTTTATAGCAAACTCCCAAGAACTTATTTTAAAACTTTCTTTTATTTCTTATTTTTATCTCTATTTCCTCCCTAATTTTAGTTTTTGAAATGCAGAGGTCAGAAAACCCATGAGCATTAATCATTTATTTACACAGTTAAATGTCCATTAGATCATTCTGGCTTTGTGACAACATTAAGTACACAATGTGTAATAACTCTAGGGTCTATTCAAAAATAGCCCAGGGTAGCCATGGTTAGAGGTCAGAGCCAATGATGACATTACTGCTTGTTTGATTCCATGAATTTGTTGAAAGTGGATGCAGAAGTCATTATAGCAGGAGTTGCAAAGTTTTATTTCACCTAACATTTTCCCCATAGACTTCTTAACCAAGAAGGTTAACAGCAAGGAGGTAATGATGGTATTATCCTTTTCTTGGTATCTCTTTCCCTCTACATGTAGAGGGAGTCTGTAGACATCTCTGTCCTCAGGAGCATTCACATATATGAATCTGTCCAGACTAATCTGAGGCCGTCCCTTATCAGGCTGGCTACCAAATACCAACACTTGACCTTTACCTGAATCCTTTTTACCTCCACAGAGACATGCATAGGACAACAGATTCCCATAACGAGTTCCTACTCTACTTGTAGTATGAAAAACAAACCATACCTCGTGAGGACACTGATCCAGAAAGAAAACACAACACAAGAGTCAATAATGGTATTTAAATATTTATTAAGCACTATGTGCCAAGAATCGCTAAGTGTTGGCAATACAAATATAAATACAAAAAAAAAGAAAGAAAAAAGAAAAGGAAAACAATCTTTACCCTCAAGGAACTTATAATCTCATGAGAAAATGAGAGAATAGTGAGATAAAAAAGGGTCCTTAGATACTGCACAGGTGTGGTTTTTGTAATGAGTGTTCTTGATGGTTCTTGTAATGATTCCAAAGCAAGCTAGAGAATGATTACATCAGAAAATTCAATTGAATGACCATTGATTAATAATCTACCACATGCAAGGCACTGTGTTAGGTGCTAGGGGTAAAATGACAAAAAATTAGGTCCCTGCCCTTATGGGACTTACATGGAAGTTTGGAATATATAGCTGGAATGCAGTGAGAGTGAAGAGTCATGAACCCGGGTAACTGTGAGGATGGCAGTGCTATCCATAAGGAAGTTTAGAAGATGGGAAGGATTTTGGAGAAAGATAATGAGTTCTGTTTTGGATATGTTGAATTTGAAATGACTAAATGACATCCAATTTGAAATGTCCAATAGATAGTTGGTAATGTAGAATTGGAGTTCAGGAGAGAAAGCAATGTTGATAGTCAGATATGAGAATAACCTGCATAGAGATAACTCATCAAGAGGGATATGATAGAGCAAAAAGAGAAGTGAACCAAGGGCAGAGCTTTTGGTGGCATTATGGTTAGGGAATATGATTTAGATGGTCAGCAAAGGAGACTGGGAAGGATGGTGAAACGGAGAAGAACCAGGAGAGAGCAGTGTCATTAAAACCTTGGGAAAAGCAATAGTATTCAGAAGGAGATGGTGACCAACAGTGTCAAATGAGGCAGAGAAATCAAGAGGAATTAGAACCCAGAAAATGTAATCAGATCTACAATTAAGAGATTACTAGTAAGTTTGGAGAGAGAGTTTCAGTTGAAGGTGGTATTAAAGTCAGATTGCAGATGGAAAGGAAATGAAAGTACCTAGTGAAGATGGTTTTCTCAAAGTTAGCTGAGAAGGGAAAGGAAGATGAAGGATGATGCATGATGGTATTTAAGGATTTTTAAGGAAGAGAGAGATGTGTTTGTAGGCTATAAGAAAGTAACCAGTAGATAGAGAGTTGGAAGATAAGAGAGAAAGTGAGAGTAATAGCGGGAGCAATCGAAAAAAAGTAGGAGGGGATGGGATCAAGAGCACATGTATAGAAGGGTTGGCATTGGCAAGAAGGGCCACCTCTTTGACACATTGACAAAATCAAAATAGTCCTTGACTTCTAGAAGATTACATCCTATGGGAAGTGGGGACATGTACAAAGTATATAGAAAATACAGAGTATTTTCAGGAGTTGGAGGGATGAATGCTACTAAATAGTGATATGAGAAAAGGACATGTTAAGCAAGTGGTATCTGAGGTGTGTTCTGAGAGAAGCCAGGCATTTTGTGAGGCATAGACGCAAAGGGAGAATATTCTAAGCATGAGGGATATCCTGTTGAAGGGCATGGAGTATGTATATGAAATGTCATCTATGGGGAACAGTCAGGGGGCCAGGTTGTTTGGAATGTAATGTGCATGAGAAGAAATACTGTTGTTGTTTTCTTCCATTCTCAGAGGACTGTGACATCAGGAAAGTGATGTCATGACTTGCAAGTGAATAGGATTTAAGTGAGGGAGGGCTATGCAAAGTTACCAGCCTCACTTTCTCCTCCAGAGTCATCTGGGTCCAGTGGCCAGATATAGATCAGAATGACTGAATGTGGCCCCTGGGAACACAGTATGATCAAACTGGAGAGCCAGATCATGAACATTTTAAATGCCAGATTGAGGGATGTGTATTTTATTCTTGAGCCAATGGGGAACCACTGAAAATCTTGAGTAAGAGAGGGACATTATCAGACCTGTATTTTAAGAACATTAATTGGGCAAAGATCAATTAGAAAGCCAACTGGTAGACATGGGAGTGAAGAAAAGACTGATTTCTTATGTTCAGAAAATAGCTAAAATGCCAGTTTGACTAGGCTTAAATGAAAGTAGCTTCCTCTGTTGGATTTTGTAGTTGTTGGAGCGTGAGCAGTTGTGAATGAGGAAGAGGAGCGGCTCCCTTCCAGCATAGCTGCTCTGTGGTTATGGATGTTCATTCAGAAGCTCAACTGCTAGACTTTGCCTGGGTTATCTGAATGTTTTCTGATTCCAACAGAGAAGGTCAAATAGATGTGATGGCTCAAGTCGCTACCAGGGGACCACCAAAGAACAAGGGATTCAGACAAGCCTAGAGATTTCTAACTTTCCCACCTCAATTTTGATTATGCTAGTAGACTCTCTACCCTCTTGAATTTTATTTTTTTCCAGTTAACATTCCTATACTAACAGAAATCCTGAGATATAATTTAGCAACCAGCACAGAAAAGGTTTGAGAGAATGGATTCCAAGCATACCTTATGGGGGTGGTATGTGGAAATGTGTTAACTGAATCAAAAAGCACTGTAATGAATGGTGCACAATCACCATTGTTAGCAAAGCACCAGCCCCCTCGCCTTCTGGAGAATCTTGTGATGACAAAAAAAAGCTGTTTCTTCAATATAAAACCATGGAGCTTGAACTTGATTGCTTGGTGAATTTGCACAATCTAATTCACATAGGTAGACTTCTCACTTGTTCTTTGACTCTTATTTCATAGGAATTTGAAACCACTGTCACATTTTGGTTAAATGCATTTTGTTAACCCACATTCAAGGCTTATCCCCTATACTGAAGACCCTTGCTTTGGGGGCATTTGAGATTTGAGGGGCTAATCCAGTCTGAAGTTAAGTGGGTGGCCAAGTCTTCACTGAATGGCATCCTTTGCAAGCTGTTGTTAGCTTGACTATCTGGGATAGTGGCATGGGTAGTGCACAGTGCAGAATATAGTTGCAGCAATATTGGGTCTAGCCAAATGCAAGAAAGATGGGGAGCTGAGCTATTAGATATGAAGGGCACAGGACAAACTTAATCAATCATTAAAATATGAGGTGACATTTCAATAAATGTGAGCTGAGAAGAGATGTATAAAGCAAAGGAAATAGATAAGAGAATACAGAAATGAATGGAGCACAGTTAAACGAGATTGGAACTTTGAGGGTGGGCTGCTGCTAAGAGAAATTGTTAAGTACAAGGGCCAAAACATTTTTTGTGCTTCTTTTGTTGGGGAAGACCAGTGTGGCAATTCTAATTCCATGCCTGAAGGAACCTATTGCTCTGGGAGCCTGGATCCTGCCACCAGATGCTATTTTGATTGTGTTGGACTCATGGAGGCCACTAATGCTAGATGTAGAGGCTCATAGGAAGGCCCAGACTGTTGATACTTTGGGTTAAAAGTCTCTAATTCCTTTTCTTGGACTTCTGCCAACTTTGAGATTTTCTCTTATGTCAGAGGTTCTTTTCTTCTTTTGCTGCCAAATTATAACTCTGTTTGCCTTAGTTTTCTCATCTGTAAAATGTACTGGAGGAGAAAATGGTATTACTCCAGTATCTTTGCCAAGAAAACCCTTAATGGGGTCACAAAGAGTTGGACTTGACTGAAAAAATGACTGAAAAGTGCCTACATGATTTAGAGTGTTTGTATGAAGCCATAGATAGAGTGCTGGGCTTGGAATCAGGAACACTTATATTCCTAAATTCAAATCTGGCCTTAGACACTTACTAGCTGTGTGACTCTGGGCAAGTTACTTAACCCTGTTTATCTTAGGTTCTACATTCGTAAAATAAGCTGGAGAAGGAAATGGCAAACAATTCCAGTATCTTTGCCAAGAAAACTCCAAATGGAGTCATAGAATCAGACACAACTGAGAAGTAATTGAATAACAAACATCTAAGTTAGTCACCTCTGCCCCTATCATGGTGGAGAGGAGGCTTTACTGGAAAATCTAGTTAGGCTGGAAAGGATTTCATTGAAAATTGAACAAGGTCACCATAGCTTTTCCTTTAGTCAGTCTTGAATGGGAACATCCCTGTGTTTGTAGGGCTGGCTCAAATCGCCATTGCTCCGATGGGGATCTATCTTCCTAGTATCAGAGATTAGAGAATGCATGACTTTTATCATATTTGCAAATGAAAAGATGCTAAGAGGGATAGGGACCGGGATCTAGAAAGATCTTACAGTCCTTAATAATAGACCTAACCTGATAAGATGAAATTAAAATTCCATAGGGATAAATGTAAAGTACTACACTTGGACTCAAAAAACAATAAAATTCACAAATACAGTTGAGGAGGCATAGCTATACAGCATTTCCTGTTAAAAAGAGATCTGGAAGTTCTAGTGCATTTCAAGCTTAATAGGAATTAGCAATGTGATATGACAGGCATAAAATCTTGAGGCATCTTAGCTACATTAAAAAAAAAAGCTTAGTGTACATAACAAAGGAAATGAAGGCCCCCACCTACATGTACCATGCCTCCATCAATACATTGGAGATCATCCAGAGGAAGGCAGCTAAAATGAGAAAGGACGTTGAGGTTATTCTGTATGGGTATCAACTGAAGGAACTGGGCATGGTTGGCCTGCAGGAGAGAGGATTTGGCTGTGTTGGGGAGGGATAATAGCTGTCTTCAAAATTCTTGAAAGTCTGTCATATGGGAGGAGTAAATTTATCGTTTTTGATCCCATCAGGAAACTAAAAGGAATGAACGGAAATTTTAGAGACAGATTTAGGCTTGATGAAAGAAAAATCTTCCTTAATTGTTAGTGATACAACGTGGAATCAAGTGCCTAAAATTGAAGCAGGTTCTATTTTATAGGGTCATGGATTTATGGCTGCAAGGTAACCCAAAGACAATTGGATCTAACCTGCCCATTTTTATGGATGAAGAAACTGAGTCATAGAGAAGTTAAGTATTTTGCCCAGAGACACACAGCTATATGTCTAGATTTTCCTGACTCCAAGTTCAATACTCTATCTACCCAAGGTCTTTGAACAAAGAAGAAATGACTTGGGAGTGTTGAAGAAGAGATGGATGTTCAGATGTAGATTTGACTAGAGTTCATACAGCATGAATCTATGAGGGTATCTTATAGATCATTTGGTCCAATCCCTCTCATTTGTCAGAAATGGAAAATGAGGCCCAGAGAAGGGAAGCAGCCTGCCCTTCCACATGCCAATTTTGTAAAGAGCTTAGAATACAAATCTTTCCATTAATCCCTGCTGCCTTTGGTCTTGTCCTCTAACTGTACCTCGTGAGCAGGGTAAACTGGGTGTGCAAATGTCCTCAAGTTGAAGAGCTAGAAAGGACACTGGTGACAAACTAGTTTAACTTTCACATTTTACAAATAAAGAAATCTATCTCCCATGTCTACCATTGTGCCTTGCATGATATAGGCATTTAATACATTCTTTTTGAAGGAAGTTGATATGGATACTTGAAAGTCACCAGCCAATTGAGCAAGCATGTTTAAGATTGATGGTGCTCAGAGGATTTGTTTCTGCTTAGCTGTCTCTTTCTGGGACTGCCTTGCCTTCTTCCCCTTTGCAAAGGTTGCTGTCAATAATAAAAAGCAGTGGGCATCACTTTTCCATCCCGTTCTTTGAGAAGGTTTAGCTAAAATTATATAGATGGCGGCAGAGTGAAGAGAAAACCTCACAGTCTGGCTCCCAGTTGAGTTGTTTTTGGCCATACCATGATTTGGACATGGATAGCCTCATGGTGGAGTTTGGGAAGTTTACAATGACAGCCTTCTTCGTCTATGTGTGATTCTCTTCCTCTCTCTCTCTCTCTCTCTCTCTCTCTCTCTCTGTCTCTCTCTCTGTCTCTGTCTCTCTGTCTCTGTCTCTCTGTCTCTCTCTCTCTCTCTCTCTCTCTCTCTCTCATCTGTTAACCACCTCTCCTTCTGCTTTCTTTTACCAAACCTAATTTTAGTTCACACTGCGACTCTAATCCTTTGACTCCCTCAGTTCTCTTCTAGATTTCAATCACGCTTTCATTAGCCACTCCCTTCTCTTTAAACCATCTTGACCCTTGGGTAAATCAATTTGTATCTGCACTTTTCTCTTTCCTGGCCCATTTTTCATATTGCCAATTGCATCTTGTAAAATCTCTATTTTTGGTCACTCCCACCATTCATTGCCTTCATTCTTATATATGTGCTGCTGAATGAAGGTGGGGAAAATCACACAATCACTCTGACTGGGTCCACTACAAATTTATGTTATACAATTTCAGTTGGGCCTCACTGCTGCTAGGCAATTCTGCTATATCTTCCTTATCAACTCATTCTCTCACTTTCCACAGTGGCTCTTCCAAACCTTTTTTATCCTTCTTCAAACCTCTCATGGCTCCTCTGCCCCATCCCATTCTCATCTGGGAACATTGCTTCATATTTTGCAGAAAAAGTTGACTCCATTTTCTGGGAGATCTCCCTTCTTGCCTCTTCTTTATCTCCCATCACTCATATGCATTCTGGCGTTATCTGCTTCAGCACTAGTGGTTTCACACAAAAAGGTGGCAAGACAAACCCCTCTACATGTACAAGTCATCCCATTCTATCCCATCTCCTCAAATAGATTGCCCCTTTTTCATCCCCTTTCTTTCACTTATCTTCAGTCTCTCCCTGTCTATTGGCTCCTTCTGTAATTCCTACAAATGTACCCTTTCTTGGTCTTTCCATCCCTACTATCATCCTCTCATCATGAGATCGTCATGTGTCCTTTGTGATTAAACTTGGTCTTTCCATCCATACTAATTATCATTCTCTCATCATCACATCATCATGTGTCCTTTGTGATTAAACTCCTTGAGAAGGCTGCCAATGATATGTGCCTCCACTTTACCTTTCACTCTCTACTTTGCTCTTTACAACACGGCTTTGGACCTTGCCATTTCACCAAAACTGCTCTCTCTCTCCAAAGTTACCGGTTATCTTTTAATTGCCAAATCCAGTGACAAAGGAGATAGAGAAGGAACCATCAGGTAGTTAGGAGAAGAACTAGGAGAGAGTAGTGTTCCAAAATCCTAAAGAGAAGAGCATAGCTAGGATAAGAGAATGATCAACAGTCTCAAAGGCAACAAAGAGGTCAGGGAAGAATGAAAATCTGGTAGAATGTGAGCTCCTTGAGGGCAGGAACCATTTCTTTTTTGTATCTTCCATGCCTAGCATTGTGCCTTGCATAACACACTTTAATACACACTTATTGAAGGAAGTTGATTTGGATATTTGAAAGTCACTAGCCAATTTAGCAAGGGAGTTTGAGATTGATGGTACTCAGAGGTACTTCAGATGAAGGATTTGTCTCTGCTTAACTGTTTCTGGGGACTGTTTTAATTTCTTCCCTTTTGAAAAGGTGGCTGTCAACAATAGAAAGGAGTGGGCATCACCTTCCCATCCTGTTCTTGGAGGATGCTTGAAGATTGTCAATTTGATGGGGGCAAATTAGCTCTGTTCAAATTCAGAAATTATTATGACTGAGAAACAACTTAGAATTTTTTCTGTAACTTTGCAGAAGTCCACTTATTCAATTTCATAGCAAAATGCCATTCTTCTGGCTATGGCATCCTGTCTATTTGTCCTCATGAAACTAATGAAAGGAAGTCAATGGAAAGCAAATGAGAAGGGAGAAAAAGCACAAAGCCTGTGAGCCGACACTGCCCTTTGACCTTCAGCTGGAAGAGGGAATTAAATATTGTCTTCTTGGCTGAGAAAAACAGTCTTAAGAGAAATTGAGAGAAAGGAAAAGAATCTTAGAGAGATGGGAAGGCAATTATGTTCTATTGGATAAAGCACTAGCCTGAGAGACAGACTCCTTCATTTCAGGTCCTCACCTTATATTAACAAGCAGTAGACCTTGGGCAAATCACTTTAGTTCTCTGGTTCCAGGTTTTCAATTTTAAATAACTTACTTTCAGCTCTAAGTTTCTAGGACTGAGAAAGGAAATCCTCTAAAACAGTATCATTGATCCTTTAAAGGACAGAAGTTGAAAGGATTGCTGGGAATTCCTTCCCTCAATGATAGGAGTCCATACACAGATCTGAGCATGGCCATGTTCTATGCTGTACATCTCTCTCTGGATAATATACTCTTCTTTACAAAACTCGGAGCATCCCTTTCCCTCAACCTTTACCAGAGAAAGTCTCCATCCAACTACTTTTCCTCATCTAGCTAAAGCTGGAGTACCAAATCTTCCCTGATATCCTGGAGGTGCTGACAGTCAGAGGGATGAGGGCTAAGATGGGAGAAAGTGTTGATCAATTAATCAATCAATAGACATTATTAAGCATCTGTTATGTGTTGGCCCTTGGGCAAGGCTATAGATATACAATGCTAAAGGTTAAATAGTTTTAGCCTTCAAGGAGTTGTATTCTACTAGGAGAAGATACCATGTTCACATATAAATATGTGTAAAATAAATTTCAGGCAGGTTGTTTGGGTTTGGGGGTGGGGCTGAGGGAGAGGCATCTTTGGATTTCAAAGGAGAGGAGGGAATAAACATTTATATAGAACCCACTATTTGCCAGGAGCTGTGCTAAGTACATTGCAAACACTATCTCATTTGACTTTCACAGCTCTGTGACATAGGTGCCATTATTTTCCCAAATTATCTGTAGCAGAAACTGAGACAAACAGAAACTGAGTTGTCCAGGGTCACCCAGCTAGTAAGTGAGGTAAGATGTCTCTAGAAAAATTATGCCACACCTAGCATCTCTTCCTTTCCATATCTGAGCCTAAATGAACCTTCCCCTAAATCTACCCCTTAGAGTCATGCTATTACAATATAAGTTCTTTCAGGGTCAGAAAGTGTTTGCTCTCATCTCTAGTGTCCCCAGATCCTAGCATTAATATCTTTCTCATAGAGCAAGTATTCAATAAATGTTTACTGATGGAACCGAATCCAGGATTTAAGATGCCCAATAGGAGAATAACTGCCATTGTTCCCAATCGCCTTTTGTATCAATTAAAGCTCATTAGGTACTGCTGGGACAATAATTATTTGTGTCCCCCAGGTATCATTACCCTCATCATCTATCATCTGTCAAAGAGTCTCTATTCCTGCTTGGAGAATTGGTGTTGAATAGGCCTAATTTGACTTTAGAGGACTTCTCTTTCCTTCCTAATATCTATTAGTCATATTTGTTCCCTAAATGTTTTGCTTTCCTCATTCATTCAAATTTTTAGACCCTTAGCAGAAAACTTCAGTTATCAAAGGGATAAAACTTTGAGAGTTTTATGATAATTAAGACATATTGTGAAACTGACATATACATGGACCTAAAAATAATAAGACGGGTAAGAATTAAGAAGGACCTTTGAGATCATTTATTCTAACCATTTTATTTTATCCATGTGGCCTTGATCATGTTACTTTCTGTCACTTGTTGGCTTTCTTCATCAGTAAAATGGGGATAATAATGCTTGCCTTTGGGGGATTTTATGATAAGTAGTCTTACCCCCTACATATGAACTGGGTCTGAAAACAATATGGCATGTTAGAATTGAAAGGGATTGTTCAATCCTGGTAGGTGGCACAATGGATAGAATGCTGGGACTCGAGTGGGGAAGATCTAAGATCAGATTTGGTCTCAGACACTGTGTAACCCTGAGTAATTCACTTAACCTCTGAATGCCTCAGTTTCCTCAGATGTAAAATGGGAATAATATTAGTATATTTCTCCCAATGTTATTGTGAAGATCAAGTGAGATATTTGTAAAGCAATATCTGGCACATAGTGGCACTAAATAAATGCTTATTCCTTTTCCTCCCTCCACTCCCACCACTTGCTTTGCCCTGTCTAATTCACAGGGTTGAAGTGAGATGCTACATGTAGTGTGGATGTGGAAGCATTTTGTAACCTGAAATCTTCCATGATTTTTCCCATACTCTAATGTTTAAATATAATGGCTCATCATCTCTGTTGGTTGTTGGCTGCTTCAGGTTCAGACCTATGTTCTGTTTGATTTCGGATTTTGTTTTAAATTTTTTTTTTATACTTCAGCAATTTATTCAAGAAACCATTCATTGTGAATAAGTATAATTTATACCAGGAACATAAGGATAGTTTAATCTTACAACAATCAACATAATCATATTAAAACTGAAACAGCCCTCAAAATTGCAGTTGTTTCAATAAATGCAGAAAGTCTTCAGCAAAGTACACTATTTCATGATTAAAAATGAACAGGCAAAATTTGAGAATTGTGGGACCTTTCTAAAAATATAACTAATGCCACTAATCTAAACCAAAAATAAAGATTATATTCAAGGAGATTTACTAGAATCTTTTCCAAAGAATACAGGAGTGAAATAAAGATGTCCAATCTTTACTCCACCATCCCCCAATAAGCTGATATAGTTCTGGGAATGCTAACAGCAGTAAAGATGAGAAAGAAATTACAGGAAAGAAGATAGGTAAAGAGGAGTTAAAACTATCCCTATGTACAGATGATATTATGGCTTACTTGAAAAATCCTAGACTAGAATTAACAATGATACTGTTTGAGAAAATTAATAGGTTTAGCAAGTTGTAGGCTACAAATTCTCAAAAATCCACTAAATTTCCTTATAAAATTACCAAAATATGGCAAGTGATATAGAAAGGGAAATCCCATTCCAAATAGCTATAAAATGCATCAGATGTCTGGAAAAGTCTATATATGTTTATATAGAATGAAACAAGCAAGAAAACAATATACACAGTAACTACAACAAAATAACTATACATCAAAAATAAAAAGTACATATAACAAAATTATCAACATCAAGGAAAACTCTAGTAAGGAGATATGAGATGATAACCAAGTATTCCTTTCATGAATCAAGAAGAAGTAGAACTAACGGTAGAAACAATGAGAAAGAAACAACAAAACAAAACAACAAAAGAAAAGCAGAGCAAATAGTATGTTTCCATCTACATTCAGACTCCAAAGTTCTTTCTCTGGATGTGATAGCATTTTCCATCATGAATCTTTTTGGAGTTGTCTTAGATCATTGCATTGCTCAGAAGAGCTAAGTCCATCAAAGTCAGTCACCAGTGTGGCTTGTTACTGTGTACAATGTTCTCTTGGTTCTGCTTATTTCACTAAGCATCAGTTCATATGTCTTTCCAGGTTTTTCTGAAGTCTCCCTCCTCATCATTTCTTATAGCACAATAGCAATCCATTATATTCATATACACAACTTGTTCAACCATTCCCCAATTGATGGACATCCCCTCAACTTCCAACTATTTGTCATCACAAAAAGAGCTGCTATAAATATTTTTGTACATGTGGCACCCTTTCCAGTTTTTATGATCTCTTTGCAATAAAGAATTAGAAGTGGCATTGCTGGGTCAAAGGTACGCACAATTTTATAGACCTCTGAGCATAGTTCCAAATTATTCTCTGGAATGTTTGCATCAGTTCACACCTCCACCAACAATGTGTTAGTGTTCCAATTTTCCCATATATTCTCTAACATTTATCATTTTCCTGTTTTGTCTTGTTAGCCAATCTGATAGGTGGGATGTGATACCTCAGAGTCATTTTGATTTGCATTTCTCTCTTTTTTTTTAGATTGTTTGAAGATTTTACTGTCTTCTCTTTTCTTATTTTTTTAATTTTCTTTTCTTTTTTTATTTTAATTTATTTATTTAACTTTTTACATTCATTTTCACAAAATTTTGGGTTCCAAATTTTCTCCTACCCCCACCCCAATACACTGAGCAGTCTAATTTTCCCTATCACCAATCTGCCCTCTCTTCTATCCTCCCTCCCTTCTCTTGTCCCCATCTTCTCTTTTGTCCTGTAGGGCCAGATGACTTTCTATTCCTCATTAACTGTATTTCTTATTTCCTAGGAGCAACAACAGTACTAAACAGTTGTTCCTAAAACTTTGAGTTCCAAATTCTTCCCATCTCTCACTCCCCACCCATTCCCTTTGGGAAGGCAGGCAATTCAATGTAGGCCATATCTGTGTAGTTTTGCAAATAACTTCCATAATAGTCATGTTGTGTAAGACTAACTGTACTTCCCTCCATCCTATCCTGCCCCCCATTGTTTCTATTCTGTCTTTTGATCCTGTCCCTCCCCAAGAGTGTTGACTTCAAATTGCTCCCTCCTCCCATTGCCCTCCCTTCCATCATCCCCCCCCTTGCTTATCTCCTTCTCCCCCACTTTCCTGTATTGTAAGATAGGTTTTCATACCAAAATGAGTGTGCATTTTATTCCTTCCTTTAGTCGAATGTGATGAGGGTAACCTTCATGGTTTTTTCTCAGCTCTCCTCTTTTCCCCTCCACTAAAAAGTCTCCTGCTTGCCTCTTGAATGAGATATAATTTACCCCAATCCATTTCACCCTCTTTCCTCCCACTACATTTCTCTCTCACCATTTACCTTAATTTCTTTTAAGATATGGTCCCATCCTATTCAATTCACTCTGTGTTCTCTGTCTCTGTATGTGCGTGCATGTGTGTATGTGTGTGTGCATGCATGCGTGTATGTGTGTGTGTGTGTACGTGTGTGTGTGTACGTGTGTGTATGGTCCCACCAACTACCAGATACTGAAAAATTTTAAGAGTTACAAATATTGTCTTTCCATGAAGGAATGTAAACAGTTCACCTTTGGTAAGTCCCTTAAGACTTCTCTTTGCTGTTTACTTTTTCATGCTTCTTCTCATTCTTGTGTTTGAAAGTCAAATTTTCTTTTCAGCTCTGGTCTTTTCATCAAGAATGATTGAAAGTCCTCTGTTTCATTGAAAAACCATATTTTCCCCTGAAGTATTATACTCAGTTTAGCTGGGTAGGTGATTCTTGGTTGGAGTCCTAGTTCCTTTGACTTCTGGAATATCCTATTCCACACCCTTCGATCCCTTAATGTAGAAGCTGCTAGATCTTGTGTTATCCTGATTGTATTTCCACAATACTGGAATTGTTTCTTTCTAGCTGCTTGCAAGATTTTCTCCTTGACCTGGGAATTCTGGAATTTGGCCACAATGTTCCTAGGAGTTTCTCTTTTTGGATCTCTTTCAGGTGGTGATCGATGGATTCTTTCAATACTTATTTTGCCCTGTTGTTGTGGAATGTCAGGGCAGTTTTCCTCGATAATTTCATGCAAGATGATGTCTAGGCTCTTGTTTTGATCATGACTTTCAGGTAGTCCCATAATTTTTAAATTGTCTCTCCTGGATCTATTTTCCAGGTCAGTTGTTTTTCCCATGAGATATTTCACATCCTCTTCCATTTTTTATTCTTTTGGTTTTGTTTGGTGATTTCTTGGTTTCTCATCAAGTCATTAGACTCCATCTGTTCCATTCTAATTTTGAGAGAACTATTTTCTTCAGTGAGCTTTTGAACCTCTTTTTCCATTTGACTAATTCTGCTTTTGAAAGCCTTCTTCTCCTCATCGGCTTTTTGAACCTCTTTTGCCAATTGAGTGAGCCTATTTTTCAAGGTGTTATTTTCTTCAGCATTTTTTTGGGTCTCCTTTACCAAGGTATTGACCCGTTTTTCATGCTTTTCTTGTATCTGTCTCATTTCTCTTCCCAGTTTTTCCTCCACCTGTTTAACTTGATTTTCAAAATCCTTTTTGAGCTCTTCCATGGCCTGAACCCACCGGACAATCCCCTGGGATGTCTGAGATACAGAGGCCCCGACCTCCACATCTTTCCCTGATGGTAAGAATCCTTCCTCATCATCAGAATTAAAAGGTGGGAACATCTGACCCCCATCAAAGTAGCTTTCTATAGTCTTATTTTTCTTCCCTTTTCTGGGCATTTTCCCAGCCAGTTACTTGACTTCTGAGATTCCTTCCACCACTGCCTAGATCTGCCCAGCTAGTGCTTGGGGTCTGAGATTCAAATGGGCTTTCTGTGGCAGGTGCGGCTTCTATTCAATGTGAGCTTAAGTTCTGGTGCTGGGGTGGGGGCAAGCCCGCCTCCAAGCTCAGCTCCCTCAGGGGGTTTATGCAGAGATCTTTGGTAATGGAGCTTCTGCCTGCTCGAGGAGTCCTGGCCACCGCTGCTTCTGCCGCTGCCTCTGCCGCTCCCGCAGCTGCCCCCGCCGCTGCCTCTGCCGCTTCTGCTCCCTCTGCCGCTTCCTCCCGAGGGGGCCCAAGCCACAGAGATACCCCGCTCCCCTCTTGACCAGCCCAGAAGTCTCTCTCACTGACCTGTAGCGTCTGTGGGCGGAGGGACCTTCCCAGCCGCTGGAGGTTCAGTCCCTGAAGCCTGCTCAGATCTGCTCCTCTCGGTGGCGCAGCCAGGGCAACGCAGGGGTGGGCTCCGCTTCCTGGGGCACGACAGACCCTGGGGACGGCTCTCCAGGGCACTCTGGGACGGAGATCTTTTCCACTGTGTTTTTGCGTGCCTTGCAGTGATCCAGAATTTGCGGGGAGTTCTTCTTGCGGGAAATATATGGGCTGTGGGTTCAGAGCTAGCATACGTGAGTCTTTCTACTCTGCCATCTTGGCTCCACCCCCTGTTTTAAAATTTAAGCCTGATTTTTCTCCTGACTTTCATCATCCACTTATACTTTGTTTACTCAAATGGCTCACCTGAACTGTATTCCTAAGAAAACTTGTATTCCCAATAAACACTTGAACTGTTCCCAATAAAAGTTGTAACCTACAATCTGGAGGAGGGGTTCTAAAAGATGCTGCTGCTCTGGGTTCACACTGGAGTCCAGAGCCTAGATTCAGTCTGAGAGTTGCCTGACCCTAGAGAAAAGGTAGCAGGTTTTTCGCTTACTCTCTGATTAGTCATATTAAATGTAAACTTATGTATATGTAACCCAGGCTCAAGTCTATTTGCATCAGACCAGAAGTGTGCTGAAACCAACTGGTAGTGGCCCTTGTCAGCCAAGAATTAAGTTTTTGGTGTGAGCATTTATACCACGGAAATAGGCAAACATTACAATCAGGGCTTGATTTATTCTTTGCTAATCGTCTAGATTTTAGAAAGTGATGGAGTAAATGCTAGTAGTAGAGATTTAACTTAAAAGTATGTCTACTTACATTTTTTTTTGAAAATCCAGTTATTAAATATTTATCAGCACATCCCTGCACAAGACTCTCAGAATCAGTGGAGAAGGATTACTCTATGATTCATGAGGGGCTGAGTTGGAGAGCCTGAGAGAAGAGAGATCTTTGTTCTTCTGGCTTCAAGAGAGGAGATGTGGTTCCAGGAATCAAAGCCTCTCTTGGAGAAGGATAGGGAGCAGACACTAGAGATTTCTATTCATATCTTCTTTTGAGACACATCTAGACAGATCCACATGGATGCTATGGAGTAACTGAAGTGTGAATTTTGGGGAAACATCATCTATAAAGAAAAAAATAACTTTAAAGGTCAAAGGTTGTGTAAATAGAGGCGCCTCCCCTCCCCCATGCTAGCAAGGACAAAATGAACCTATTGATTCCATCTTAAAAGAGGCCTTCACAGTCTTAGAGATTTCCTACCTACCAAGATATGCTAATAAGATTGACCACAGAGAAAACATCCCCCTGTAATAAACTGGAGCATTTAGCAACTTCTGAGACTCCAAGGTTCGTATGGTTTAACTCCATGGTTAACACATTGTCCCCCAAATTATCTGAAATCCTGTCCCCATTACTCAACTTCTCAAAAAATAAAAGTGGCTCCACAGATTCATTGGATAGGTTCCTTTTGTTGCTATGTAAAACCTATATTTTTTGTATCTCTCTTTGTTTGGGGCCATTGCTATCCACTAGACAACTGTGCATTAGCTGATTAATAAGACTATTTATCTTCTAGCCTTACCTCACCTCCTGTCTAACAGACCAAGGTAGGAAGAATTGCTCCTTGGGAGCATCTTCAAATCTTTGGGTTGAGGAACTCCCAGACAATTTGAAGAACAATTTGGAGAACCACTCAGGATGACTGGAACCCCTAACTGGACAGATGAGACTCCTAGAGTCCAGGGTCACTGAGAAGCCTAGAAGGTAAGATTTCTTACTCATGTCAGCCTCCTGGGACTCAACTGTCTCTGATATTCTAGAGGAGGTAATTCTTTATTCTTTATACTATATGAGGCTAGTTAGAATGTAACTTGAAGTGACCAACTAGAAATTAGGATGATATGTAAGACAGAGAAGACCTGGATCCTTCATTATATTTATTATACACAGGGTCTTTTGTCATTGGTTAATAAGGTAGATCAAACTTATTAAAATATTGGCAGGAATTGTATCTCTCTAATGTTTTCTTGTCCATCCTGCCCTAGCCTTTGGTCATTTTCACAGGTCTCTCGTACCTTATATCTTCTTAATTCTGAGCCATTATTCACAGAAGAACAACCACTTGATTTGGGCAGCTGTACCTGTCCTTAACAATTAACCTATAATGACTTGGGAGTAGAATGCATGGGCTTAATCAGTGAACCCTATGCTGCATTGGGAGGATCCCCTTCTATCACTTTGTAGCCACTTGGGCCAAGATTAAGAGAAACTTAAAATATGTGTTCTGGTTGATATTCCCCAGGCTAATAAGCAAAAGACGTGTCTGTTTCTGAGATTCAAAGCAGAACCTGAGGATAGCCTCTTCCATATGAGAGGAAAAAACCTTCCTGTGGGTTATCTCTGAAGATAGGAGTGCTTGATTCAGCCTGAGGATACACTGATTCATGGCCATCCAACAAAATAAATCAAATTATGGGTCTCCTCTGGTCTATATGGTCAAAATTTTCTCTCAGCTCAGGAAATTGCTGAAAGATTTATCTCTAAAGTACTTAGCAGCCTTATGTCATATTGAGAATGATTTAATTGATGAGAACTGGCCAACATTGGGAGCAGTTAGGTGGCAAAGTACTTGAAGTCAGGAAGACTCTTCTTTCTGAGTTCAAATCTGGTCTTAGACAGTTACTAGCAAGTAACTTAACTCTGCCTTTGTTTCCCATCTATAAATTGAGTTGAAGAAGGAAATGGCAAACCACTCTTGTATCTTTGCCAAGAAAACCTCAAAGAAGAGGAAGTTGAGAAGAAGAAAGAAGAGTTGGATATGACTGAACAACAGTCAGCAATGGTCAGATGATGGGAATTTCAATTCTGACAAATTAATCTATTTGCAAGGGTTGGTGTTCCCCATCCTTTGGTAGATAGATAGACTATTGGTATCTCTGGGAACCAGATACGGAAAAGAGGATCATTCTTGCTAGCTTGGCAGCTAGATAGTGTAGTGGAAAGAGTGCAGGGTCTGGAGTCAGGATGACACAAATTCCTGAGTTCAAATTTGGCCTCAGATACTAGCTATGTGACCCTCAACAAATAGCATACTGCTATTTGCCATGAAATTGGGTTTGAATGTTTTATGTATGCTCAAATGGCTTAATGGGTTTTGGGGGCAATAGATCTTTAGGATTGTTAAAAGTAGAGATGTTGTGGGTTTTGTCTACAAAACAATGCCCAGACCCCTCTGTCACTCTCTCGCTCTTCTCTGGAGAATGAAAAATTGTATTTCTTTAGTGTAAGAGAAGAGCGTAATTTCACTGACTACAGAATTTTCAGCCCTAAATGAACCTGAAACCAATTTAAAAGTTTTTTCTCCAGTGGATCCAAAGACAAAGGAAGAGTTTTTGAAAAGCAAGTGATTTTGCAGTTGGAAATTTTAAGCCTTATCAGGTCCTAGAGAACTGCCAGCACAGGTATTAACTCGTCTGTCTAACTTAGAGGGAATGTTGCTTGTCAAAGGCAAATAATTAGGAAAAATTAGAAATATCATTTGAAGAGTGGACTATTGTTGTCTTCTGTCAACGTTTTGGCAGAATTTCATTGCTTTTCTTTTTTTTTTTTTATTAATTAATTAATTTATTTATTCAACTTTTTACATTCATTTTCACAAGATTTTGGGTTCCAAATTTTCTCCCCTTTTATCCCCTCCCCCCACCCCAATACCCCAAGCATCTAATTTTCCCTATCTCCAATCTGCCCTCTCTTCTGTCATCCCTCCCTTCTCTTGTCTCCATCTTCTCTTTTCTCCTGTAGGGTCAGATGACTTTCTATTCCTCATTAACTGTATGTCTTCTTTCCTAGTAGCAACAGCAATACTAAACAGTTGTTCCTAAAACTTTGAGTTCCAAATTCTCCCCATCCCTCCCTCCCCACCCATTCCCTTTGGGAAGGCAGGCAATTCAATATAGGCCATATCTGTGTAATTTTGCAAATGACTTCCCTGATAGTCGTGTTGTGTAAGACTAACTGAATTACCCTCCATCCTACCCTGCCCCTCATTGTTTTTCTTCTGTCTTTTGATCCTGTCCCTCCCCAAGTGTTAACTTCAAATTGCTCCCTCCTCCCTTTGCCCTCCCTTCCATCATCCCCCCCCTTGCTTATCTCCTTCTCCCCCACTTTCCTATACTGTAAGATAGGTTTTCATACCAAAATGAATGTGCATTTTATTCCTTCCTTTAGTCAAATGTGATGAGGGTAAACTAATTGTTTTTTTTTTTCTCAGCTCTCCTCTTTTTCCCTCCACTAAAAAGTCTCCTACTTGCCTCTTAAATGACATATAATTACCCCATTCCATTTCACCCTCTTTCCTCCCACTACATTTCTCTCTCACCATTTACCTTAATTTCTTTTCAGCTATGGTCCCATCCTATTCAATTCACTCTGTGCTCTCTGTCTCTGTGTGTGTGTGCATGTGTGTATGTGTGTGTGTGTGTGCATGCATGTACATGTGTGTGTGGTCCCACCAACTACCCAGATACTGAAAAGTTTTAAGAGTTCCAAATATTGTCTTTCCATGTAGGAATGTAAACAGTTCACTTCTGGTAAGTCCCTTAAGACTTGTCTTTGCTGTTTACTTTTTCATGCTTCTTCTCATTCTTGTGTTTGGAAGTCAAATTTTCTTTTCAAATCTGGTCTTTTCATCAAGAATGCTTGAAAGTCCTCTGTTTCATTGAAAGACCATATTTTCCCCTGAAGTATTATACTCAGTTTAGCTGGGTAGGTGATTCTTGGTTTGAGTCCTAGTTCCTTTGACTTCTGGAATATCCTATTCCATGCCCTTCGATCCCTTAATGTAGAAGCTGCTAGATCTTGAATTATCCTGATTGTATTTCCACAGTACTGGAATTGTTTCTTTCTAGCTGCTTGCAAGATTTTCTCCTTGAGCTGGGAGTTCTGGAATTTGGCCACAATGTTCCTAGGAGTTTCTCTTTTTGGATCTCTTTCAGGTGGTGATTGATGGATTCTTTCAATATTTATTTTGCCCTCTGGTTCTAGAATGTCAGGGCTCTTTTTTTGATCTTGACTTTCAGGTAGTCCCATAATTTTTAAATTGTCTCTCCTGGATCTATTTTCCAGGTCAGTTGTTTTTCCCATGAGATATTTCACATTCTCTTCAATTTTTTCATTCTTTTGGTTTTCTTTGGTGATTTCTTGGTTTCTTAGAAAGTCATTAGACTCCATCTGTTCCATTCTAATTTTGAGAGGACTATTAAATTCAGTGAGCTTTTAAACCTCTTTTTCCATTTGGCCCATTCTTCTTTTGAAAGCATTCTTCTCCTCATTGGCTTTTTGAACCTCTTTTGCCAATTGAATGAGCCTATTCTTCAAGGTGTTATTTTCTTCAGCTTTTTTTTGGGTCTCCTTTACCAAGGTATTACCCCGTTTTTCATACTTTTCTTGCATCTGTCTCATTTCTCTTCCCAGTTTTTCCTCCACCTGTCTAACTTGATTTTCAAAATCCTTTTTGAGCTCTTCCAAGGCCTGAGCCCACCTGACATCCCCCTGGGGTGTCTGGAGTACTGAGGCCCCGCCCTCCATGTCTTTCCCTGATGGCAAGAATATGTCCTCGTCATCAGATCCGAATGTCGGGATCATTTGCATTTGTTGGAAAAAACTCTCTCTAGTCTTATTTTTCTTCCCTTTTCTAAGCATTTTTCCAGCCAGTTACTTGACTTCTGAGATTCCTGTCCACCCCTGCCTAGATCCGCCCAGCTGGTGCTTGGGGTGAAATTCAAATGTGCTTTCCGTGCCGCCAGCCCGCCTGCTGGTGCTGGGGTGTGGGCAGGGCCGCCTCCCAGGCTCAGCTCCCTCAGGGGCTTTACGCAGAGACCTTCGGGAATGGAGCGAGTGGGGGGGCACCTTCCAGGCTCAGTTCCTTCAGGGGCTTTATGCAGAGGCCTTCAGTAATAGAGCGTGGTGGGACAGGGCCGTTTCCCAGGCTTAGCTCCCTGAGGTTGTTTAGTAATGAAGTAATTACTTTCAGTAATGAAGATCCTACCTGCTGCTGGGGGAGTCCGGGGCCGCTGCTATGCCGCTGCTGCCTCTTCTGCCACCCATGCATCTGCCTCCGCCACTTCCTGCCCCCATCTCTGCCACCTCCGCTTCAACCCGAGGGGGCCCGAGTCACGGAGACACCCCACTCCCCTCAGCCAGCCAGCCATCTCTCTCACTGATCTGTAGCTTCTGTGGGCGGAGGGACTTTCCCGGCTGCCGGTGCTTCCGTCCCTGAAGCCTACTCAGGTCAGCTTCTCTGGGGCTGCGGCCAGGGCAGCGCTGGGGTGGGGTCTGCTTTGCGGGGCGCGATGGACCTTGGGGACGGGTCTCCAGGGCTCTCTGGCACGGAAATCTCTTCCACTCTGTTTCTGTACCCCTTTCACTGGTCCAGAAGTTATGGGGGTCTCTTTTTACATTAATTCTATGGGCTGTGGGTTGGAGCTCATAAATGTGTGTCCTTCTACTCCGCCATCTTGGCTCCGCTGAATTTCATTGCTTTTGTAAATTAGAAGCAAAGTCACCTAAAAGGAATTCAAATAGAACATTTACATTTGTAAACTCTTAAGTAAGAAACCAAATTGGAAGCAATTTCCTTGGCAGAAACTGCCTATAATAACCTGGAAGTTTCCATTTTGATCAGGGAAACGTAGAGTTCTGCAATACATTTCAGCTATGTAAGAAAGGAGAGATCAGTAGAAGAAGGGAAATTAGTTCTGAAGATGGATTGAGATATAAATAAAGAGATGAGGGATTGAGAAATTAGACAAAAGGAAAGTGAAGCATTGAATTATGAGGAGAGAAGAAGTTCTGTGCTTTGCAGGGCTTTCACCAGAGCAGGAAGAAAGGGAAAGAGAACTGGAGAAAGTTGGAGATCATTTGCATTGACAATGGTAAAGTAAAACTCAGAAGATAATGAGAAATATTTAAAAGTGCTGTTAGAGGCAGACTAGTTTTTAAAATGCAGCTCCATTTTTGGTTTCCTCAAAACAGGAATATAGACTAAGAGATTTTCACCGAAACTGGGACAATGTAGCATCCTCAACTTTGCCATCTATCCAAATGTGGAGCACGGGCCAGAAGAAAAGATCAGGATTTATGAGAGTATTGAAGAAGGTTTAAGGAAGTTTTAGACTTCATTGAAAGAAGAGGAGACTAGGAAGATTTCCATGTCTATAAAGTTGTGAACTCCACTTGGGAAAATGTTTTGTTTTTTTCCTCAGGAAGTTAAAGTTAGTTTTGAGATTTCTCAGCTTGATTTTGCAAATTTTGATATTCTCATGAATAGGGAAAAGTAGCTAGAATCCTGTAGCACATTTTAAAATTAAGCAATTTAAATTTGGACTCATATTGAATTGGATAAATTACTTGAGGAGAATTATTATTCACAGCATGATTAATCTGTACTCTGAATGGTAAGTGTTGGTGACACACCTTTGTAACCATCAGTGTCAAACGGATGACTACTCTATATAGGTCTCTGAATGCATCTAGTGTGTATAGAATTCTAAAACTAGTAGATGATTGGAATGATTTTTCCATGCAGCTGATTTGGAAATGGAATTGATTTGATTGATATCATATGATTGACAGTGTCAGTTTGATTTGGTGCTTCCTATTTTAAATATATGGTATTATTTCATGCTAATGTAATTTTTTTCATGTCCTGCATTGGGATTTTGGGACATTATCATGTAAAATTCTGGGGTGATATCCATAGTGTGATGTATTTGAATTATTATTTTCTATCTGAATGCTGTGATTTTGTAAATTTGAGCTATTATTCATTATAGACTTTTGTCTGGAAAGCAGAGTGCCCAGCTGGTTAAAGATGGTCTTAAGTATTCAAAATGGGAATTCTTGATGTGTCAAAGTTAATTTATGATCTTGGAAAGTCTAATTGCTATTGAGAAGCTTCGTAACAACACCTTTCTGGAGTCTTTGGATTTTCTTTTTTTCTAAGAGGTTTAATCTAAAAAAAAGTTTGTGTGGAAATTTGTTTCAGGAAATTAAAAACAGTAACTTTAAATGCCAGATGACCAAACAAATCTAAGTTGACTGAAAGCTTTATGGATTTACAACTTTCCATCTGATTTTTAAAAAATATATAATTTATTTATTTTTCAGTTCTTAACATTCACTTCCACAAGAATTTGAATTCAAAATTTTCTCCCTATCTCTCCCCACCTCTAACCCCAGGAGAGCATGAACCTCATCAACCCTTTCTTCCAGTCTGTCCTCCCTTCTACTACCCACTCTTCTTCCATCACCCTTCCCCTCTATTTTCCTGTAGGGCAAAATAGACTTCTATACTCCCTTGCCTTTATAGCTTAATTTCCAGTTACATGCTAAAACAATTTTTAACATTCATTCTTAAAGCTCCGAGTTCCATATTCTCTCCCTCCTTTCCTCCCCACCTTCATTGAGAAAACAAGCAATTCAATATAGGTCATACATGTGTAACAATACAAAGCACTTCCATCATAGTTTTGTTATAAAACACTAACCACATTTCCTTCCATCCTATCCTTCCCTTCATTTATTCCATTCTCTCCCACAATAGTGTTTGCTTCTGATCATCCCTTTCCCCAATTTGCTGTCCCTTCTATTGTCTTACCTCTTGTATTCTCTTCCCCCTTGCCTTCCTACAGAGTAAAATAGATTTCCATATCAACTGAGTGTGTGTTATTCCTTCCTTAAGCCAAATCCCATGAGATTAAGGCTCAAGTATTTCCTTTCATCTCCCTTTTCTTTCCCTCCATTGTAAAAACTCTATCTTGCCTCTTTTATGTGAGATGATTTGCTACATTCTACCACTCCCTTTCTCTTACTCCTAGAACATTCCATTCAACAGTAAATTTTATGTTTTTTTAGGTATTCTCCCTTCATATTCAGCTCATCTTGTGCATATATATATATAGTTATACATATACATATATGTATATACATACACCCATGGACATATAAACACCTACCTATATATAATACACACATACATACCTACCCATACACACCTAGACATATATAATTTCTCTACTCTAATACTAAAAATGGTCTCATGAGTTACAAATAACAGCTTTCCATGAAGGAATGTCAACATTTCAAATTTAATGAGTTCCTTATAGCTTCTCTTTCCTGTTTATCTTGTTATATTTCTCTTGATTCTTGTATTTGAAAGTCAAAATTTCTATTCAGCTCTGGTCTTTTCAACAAGAATGCTTGGAAGTCCTCTATTTCATTGAAATTCCATTTTTTCCTGAAGTATTATACTCAGTTTTGCTGGGCAGGTGATTCTTGATTTTAATCCTATCTCCCTGACCTCTGGAATATCATATTCCAAACTCTTTGATCCCTTAGTGTAGAAACTGCGAAGTTCTATGTTATACTGATTGTATTTCTACAGTACTTAAGTTGTTTCTTTCTGGCTGCTTGAAATATTTTCTCCTTGACCTAGAAATTCTGGAATTTGACTACAACATTCCTAGGAGTTTTCCTTTTGTGATCTCTTTCAGGAGGTTATCAGTGAATTCTTTCCATTTCTATTTTACCCTCTGGGCCTAGAATATCAGGGAAGTTTTCCTTGATAATTTCTTGGGAGATGTCTAGACTCTTTTTGATCATGACTTTCAGGTAAACCAATAATTTTTAAATTATCTCTCCTGGATCTATTTTCAAGGTCAGTTGTTTTTCCAATGAGATATTTCACATTGTCTTCTATTTTTCATTCTTTTGGTTTTATTTTGTAATTTCTTGGTTTCTCATAAAGTCATTAGCTTCCATCTGCTCCATTCTAATTTTTAAAGAACTATTTTCTTCAGTGAGCTTTTGAACCTCTTTTTACATGTAGCCAATTCTGTCTTTTAAGCATTTTTCTCCTCATTGGCTT
>JAJHZJ010000145.1:4612265-5001587 GCA_023548195.1 Bettongia penicillata ogilbyi
TATGCCCAAACAAAAACCCTTACCATGTTAACAAAACACAGAACTGAGACTTACTAATCAATACGTATTTTGCAAAGTAAAAATTTAATCTGTGCAATATATCACTGTAAGTTGCAAAATTTAACACCTACCAAATATCTAGAAAGACAAAATCAAGTAGACAGAGTTAAATACCAGAACCTTTCTATCCTTTGTAAATTAACAGATGACAAATTCCTACATGGGGTGGTGGGAGGAAAAATAATAAGCATTTATATGGCACCTATTATGTGCCAAATACTGTGCTAAGTGCTTTACAAATATTACCTCATTTGATCTTTGCAATAACCCTGAAAGGTGGATGCTATTATTATCCTCATTTTTGGTTGAGGAAACTGAGGCAAACAGGGTATGTGACTTTCTCAGGATCACACAGCTAGTAAATTATGGAGGTCAGATTTAAATTTATATCTTCCTGATTCCAGGTCCGGTACTCTCTTCACTCTACCATCTAATACAGATCCCCCAAAATCCTTGAAAATCTACAAACAATATTATACTAGAACCCAAGCATGATCACAGAGAAAACTGCTTATTTCTCACAATTACTCAGTTATAATGATGACCAGCAAAAATTTAAGAATAACATTTTTAAGAGAGGTCACCACACTGAGGACACATGATCTCTAATTAGCATAGAATTAAAAGCTTCAAAATATTGAGACAAAGAAGAAATAGCAACCTTGTAGGCATAGGATGACATCATTTTGTCCACTTGTCTCCTACTGGAGTTGTCCTAAGGATGCTTCCAATGAGCCTACAGAAGAACTGAAATCTCCATACTTCAATTACAAGAAGAAATCATTAAATCTACCTGCTCAATAATCCTCTAAATAATAAATATAAAGGAACAGTAGTGGGATAGCGACCTGACTCAACAAAACTATTTCTATTTGCCTATAAGAGGAAAAGGATGAGAATATTCATAATAGCTTATACTTGTATAACACTTAAAAGTTTGCAAGACTTTCCAATCCTGAAGGACAGGTGGCACAAGTAGAGTATAATTATCCCACTTTATAGATGAGGAAACTAAGGTGGAAAGATATTAAGTGCCCCATTCAAGCTGAAGTTTCCTGACTCCAATTCCAATTCAATTCATCTCACCTAAAATGATCATCCAGAACACAATAGAATTCCTCCAATCTTGTGATGCCACCTGGTCATTCTTTCAGTCTAGGTTACCATGTGTCCATGTATGGAAAAAAAACTGTTCTAGATTTTACAATAAGGAAAATCAACCTTCACTTTTTTTTAAATCTATAACAAGTCTGAAACTACTTTCATCCAAACCAGGTGAATTCATTTTAAAGGCTAGCATCCCACTGATGAAAACATGCACCAGTGTCTTTTACCTTTTTTAGAACTAGAAATTTTCTTTTAATTCACTGAATTAGAGATGTGTGGTCAATAGTTTAAAGCTCCTTGATACTAAAGTTATTATGTAGAGCTTTTATCAACTGCCGTTTCCAATGTACTAGCAAACAGTGGGTTGAAAACTGAAAAAATGAGTCAAATAATGATCCAGCACATTTGAAAAATGTCACTCAGTCTAATACCATATCAACTAACCTGTTATTTGATCTCTGTGCTTTTTTCCATTGACCATCTGGTTATTTTGGCATTGTATAGACAGAGCTAAAGAGTCTATTGGCCTATGCCTATATGTACATGATTCCTGATCAGCTGAGGAAAAAATTCAGCCAACTAGAACTTTAATCTGTATGATGACAACAAAACAGTTCATTTCCTCCCCTGAAATGACTGAGCTGGCTGCAGCTTTTGATAACACACAGAAAAAAGATTGTAAATGTCTTTGGTTTGTTGGGTGACATAATGTGCAGTTTTAAAAACAAACTCTGAAAAGAGGGACAGAATGGCATAGATTTCAAAGTAGTAAAGCATTCTTTATTTCTTTTGTGACTCCAATTAAGATTATTGCTTAATATTAGTTTCCAGGTTTATAAGGAAATATGGTCAGTTTTCCCACCAACACAGGTCAAACTATGCACATGTAACTCCATGAATACAATCAGAGATGCAATCTTAATTAACCTCATTCTTGTGCTGGATCAGTTGAATAGCACTAGATATTCACTGGGGGAGAAATCTAAGAATCTAACCAAGCATCAATCAACAACATTTGTTGTGAACCTCCTTTGCCCAGTATCTGTTTTCAATTCTGCTTTTACCTATGTCTGTTTAGATTGCCCCTTTTCTTCATCATCTATCTAGCACAACAATCAACCATGGCTGTCCAGACCCACAGCTGTGTGGTTACAGCTGAGTGAAGAGTAGGTGCTGATAGGAGATACCATTGGCATCTTAAATTGCTTCTTTATGTGAGATAAACTGCCATCAGCTGACATTTTCTGCCTCTCTATACCTTGCTTTATATAAGGCGACTACTCAGGTTGTTCCCTCCAACTTTGGATCCCCAACCCTCCTTCCCCTGCTCTTGGAATGAGTTCATGACTTTCTGTTTAGGATTGGTTGTCTCTTTGAACTCCTAGTTTTGACCTTGACCCAGCCTAACTTCTGGTCTATTCACTTAGATCTTACTATTGCCCCTCATTTCTCCCTCTGGATCTGTCAAATGTTGCTATAACCCTGTAATCTCTGACACATGTAAGCCCCATTACCTCTCTCCACCCTATTAAGACTTCTACACTGACTACTGTCATTTCACCAAATCAATCATCTGACAACCCAATTCAGTATTAAGACTGATTACAAATAGCAAAGTGGCTGAGCCACAGTCCAGCTACATGGGCAATAATGGCACAGTCTGATCCCATGGCTTCACTTGAAGACATGAAACTTCATTAACAAATCGTGTCAGCAATAACTCCTCATTCATTGCCTAATATCATATTCTTCTTTCAAATGTAATGATACTCTGATGTTTCACTAAGCATCATTATTTTATCATGAATATGTATGTCATAATAACCCCCCCATATTGTCATTCTTCCAATCACTCATTTGTAACATAGCTCATATTATTAGTAACAATCATTTAATGCATTAAAATTTGCAGCTCACAATTATGTTATTCTCACAACAATCCTGAAAGGTAGTGGATGCTATTATTACCACTCCCCCACCCACACCCCCATTTGACAAATAAAGAAATAGAATCAGACAAAGGTTCAGTTGTTTGCCCAGGGTCACATACCTAATAATTGCCTATAGTTGGATTTGAACTTAGGTCTTCCTGACTCCACATGCAGTACTCTACCCTCTGCACCACCTAGTTTATGTAGTGGCAAAGAACTGGAAACTAAGAAGGTGTCCATCACTTAGGAAATGACTGAACAAATTACGGTTTGCGAATGTAATGGAATAATTTTTTTGATGCAAGAAATGATGGTATGGCTTCAGAGAAATCTGGAAAGACTTGAATGAACTAACACATAGTGAAGTGAGCAGAAGGAGAAGGCTGTACTATACCAATAACATTGTAAAACTGAGCAGTTTGGAATACTCAAGAACTGATCCCTTCAATGATTAACCATGATCAGAGGGCTGATGATGCTGCCCACCTTCTGCCAGAGAGGTGAGCAACTAAATATGCAGAATGAGACAGTCATTTTTAGACATGGCCAGTACAGGAATTTGTTTCGTTGACTACATATATTTGTAACAAGAGTTTTGTTGCTCTTTCTTCCCCCATAGGAGGAGAACTGGTGAGATGGGGAAAAAATAAATGCCAGATGACTGCCTCCTATAATGCCTTATCTAATTTCATTTTCATGAAACCAATTGATGACATCAAGCAACAAGGTATGTGTGCGTGTAAAAACTTCTTTCAGTAAATTTAAAAGTATGAGCCCATCAACAAAGATTATTTTTGTGAACATCAAAAAATATGGCCGTGTTGAAATTTCAGTGGCTACTCTCCTGAGAAGTTTATTTAATGTCTGAGTTTTAGTGTCTTTGAGCCTTCAGAGAGCAGGTGGCTCCAATTTTTGCAAATGTCCCAAGCCAAAGACAGAGGGGAGTTCCTGTGGTGCTCCTTCCCAGCTCTCTTCCCCAAGACCATCTTGCTCTCACTGTTTTACAGCTTCTGACACAAGATACACACAGAATCCACATTCCTCCATGAGTCTGAGAAAGTCTCTGACCTGAGACCTAATGAAGCAGGAAGAATGTCAGTAACATCAGAGATGTAGAACTATAACGCTTCAAGAATCCACAATTTTGTCAGTGAACAGTCCTTCCACTGATGCAGGTCATGATTCCTTTTCACCTTAAGTAGATGGTCTTTGCAAGTAGTTGTGGTCAAAGCATTCATCTGGCCGTAGCACTGCCCCTGGTTAATAGACATACAGTTAATCACTTGTTCTGTGCTGGATGCCTTTCCCATATTCCTCCTGACAGAGCTAGTGCTCTGCTGGCAAAGCCTTCAAGATTCCTGGCTCACCTCCACATCAGACTTGAGTGGGGGAATACTTCATATTGCAGTTCATAGTATACTGTCAGTCCTACAAGAATCCCTACCCACATTGTCCCTGCCTCAGTCATTTCTTTACACTCATTTAATTTGCAAAGCACTGAAAGGGCCATTTAATTTGTAGCATCATTAAGAAAAATCAGTAGCATTTTATTTTAGGTCTTCTTTTATTTTACTCTTTCATGATAAATAGTAATAACTTGCAGACTCCTTAGAAACACTGCTGAACCAAATTTGGTATTTTTGAGAACTTAGATAAAATTATGCAATAGTTATTAAAGCATAGTTATTAAATCACAATTTCTATATCAGGATTTTTAATTAAAAGAGGAGATAAAACAAAATCTCATTAGCGCCTGCATATTTTTTTATTGATTTGACCAGCTAGAATACTGTTTACTAAAAAGAAAAACTGCTTGATGCCATCTAGTGGATACTGAAGAGATAATTTGTCTCAAAAATCTGGTCATGTAAGGAGAATAAAGGAATAAGCATTTATTAAGCACCTACTCTGTGCCAGACCCTGTGTTAATCACTTTATAAATATTATCTCATTTGATCAAGGGCTAGGAAGAAGACACAAAGATGGTGTATCACCTTTTCTGGTAACAAGAGTAGGGCTGTTCAGCTGAAAAAGTTAATACAGGGCATAGAGTAGGAAGGTTAATATTGAAATCACAGGCCTACCATTTAATTGCTAGCTGTGAGATCCACCCCAAACTCATTTTCCTCTTCCATATAATAGGGATAGAAAGACTACATTGTGTAGTGGGATAGAGTCAGGAAGACTTGGCGGTGTGCTCCTTAGCAAGTTAATTAACTTCTCTCTACCCCAAGAGCAGACTACAGAATTATTGACAACATGTATTGGTAGAGGGAGTCCCTAAATCAATTACAATCATAAGTACCTGTTCAATCTACATTACAGGTTTGTTTGAAGATCAAATGATAATAGGGTGTGTGAAAGCATTTTTTTAAAACCATAAATGATTATGCAAATTTAAGGGTTCATCTTTCCTACAAAGAGTCAGCTTGGAGTAGCTGATGATGTTGTAGACTTGGAATCAAAGAGAGCTTACTGCAAATTCTACCTCTCACACTTATGAACTATGTGAACTTGGTTGCTTAGTTAACCTCTGTGTCCCTCAGTGCCTATCAATCTGGGAGACTGAGGCAAAGAAAAGTTAAGTGACTTTCCTGGGGTCCCATAGCTAGTAAGTATCTGAGGCTGCAGTTTAACTCAGGCTTCCCTGACTCCAGACCCAAGGCTCTGTTCACTGTACCATAGAGATGCCTCAATTCCCTCAACTATAAAATAAGGCTAGATGGCTTCCAATATCCCTCCTAGCACTATGGTCAAGAATAAATTTTCAGCACATGCTTTCAGGTGATAGCCTACCTCTGTGTTGTCACAGATCCTTCACATACTCTCACCAAAAAGCTCCCTTTCTGTTGTCTTTCTCAGGCTTCTGTGTCTCACAGGTTTGGATAATATATTTTAAGTGTTCAAGACTCATACCTGATAGCAACTGGAGGTGTCAGATTAAAGGAACTGAGCAATCATCTCCATCCCCAAACATATGGACTGTGGGGAACCATAATGACTAAGTTCCAGGGAGTTCTCAGAAGAGATTTTTAACTCCTGCAGTCTTCAGGGAACATTTCCTTCCTTCCTTATTGCTAGGTTCTCAGTAACCTAGAACCTGAGGTACTTCAAGGTGAGACAGCATGAGACAGTAGAAAGAGCACTGATTCTGGAGCCAGAGGAGCTGGGTTCAAACTTTGTCTCTAGCGCTACCTATGATACTGGGCAAAGCACTTAACTTCCCTGGCCCTTGAGGGAAAGAAGTTAATAAGCATTTATACGGTGCCTACTATGTGCCAGACACTGTGCTACATGCTTTGTAACAACCCCGTGAGGGAGGTGCTTCCATTATCTCCATTTTACAACTGAGGCAAATAGAAGTTGTGACTTTCCTAGGGTAACACAGCCCGTACATGCCTGAGGCTAGATTTTAACTCAGCTCTCCTTGACTCCAGGCCCAATATTCTAGCCACTGTACCACTTGTATGCCTCAATTCCCTCAACTGTTCAATGAGAAGATTGTACTAGATGGCCTCCAATATCCCAATTCTAGCATCAAGGTCAAGTACAAATTTTCAGAAATACACTTTCAGATGGCAGGTGAATTATCCTGATTATACATGGGGTGAATGACTACCTCTCCAAATATGTGTAGATTTAATACAATCAGCATTGAATATGCATATTAAATAAGCACTGAAGACAAAAATGAAAGAGATTCTTGCCCTCAAGGAGCTTATATTCAACTAAGTGATACAATATGTGCACAAATAACCAAATACATGAGGAAGTAAATATAAGGGAGGAGGGACCACCTGTAGGAGGCAGCACTTAAGATGAGCCTTGAAGATAATGAGGAATTCTACGACACAGAAGTAAAGGAGTAGAGTGTTTATCTCATGGAGACCAGATGGTGCAAGGTCATGAATCTAAGAGATGACAGGTTGAGCTCAGGGAATAGTTAATTGGCAAGGCAATTAATTCACCAGGTATGCAATGAGTGCAAAGAGGAACAATGTGAAATTAGGCAGGAAAATTAGATGGGAGCTAGACTGTAGAGAGCTTGAAGTGCCAAGCTAAGCAAGAGAGTTCGAGGCAATGTGGAAAGATCAAAAGATTGAGGAGAAGAAGGCCTGGGTTCAAAGACTGATTGGGACAAGTTATTCATTTATAAAATGAAGGGGATAGCTCTTTTCCTTGGTGGTAAGAGATGCAAGAAATACTCAAAGCCTCTGGAAGGACCGAGGTAGAAGGTGCTGCCACTGGTTGCCTTTTCTCCCTATATGACCATGTACAACACATGGCTGCTTCTGTTTCTTCTATGTCCCTTGTGCCTTATATTTCCTGTTCTTAGGTGAATAACTATCAGAAGAGAAATGGGCCCCAAAATAACCTTGTGAACTGCAAAAGGTCAGAAGGAGCACCAGAAATCCAGCAACTAGAGCTCATCAAAGAGTCTTCCCGTAGCTATAACAACCATGCTTCCTTCCTCATTCCTCTTCCTCCTTACTTTCCCTTTTCTAGCATGTTTGAAAGGCTATTTTACAGAACAAAGATCCTGCTATCTGAATACTTGGACAGCACCTTGAACACCAAGAAGCCCAACAGTCATAAAATCTATGTTCCCTCTCTCAAAGGCCCTTTGGCTAAGTTGGTTTCTGTTTTGGTGATTCCTCTATCACAAACCTAAAGGAAACATTTAGTATTTATGTTTCTCTTTTACCCAGGAACCCTGAGGGTCTTCTAGTCCCAGTTTGATGGTTTGTTTTTTTTTATTAAAGTGGCCATCCGTTGAACAACTACTTAAAGAAGCCTATTCATTGAATGGGTGTATCTCACTCAAAGTAAGAATGCTATAAGACCTTAGCCTGAAAGGGCCAAGATCTCACATTGCATCCTGGGCCATCTCCAGCCTTTCTGTTGAATATCAGGTCACTGGATCCAGATGGCTCAGGAGAAGAAAGTGAGGTTGGTGACCTTGCACAGCCCTCCCACACTCAAATCAAAGTCCACTGCAAGTCATGTCATCATCGTGATGTCATGGTCCTCTTTGAGAATGAGGGACAAACACAACAACAAAGAAGACATATTTGAGAAAAGTCAGGGACCCCATCTTGGGGAGAAAGCCCATCAGTTATCAAGAAAAATCAGAATGGCATAGTGGATAGAAGTACGGACTTGGAGTCAGGAAGACCTGAGTTCAAATTCAGCTTCAGACACTTACTGTATATGTGACTCTGGACAAGTCATTTATTCTCTGAACATCAGTTTTTTCCTCTAAAAGTGATAATAATAATAGTACTTACCTAACAGATTTGTTCTGAGGATCAAATGAGATGATGTCTAAAGCACCTTATAAACCTTAATGTGGGGTATCAACGTAAACTATTAATATTATTACTATCATTCTGTGGAACCTTAAGATCTGCAAGAGAAGTGTCACCAGCCTCTTGAGTCCAGACTATTTGAATGTACAACAGGCTTCCTAGGCCCTTGGAACATGATCCTACCTCCTTTCCCAGGGGCCTTGCTTTGTGAAGCGTATCATACAGGGGCTTCCAGAAGTTGACAAAGGACCCTGGACTTGACCTATTTGGAATTAATGGAGATCATGGAGAAACAGAGAACAATGAATGTAGATTATGAAGAGCAGACCCAAACGAAGGAAGCTAATCACTTTACTGTTATGCTCAGAACAAAGAAATAGCTAGCTCAGGAAGTTTGGATGGGTAGACAGGGATGCTTCTGATTTAGGTTCAAATGGTTATTCAAGGAGTATTTCTGACCTGAATCCATCCAAGGGGTTGGGCCTTAGATGCACACAGAAGAAGATGGCGCTTCTCCAGTGGAACAAGAAAAAAAAATACAACAGCATGTAAGTGGAACTCTGCAAGGTCCTACAGGATACAAAACTTTCATAAGATACGACCATTCCTCTCAAGGAATTTACAATCTAGTAGGAGCAAGGGCACACACAAAGGTAGCTAAGATGTGCAATATCCCAGTAATAGGTACATTGGAGAGATATTTAACTATGCAGGCAAAAGTATGAACTAACAAGGATTGTCCTACAATGGACACTATGGGAAGGGATACCAAAGCAAGAAAAGGGAATGGCTAGGAAAGTGATGGAAGATCCTGCCCTGCTTTCCCAATTGTATGGAATTCATCAGATGTTGGGAGATCCTTCTAGAATTTTGTTTGTTTTATGGCTGGAGGGGAGGGTGGTAGGAAGAGTGGAAGAGGAATGGGAGGTCTTCAAGTACTCAATGTATTAAGAGAAAATAACATTTGTTGCTTTCCCCTTCAATCTGATAGGTGTAAAATGATATCTCAAGGTTGTTTTAATTTGCATTTCTCTGTCCAATAATGATTTAGAGCATTTTTTCATAGGACTATAAATTTTTTTGATTTCCTTATCTAAAAACTGCCTCTTTATATAATTGTGATATAATACTACTGTGCTATAAGAAATGATCAGCTTGATGATCTTTAAAAAAACAGACTTGCTCAAAATAATGGGGCGCAAAATGAGCTGAATCGAAAGAATATTATAGGCACTAAAAGTAATGTTGTTTTAAGAACAACTTTTACTGAATATGAGATTTACATAACTATTATATATTTAAAAGGAGAAACAAGTTGTACATTCATATACAATCATCTTTTTTATTATACTGTTATAAAAATGCTTATTTTATTCCCTAAATTACAAATAAATTTTAAAAAAGAAAATAAAAACAGTAAATAAGTATGGTGGAGAGCCATGCTGCACATCAGCGGGAGGGTTGGGTACAGAAATTAAGCTTCCTGACACACAGCTAAAGAGCTTTCCTTTATTCTAAGTGGCAAGTGGATAGACTGTCAGGCCCGAAGACGAAAGACCTGAGTTAAAATCTGGCCTCAGACCCTTGGTTGTGGCACCTGGGCAAGTCGCTTAACCTGTCTCAATTTCCTCAGCTCTAAAATGGGAAACCCTGACAAAAACGTTCTTCAGTCCCAGGGCTCTGAGAGCATCATCAGTGAAATAAGGTAGCTGATATGTATTACCGGAAGGTAGCAGATGCTGCCCATAGCTCTGACAAGGGCACTACCCTCTCAGCCATTCTGAAACTAGCTACAGGTAGCAACAAAAGGTAGGGAGAGCCCAAGCCACTGGTGTGACAGCCCACTGTACTTCAATGTGTTTTAGATGAAGGGAGAGTAAGAGACCTAGACTTTGAAAAAGTACACAATGCTAGGCTGGGGAATCTGATTATTATAATATATCACATACATGGCTTGTGAACAGGGATATGAGAGTAAAGGTTTAACAGCTGACCTTTGGTGCGGGCAAGGAGAGGTGGAATTAGTGGGGGAGGGTAAGCATACATAGGACATTTTTAAGTTACTAAAATGATTATTAACATTTTCCTCATCACTTTTTTAAGTCTAGAAAATCAATAAGCTAATAAATCAAGCCCTCATTTGTAATGTTTTCTGATTTCTGGAGGGTAAGGCACACACTGAAAATTTAACCCCAATTTGAGCTGGTTCTGCCATGCCCATGTTTACAAACTAGCTGTTGCTGTTCAGTCTTGTCTGGTTCTTTGGGACCCCAGGGACCAATGCTGTCCATAGGGCTTTCTTGGCAAAGATACTGGGGTGGTTTTCCAGTTCCTTCTCCAGTGGATTAAGGCAAACAGGGTCAGACAGTTACTAAGTGTGTGAGGTCACATTTGAATTCAGATCTTCTGACCTCCCGGCCAGTGATTTAGCCACTGAGTCACCTAGATGCTACCATATGAAATCCTGTTTACAAAGCACTACTTCAAAATGATCCTATGAAGTAGGATTATTTTCATTTTACAAATGAGGAAACTATCTCAGAGACATAAAATCACTTCCCAATGATCATAAACTAGTTAAGGGTTAGAGTCAGGACTTGAATCCAGGTATTTGGACTGGGCTCATTTCACTATTCTCTGCTAATGTATTTACATGTATCCTGGAACAGGGGTTACACTTGTATTCCCAGGCTTACTCATTAAACTATGATGTAAGCTATCTGAGGCCTTGGGCATCAAAGAGCAAGAGACTGCCCATATCACAAGCTCAGAGACAATGAGACCTTCATTACTCTGAACCCTACCCTAATTTCTTGACTTCATCTATGTCAGAGTTTAGTCTCAAGTTGAAGGAAATTCCCAACTCTACTTCTACTACAGAAGCTGAGGGGCACATGGGACCTTAGAACTTCCTAGGATTTGAGGATGGTCAAGTCAGAATTCCACCTGGCTAATATTCTGGGATATCTTACACAAAACAAAGTCAAAGCAAAGCACAATCACAGATATATGACTTAAGAAGGGACTCAGGGAGCTTCCTATGCACACTTATCAATGTTTCAATTATACTGTACTGAGTCTACTTGCCTTCTGTTGGGGCCTCCATAGCATTTCATGATGGATGATTAATTCATTCATCAATTATATTTTTAAGGTAATATGGTTTAATGGATAGAAGGCTGACTTTGAAGTCGAAAGAAACTAGGTTGAAATACCACCCCTGAGACATTTTAACTGTGTGGCCACGAGCAGATCATTTAACCTTTCAATGGCCCAGTCATCTTTCTAAGACTAAACTGCAGATAGGTTGATGATTTTTGTGGAGAGAATTTGCATACTGGTAGTTCCCTATACCATTGAAATCTCAGGTATATAACAACCCCACCCCCACCCCGACACACACACCAGATGTTTAAAGTGCCTATTATGTTCAACGGATAATGCTAGGGATTCAAAGACAGGTAAGAAATGATCCCTGCTTGCAGACTGAGAAAAAAAGCAACTACCAGCTTAGCAAGAATGAAATTTCATCATCCAAACATCTCTTTCACGGTATTCCTCATTCCCACAAAAGAGACGCTGAAAAGTGAATCCCAGTTCACATTCAACAGAAAAGAAATCACCCTTGGTGGGAAAGTCAATGAGTCACCTAGATTCCCAGTGTTTTTATTCTTATTGAGAAACTGCTTGGATAGGAAGGAAACAGAGGGTAGTTGAAACCCTTAGAAACATTTTGGAGAGCTTAAATCCTTCATCACATAACTTAACAAGCCTCTGCAGAGTTTTTAAATGAGATCAAAGCCAATGGAGGCAAGCAGACATTAGCCAGAATCAGATAGTTTTGACAATTACCACCTTAAAATACAGTTCAAGATCTGGTACTGCTAGACCTCCTTCCTTTATTTTTTCATTAATTCCTCTGATATTCTTGACCTTTGTTCTTCTAAATGAATTTTGTTATTATTTTTTCTAGCTCAATAAAAATTTTGGGGGAGTTTAATTGGGATGGTGCTGAATAAGTAGATTAGTTCAGATAGAATTGTCATTTTTCATATATTGACTCTGCCCACCATGAATAATTAATAACCTCTAATTATTTAAATCTTCCTATTACAGCTCAGACCTATTGAGCTCAAGTGATCCACCAACCTCAGTCTTCCCAGGAGGAGGAATCATAGACATGTCTCCACACACCTGCTTATTAGAATGTTTTTAGAAGACTTTCCAAAGATTAGCAAATACAAATTCACTGTTTACTTTATATACAATGTCTCCCCACTGATTTCTCCTCTGCCCTTTCCCATCATCTCTAGACTATTAGCAAGCTGTTGGCTCCACCTTCCCTCAAACTGCAATAAAAATTAATGGATACCTTCTGTCGTGTTAAAGAAATTCAGCAACTGAGTCTAAAATCCCACTTGTGAAGTATCTTGTCACATTAACCATTTTTATGGCTTAATCTGGTGGTACTGGTGCAATAATTTTTCTTATGTGACTAACTTTTGTTCTCACTATCACAAATGCCTGAATGCACTGGAATGCCTGCACACTTACCTGCACACAAACACACACATTGATTTACTTTAATGCTATTTCATTTTGTAGTAATAGAGACAGTATGAATGCTACTATTTTTTTTTTAACAATCTCTCCAGAGAATCACATCCAGGGGTTGTCCTGAGAAAGAAAAAAGACTCCTTCCAGCAATATGATTTACTATAGAGAGCACGGGAATTAGGAAACCTGGGCTCAAGTTTGACACCTTCACTTTATAGCTGTGTGATCCTCGGAAAGCCATTTCTCCTCTCCAAGTCTCAGTTTCCCCACCTGCACCAGAAGGGCCAATGATACTTGCACTAACTCCCCCTCATAATCATAGTGTATAGAGAGCTTTGTAAATGATAAGGCATAAAGGAGATGTTTCTGAGTAGGATGGGATCCCTTGAAGCCAGGCATGATCTTTTGGTGCCAGGCCACTCTAGAGGTTCAAGAAAATGGTGCTTCCCAAAGACGGCTATTCAAGGGCAAGTTTCTGCATAATACTTTGAGGAAGACGGTGTTAGAGTCCAAATAATAATACAGTTTGGCACCCAGGAAATACTAGAGTTTCCTATAACTCCAACTGTTCTACACTGTACTATCTAGTATCCTATCTCATCCAACAGGATTGCAAAGGATGAAATGGGGCTGCAAAGGCTGACAGCAAATCCTATAATCACAGTGGCATAAGCAGCAGCAGCAGACAGTGTCAAGCAAACAACCAACTAAGGTTTATGGGTTCAAGTTCTTATAACTACTAGGAAAGAATAAGATTCTGGTGTGCACAGAGTCCATGAAGAGGAAGGGAATAAGTATTTATTAAATGTTTACTATGTATTAGGCTAAGCACTTTTCAAATATTATCTCATTTAGTCCATGAGTCAAAGGCTTTCTTGGAAGCTATCAGGCCAAACTGGGAGAAGGAAGAAAGAGTTTAATGTCACAAAGACCAACAGTGCCTTCCTTCTGTTAATTATTTCCTATTTATCCTTTATATAATTTGCTTTGTATCTATTTGTTTGCCTGCTGTCTCCCCCATTTGGATTGTAAGCTCCTTGAGGGCATGGACTGTCTTTTGCCTCTGTGTATCCTCAGCACTTAGTATAGTGTTTGGCATGTAGTGGGCACTTACTAAATGCTGATTGATTAGAGACCGAATCAACAAGTTCATCAAAATTTTTAGTACGCTAAACTAACTTCCCCTTAGTCAATTTCTTTTTAAACTTGGAAATGCTGTCTACCCTTCCCACAACTATCACTTCCAAATGTCTTTTCAAGAAAATCATCTTCTGAGAAAGAAGGAGGAAAAAAACAAACCTCAAAGCATGCCACCATCAAGGCATGTCCTGGGGCATGAATAAGATGGTGTAAACTCCTTAGAGAACGTATCAGCCATTTCAAGACCCCTGCAACAATCCTGTACCATAAATTAGATTTCCCCTATGATAAACATTCCTTACCACATATAGTTGGAAAATGAAGGTTTTGATTAAACCTGCTGTTTCTGAGCCCTCAATCACCCTCTGACATTTATTTGTGACATCAGGAGCTTGTGGAATCATAATGTTCTGTTGTATTTTTATCCAAATAGCATAATCACAAGAATAAATCAAAGCTTGCTGCTGCTTATTCAAACTCAGTCTGCCACAGAATCCGTCTGTGCGACACTACCAGCCATATGAACTTCCTATTTGTCTAAAGTTCTTTATCATTTATTTCTGTTGGGACCAAAGTCAGAGCACCTAGAATTCAATTTAATTCACTTGGATTCAATTTAACAAACAGTTAAGTGTATACTGTGTACAGGGTACCATGGTGGGTACTTGGAGAGACACAAGTTTTACCCAAGACAAAAAGTCTATTTCCATAACACTTGCAATCAAGTAAGGGGATATAAAAGAAACTGAGACAATTATAAAACAAAATAAGGCATGGTAAATGCATGAGAGAAGAGATTCAAAACAGAATACTATCTGAGGTGAGATGAGAGGAAGACAAAGTGCTCCAGGGTCCTGTCACTTGAATAAAAAGTGAAACCATGTCAGGATCTTACTACCTCATGGTACAGCAGAAATAGTCAGGAGGACCATCATCCATACCCTACTTCTCTTAGTTACTACCTATATTGCCTTGGGCAAATCATTTAACCACCAGGGGTTTCAATTTTCTCATCTTTGAAATTAGGGGTTTGAGCCTTCAGTGCCCTTCTAAGGCTAACTCTATGATTGCTCAGTCCTTCCTCTCCCTTTCCTGTTTAACTGAACTGCAAAATGAACAACTTATCATTAGTGAAATATGCATCTATATAATGCCTTATACTCTTTTGTTCTTGTTTTCTAAGACATTATTTCAAACTTAACATTGAACATCAAAGCAGCCATCTAAACTTGTTTACTATTTATGGTTATATTAATTTCAATGAATAAAATATCAAAACTGTTTTCTTGTTTATATCTATTATTAAATATGTTAAATACACTAATCCATCTTCTCTCCCTCCCCCACAGACCTGCAGAGTAGAAATATTCTCTTATAACAGAGACAGATTGCCAGGCAAGACAAATTAGCATACTGGGCATGCCTAAGAATGCATATGTAAGGTAATGACCCTTTAAGAGAGTGAGTTCACTTGTCTAGGGTATAGATTATGGGTTATGTCTGCCCTGATAATTGACTTAACTAAGGCATAAGTCTTCTCAGCATTCCTAAAAGAAGTTTTAATGGAGATTAGGTATGACTCAGAGTTCTAAGATATCAGTTACTCATTTGAATGTGATAAGTCATAGGATAGGACATTAGATCAAGTGAAGAACATACTATGCTTCAGTAACTTGTATATGAAAAATTTAATAACTTTATATTAATAGTTTATAGTTATTTGTATTTGTTTTATATTAATAATTATTACTTAATTAAATTATTAATATAAAATAAATAATTATTAATATTATTTATTTTATATTAATAATTTAATAAGTTTAGGTTAATATCTTGGAAAATATAGATACCAGAACTTTTCTATGATTATGGAAAAAATATAATTTACCCGATTACAGATGATGAGAATTTAGTTACTAACCATAAGCCAAGGTGGGGTTGTTCTCAAAGAGGATCCAAAGTGTGAACCCAAAAAGAAAAAAGAAGTGAATGAGATGGAAAGAAAGAAGAGAAAATGAGAAGGGAGTAGGGGATGATTGAGTAGGGAAAGAAGAGGTAAAAGGACAGATTTCAGAATTGTAGTGTTGAGACTGCTCTCTCTCTCTCTCTCAAATAAAAGCAAAAGAATCAGCTAAACCTAAAACTACAAATGATGGCTACTGCAGTGACTACTGAGGAGTAGGTCCGATTGAGTAGAAGAACAGCTTAGAAGCAGGGAATGAAAGAAGTCACCCAGTACAAGTAGTTTGGGTAAGATGTTATACCCAGTAAGGTGTTAGTTAAGCATAGCATGGATCAACTCAACTTAGCAATGGAGGCATTTGTTCAAAACAGAAATAGATTCATCAAGGAACTTTTTGAAGTTACTGAAGCAGAAAGAAAACACTCAGGTTCATAGTTCCAGAGTTGTAACTTACCTCAAGCATATGAGGTTTTCCACACTCATGTGTTTTCCTGAGAGGTTTCCATTTGTACTTACTGCGCTCCACATATACTGAGAACATTGGGGAAAAGTGTGACTGAGTCATATATGTGGACTGCGGCGTGTTATTCCTTAATATGCCCTATATGAGTATCTATGATGTGATTATTATTGCTTTCACCTTATTATCGCATAAATGATTATGTTTAAAATTTAATGGGCCATCATTTTAAGTATATTTGTGTAAATTTGTGTAAATGATTTATGAAAATTTGTGTAAATGAAAGTGTACCAGTGGGGAGTCAAACATTCTATGTTCTCCCCCAATAGGATTAATTCTAAGACCATTAAAGAGTTTGAGTGCAACCACATGGAGGTGGTCCTTCTCTGGAAACCTAGACCTGGTAGTATGACAGTAGGCCAGAGTGAATAAAACAGCACAGAGAACAAATGAGAGGAATGTCACACACACACACACACACACACACACACACACACGCTATACAAGTTCAATTCTCCACGTTTAGTATATGACCTCGGCCAATGCGTAGAAGGTATGATTTATCTTCAATGTTTTGAAGTCATGATTAGTATTTGATCACAGTACTGGACATAGTCCCAAAGTCTTTAAAAACTATTTCTCCCCATGTTATTTGTGCTCATTTTGTAATTTTTTTCTCCAAGTTCTGTTGAAACCATTCTACATTAGTTAATACAAATCTTTCCATATTTCTCATTGTACTATAAAATTCCACTATAATCATGTTCAGCAATTCAATGATCTATAGACATATTTTATTTGCACTTACTTGCTACAAAAAAAAATTCTTGTAGAAATATTCTTCTACATTTGGATCCTTTCCCTCTGTCTTTGACTTTTTGTCCTTATAATACACACCTAATACTAGCATCTTTGGTTCTGAGAGATATAATGTATTTCTGTCCTCCCACATCTTCTGTAATGATTGCTATTTTCCTCTTTGCCAATACGATGTGTGAAATGGAACCTCAGAGTTGTTTTAACATGTATTTCTTATTACTAGTCACTTGAAACTTCTTTTCATAAGCTTGTTGATAGCTTGCATTTTTGCTTCATTTGGGAACTATCTGTTCACATCTTTTAAACACAATTATTGAGGAAAGTCTCTTATTCTTAAGAGTTATACAATTATTTATGTCTTTACTATTGGATCTCTATCAAAGAAATTTCCTGTAAAATTTTTTTTCTAAATGACCTGTTTTCATTATGATTCGAACTATATTTATATTGTCTGCACAAAAACTTCTCTCCTGTTCATTTTATCTTGGCTAGTCATTTCTAGCACCACCACCACCCCCTCTTATTTAGGCCCCAGTCAACACTGTCATGCCAGAGATTTCTGCCACATATGGACATAGTCATGGTGTTCACCTTCCTACTGTCACCAGATATTTCTTTAGTGAACATCAGACATATTCTGATGTAACCCAAGTATGGAAAGTTCTTGTCACTCAGTCTACAGAATCCGAGTGGACTAGATCAGTCAGTGAAGAAGCACTTTTACCGAAGGAGTCAGGAAACTGACAGTTTCCATCAAAGAATGTGTAGTGTCAACAATGCATGTGAACTTTCTTTCAAAGATTAGTTCTGTTTGCCTCAATTGTAATTGAGAGCCAACAGACTTGTGAGAATTCTGAGAACAGATAGGTGATGAAGGACTCATTATGAGAAGGGTTACAAACAGGGAAGAGAGGAAGAAAACCTTGGAGATACCAACTTCATTTTATAGATGTCACCTATTGAGGCAAGGACAGAATCTAGAGTGATGTTGCACAATAAAGTACTGTAAGAGACTGTAATTAACCCTTCACATACTACTAAGAAGCAGCTTGTACTACCCAAGGCATGTTTCTCTATGGCAATGACAATTCTACATGTTGGCTTTGGACATTTGGGTCAAAAGACAGGAGAGTTGAGATTGTAAAAAACAGATTTTACTTTCTCCAAATGGTATCATTCTCTCAAAGTATGAAATTTATACCAAGTGTCTTCCATGAAAAGTGCTATCAGAGGGGTGGAGCCAAGATGGTGGAGTAGAAAGACTCATGTATGCTAGCTCCAAACCCACAGCCCATATATTTCCTGCAAGAAGAACTCCCCACAAATTCTGGATCACTGAAAGGCATGCAGAAACACAGTGGAAAAGATTTCTATTCCAGAGAGCCCTGGAGAGCTGTCCCCAGGGTCCGTCATGCCTCGGAATGGGGAATACACCCCTGAGCTGCCCTGGCCTCATGGGCAAGAGGAGCAGATCTGAGCAGGCTTCAGGGACTGAACCTCCGGCAGCCAGGAAGGTCCCTATGCCCACAGAGGCTACAGGTCAGTGAGAGAGACTTCTGGGCTGGCTGAGAGGGGAGCAGTGTGTCTCCGTGGCACGGGCCCCCTTGGGAGGCAGTGGCAGAGGCAGCAGCGGCAGACTGGGACTCCCGGACCAGCAGGCCGAAGTTCAGGTCTCTGCATAAACAACCTGAGGGAACTGAGCCTGGGAGATGGCCCTGCCCCCAGCCGCCCCATTACTGAAGGTCTCTGCATAAAGCCCCTGAGGGAACTGAGCCTGGGAGGCGGCCCTGCCCCCACCCAAGCACCAGAACTTAACCTCACATTGAATAGCAGTCCCACCTGCCACGGAAAGCCCATTTGAATCTCAGACCCCAAGCACTAGCTGGGCGGATCTAGGAAGAGGTGGACAGGAATCTCAGAAGTCAAGTAACTGGCTGGAAAAATGCCCAGAAAAGGGAAGAAAAATAAGACTATAGAGAGCTACTTTGATGGGGGTCAGATGTTCCCGCCGATGACGAGGAAGGATTCTTACCATCAGGGAAAGATGTGGAGGTCAGGGCCTCTGTATCCCAGACATCCCAGGGGGATGTCCCGTGGGCTCAGGCCATGCAAGAGCTCAAAAAGGATTTTGAAAATCAAGTTAGGCAGGTGGAGGAAAAACTGGGAGGAGAAATGAGAGAGATGCAAGGAAAGCATGAAAAATGGGTCAATACCTTGGTAAAGGAGACCCAAAAAGATGCTGAAGAAAATAACACCTTAAAAAATAGGCTAAGTCAATTGGCAAAAGAGGTTCAAAAAGCCAATCAGGAGAAGAATGCTTTCAAAAGCAGAATTAGCCAAATGGATAAAGAGGTTCAAAAGCTCACTGAAGAGAATAGTTCTCTCAAAATTACAATGGAACAGATGAAGTCTAATGACTCCAAGAAATGAACCAAGAAATCACAAAACAAAAACCAAAAGAATGAAAAAATGGAAGAGAATGTGAAATATCTCATGGGAAAAACAACTGACCTGGAAAATAGATCCAGGAGAGACAATTTAAAAATTATGGGACTACCTGAAACTCATGATCAAAAAAAGAGCCTAGACATCATCTTCCATGAAATTATCGAGGAAAACTGCCCTGACATTCTACAACCAGAGGGCAAAATAGGTATTGATGGAATCCATCGATCACCACCTGAAAGAGATCCAAAAAGAGAAACTCCTAGGAACATTGTGGCCAAATTCCAGAATTCCCAGATCAAGGAGAAAATATGGCAAGCAGCTAGAAAGAAACAATTCCAGTGTTGTGGAAATACAAATCAGGTTAACTCAAGATCTAGCAGCTTCCACATTAAGGGATCGAAGGGCATGGAATAGGATATTCCAGAAGACAAAGGAACTAGACCTCAAACCAAGAATCACCTACCCAGCAAAACTGAGTAGAATACTTCAGGGAAAAATATGGTCTTTCAATGAAACAAAGGACTTTTCAAGCATTCTTGATGAAAAGATCAGAGCTGAAAAGAAAATTTGACTTTCAAACACAAGAATGAGAAGAAGCATGAAAAAGTAAACAGCAAAGAGAAGTCATAAGGGACTTACCAAAAGTTAACTGTTTACATTCCTACATGGAAAGACAATATTTGTAACTCTTAAAATTTTTCAGTATCTGGGTAGTTGGTGGGACCACACACACACACACATACACACACACATGTATATGTGTGCACGCACACACACATACACATATGCACGCACACACAGAGACAGAGAGCACAGAGTGAATTGAATAGGATGGGACCATATCTTAAAAGAAATTAAGGTAAATGGTGAGAGAGAAATGTAGTGGGAGGAAAGAGGGTGAAATGGAATGGGGTAAATTCTATCTCATTCAAGAGGCAAGCAGGAAACTTTTTAGTGGAGGGAAAAAAGAGGAGAGCTGAGAAAAAAAACAAGAAGTTCACCCTCATTGCATTTGACTAAAGGAAGGAATAAAATGCACACTCATTTTGGTATGAAAACCTATCTTACAATACAGGAAAGTGGGGGAGAAGGAGATAAGCAAGGGGGGAGGGATGATGGTAGGGAGGGCAATGGGAGGAGGGAGCAATTTGAAGTCAACACTTGGGGAGGGACAGGATCAAAAGACAGAATACAAACAATGGGGGCGCAGGATAGGATGGAGGGAAATACAGTTAGTCTTACACAACACGACTATTATCGAAGTCATTTGCAAAACTACACAGATAGGGCCTATACTGAACTGCCTGCCTTCCCAAAGGGAATGGGTGGGGAGGGAGGGATGGGGAGAATTTGGAACTCAAAGTTTTAGGAACAACTGTTGAGTATTGTTGTTGCTACTAGGAAATAAGAAATACAGTTAATGGGGAATAGAAAGTCATCTGGCCCTACAGGACAAAAGAGAAGATGGGGACAAGAGAAGGGAGGGAGGATAGAAGAGAGGGCAGATCGGTGATAGGGGAAATTAGATTGCTTGGTGTCTTGGGGTGGGGGGAGGGGATAAAAGGGGAGAAAATTTGGAACCCCAAATTTTGTGAAAATGAATGTAAAAATTTAAATAAATTTAAAAAAAAAGAAAGAAAAGTGCCATCAGGTCATTCTACCTAGAGATTTATGCTTTGGATGTTCAGGAAATAGAGAAATAGAGTGTTTTTACATACTGCATGTTTCTCAGTTGATAGATCAGCAGGATGAAGACCACCATCCAGTTATGGCCTTGGCTCAACGAAGCTCTGGTAGGTGAAAAAAGGGTATCCAAGACCATTGAAAAGATCTTCAACACAATAATAGTTTTGATAAGGAACTTCGGTGTGCAGGTCAATGAGTAAGAGAATGGACCAATGGAAAATCATTTCCTACCAACTAGCTGAAATATTTGGCAATTTGGTAGTCTACACAGAATTATTAGGTTCCATAGTCCTGTGACTATGTTAAAGCACCTGCCTTTTAGAAAGAAGCAGAAGAAGGTGTTTCTGAGCTTTAAGTCAGGAGAGTAAATGGCAAGGTCCACTCCTCCCAAAAGAGAAAAGCAACATTTTATTTAATGACTAACTGAAAACAGGATCTGGAAGCAGAGAGAGAAGCTCCACAGCCTCATGGTCAGTGTCAAACCTGGCAGCAACCTGCAGCAATCCCTAGACAATAAGATGAATTGTCAATAACTCTGAGATCAGCAGAGAATATTACCTAGAAGAGATTACAAAGATATCGTGCTACATGAGATCAGTGAGGAGCAGGCCTAGAAGGAGGAGGATATGACCAGCTGACCCTACAGCAGTGAACTTTAGGAATTGCCGATCCATACGTGTGTCCTGGCCATATATGCATCTTACACATATGTATTTCTGAGATTTGAACCCACATCTTACACCTTACCCCCAGTGAATTCTAGCTGGATATGTGATCTACAGAGAAATTTATTTTAAAATTGCTGTTTGCCCTTCATCCTTCAAGAGGACAAAAAAAAAAAATATCACAATGCTGAGGTCAACGTACAGCACATCCAACTATGGCTAATCAGACCAATATGAGCTCAGAAAGTTCTACCATAAGTGGGGCACAAATCGTCCACATGAACATTTGGGATGGAGAGATCTCTAAATTTGCACATCTCATGTTTCTTTTGAACTACTTTCATTCTTCTTTGCTCAAAGAACATAGGGCCTTCTTTGATGCGGGCAGGTCATGCTGCACAGTCCCATGCCAGCATCTCCCATGTCTCACAATAGATACCAAAGTTCTTCAGAGAAAACTTGAGAGTGTCCTTGTATATAGCTTCTTCTGACCTCCACATGAGTGGCTACCTTGTGTGAGTTCTCCAAAAAATGGTCTATTTATATTTACATATTTGGCATCCAAATTGTGCACACTGCAGTAGAGTTTGAATGCCTGGCAGATCAGCTTGAGAAGACTTCAGTGTCCAGTACCTATCTTGCCAGGTAATCTTCCGAGTCTTCCTAAGACAATTTAAGTAGAAGCAGTTCAATCTTCTGGCATGGCCCTGATAGACTGTCCAAGTTTCACAGGCATACTACAATAAAGTCAGCACAATGTCTCTGCAGACCTTCAGTTTGGTAGGCAGGCTAATATCTCTTCTCTCTCACACTTTATTTCAGAGCCTTCCAAAAGCTGAGTATCATCTATATGTACATCCTTGCAAAGTAAATTGTCAAGGTAATTAAACACAGCATTCAATATTTCTCCATTGGCTGAAACCAATGCTTCCATATATGGATGGTGTGGTGGTGACTGGTGAAAAATTTTTATTTTCTTGTTAATTGTCAGGCCAAATTTAGTAAAAGTGTCAGAGAAATGATCCATACTTTGTTGCATCACAGCATCAAAGACTGCCCTGAGAGAACAAAAAGTTTTCCCCTCCATTTTAGTCTTGGCTTGTAGTCTTTTCAAGTTAAATAATTTTTAAATGGAAGAAAATGGAATGAAGTATTTATTACATTTTGGAAAAGAGTTGTTTTAATTCAGAAAATGAATTATTAAAGATAATAGAAATATAGTTATCTACATTAAAATTTATATTACAAAAATATAATTAGAATAAATGGAAATGTAGCAGGTTAGGAGTAATATTCACAATAAATGTGACAGATAAAAGCCTGATATAAAATTGTTTAAGGAAATGTTTAAAAATCCCAGTGGTGACTCCTAATCAATAGGAGTTAAAAGATCAAAGAATATGATCAATTTTTCAAAAAGGGGAGCACAAATTATTAATAATTACTTAAAAAATGTTCAACCTCACTAATAATCAAAGGGATATAAATTAAAACAACTCTGAGATACCATATCATACCCATAAATTTGACAAAAATGCAAATTTCATGGCATAGTTATAGAGAAAAAGGTATACTCATAGAATCATAGAATTCATTAGAAAGGACCTCAGCAACTGTCTAGTCTAACTTATAAATGAAAGGATTTTCCAGTATAGCATACTCAATAAGTAATCATCCAGCTTCTGCTTGTCTTCCTTCAAGGAAGGGGATGCTGCCACCTCTCACGGTAGCCTTGTCTATTTTTGGATATCTCTAATTGTTAGGAAGTTTATCTTTCATTTCAATCCTAAAGTATATTCTTTGCAACTCCTACCCAGTGTTCTTGATTTGGTACTCTGGGGTCAAACAGAACAAATTTAATCTCTCTTCCAAATAGCCTTTCAAGTACTTGAAGATATCTATCATGAGTCCCTGACTTCCCTTCTCTAGACTAAACATCTCCAGTTCTTTCAACCTATCTTCATACAACATAAACTCAAAACCCTTCACCAGCCTGATTGCCCTCCTCTGGAGACTTTACAACTTATCAATACTCTTCTAAAACAGTGATGCCCAGAACTGAACACAATATTCCTTTCTGACAATAGCAAAGTACAGTGGGGCTATCATCTCTCTGTTCCTACAAGGATCCTTTTTATGTGGCCCAAGATTTATTTATATTTTTTAGCTTACAACATTGTACTGCTGACTCATTGTCCACTAAAATTCCAGATCTTTTTTTTAAAAACAATTGCTGTTAAATATATATGTTACAAAGATAATCAACCTCTTTGATCAATAATTCTGTGGTTTCCAATGTGTCCTGAAAGTGTTTTTTTTTAAAAAAAAAAAAAAGACCCAAATTTAGGATCTGTTCAAAGCTTTTCATAGTATCGTGACATATAATTGCAAAGAACTGGAGGCAACCTGAATATCCACACATAAAGGAAATGACTAAGTCAAGTGTGAAATTGTAATGTAATTGAAAACTGCAATGCAATTAAGATAGACGAATGTGAGGAAAGCAAAGAAATCTAGAAAGAGCTTCATGAAAAGAACGGAGCGTACATACTGATCACAGTCACTGAGTATAAACAAAGAATCCTGATGGGGATCTGAGAGAGCGACTGAAAGATTATTATCATGCTTTATGTACTGAAATTAATTAATTCAAACTAAGCAATTTGACCTATTTGAATTAATATTTAATACTGTTTCCAATAAAATATTTATTTTTTGTTTATCTCATTAATTTTTCGGCTGCCATAACATGCTATTGATTTATAATGGACTTGCTGCCCACTAAAAACCCTCAGGTCTTTTTGACACTAACTACCATGTCTGGTACCTCTGTCATCTTGAGCTTAAAAGATTATTTTTCACCTCGATTAAAAGATTTTATCTTTATCTTTATCAAATTCTATCTTAATAAATTGAGCCCAATTTATTAATATATCATTTTGGATCTTGATATTATTATCCAGTTCATTAGCTACCTTCCTAGATTTGTATCATTTGTACATTCAATAACCATGCTTTCATCTAATTCATTAATTTTTGTCTTCTTTTATGTAGACATTTACAGATAAGTTATGGAGGTACATTGGTGGAAGGAATTTCCTTATCTGAAAGTTCCCTGAATAACAAAATCACAGGTTCAGTCACTTTGCCTTGTTATCCCTTATCTGGACCAATTATTTCATCAACATAGGAAATTCCTGATGCATAGATTTCTTCCATCTGTACAACTCCGACAACTCGTCTGTAACTCACAGACTTAGAAAACTACCTGGGGTTAAGGGGTTTAATCCATGGGCTCACTGTTTATGTGTGTCAAAGGCAGGACTTAGCTCTTCCTCACTTTAGGTCCTACCCTCCAAATATTAAAGCAGCTTGCCTTTCAAGTGATGGATTCATATATATATATATATATATATATATATATATATATATATATATATATATATATATTTAGCACTTTGTCTCTTTTTTCTGGGTCTGAGAGAACATTTTGCTATTCTCCAGGCTTAGCATTCCACAATTCTTACAGTCAGGTGGGTTCCTTTCGATAGGTGGCTTTAGTGAGGGAATGCTGAGGACTGTGAACATACTGGTTGTCTTGGACTCTCTCACGAACTCTCTGGCAGGGATTTCCCTCCAGGAAGGAGTCCAGAGTCCTACCCCAAGCTGCAAACTCTCCGTTCAGGTCTTAGAATGAGGATACTCTTAAGCAATATAACCCAGTTGCAAAGCCTGAAGGTCATCCCCATCCCAAAGTGGGGTATTAATCTCCACTAATGAGGAAAGAATCCCATCCTAATGGGTTTTTGGAAATATGTATTACACCTACATAATTAACAGCAATAACATAGTACTTTAAGGTTTGTAAAACACTTCAAAACATTATCTCATTTTATCCTCACAGTAACCCAGGGAAATAGGTTCTTATTGTTGCTCCCACTTTACAGATAGGGAATCTGAAGCAGAAGAGGTTGCCAAGGGTCACACAGTTCTTAAGCACCTGAGGCTAGATTTGGGCTCAGCTCTTTCTTGCTTCCTTGTTTCTCACCTCTTTTCCTTCCTTCCAGTCCTCTATCCACCTTGCCACCCAGATCCCTGTTTGGTAATGACGTAGGTTGTTTTTGTCTTATAGGTCAGAGAATGGGATAGTTTAAAATTTCTGAAGAGAATCTTGTCTAGACCCACAGTAAATTCTTCTTTCAGGAGACAAGAGAATAAACTATATAATAAATTCTCAAGAAGAAAGACTGAGGGATGTGTGTGTGTGTGTGTTTTGTGGGTGGTGTGTGTGTATGTGTGGTGTGTGTGCGTGTGTATGTGTTTGGAAGAGACTATGCTGGTGGCAGTTCTGGAGAATGACAATAACTTAAGTATCTGGGAATCAGAAGCACATTAGGTCTGTTCATTGGAAGATTCCCTAGACCTTGACAGACATGTACTTTTCCATCAATAAAGCTAAGGAAATATGACTATTTGCATTTTCATGTAGGAAAACTATATGATGCACCTTCAAGGGACTGGGTCCAGAAACCTGGACCATCAAGACTTTATACCCTGACAAGACTTAACACAGAAGGACACTCAATACTCTGGCAAACAAGTCTTACTGAATGAAGTACAGTTTTATAAGGAATCAAAGACTGATTTATAAGCCAGAAGAGACTTGAGGGCAAAAGCAATATTCTAGAATAATCCTCCCATGGAGAGTCTCAGAAAATCTAGGTCAACATCCACCTGGCTTAGATCTCTCTGTAGCAAAATGGTTAGGCAGTCTGCCAAAATAACCAAGTTAAAGGCCATATTAACCAGAAATCTTGAGAATATATTGATTATATGAAAATTTTGATTTGGAAATCACAATATGTTACCACTAGAACAAGTACATGGGGGAAAGCACAATGAATGCTCTAGGTGTGTGGTGTGTTTTCTCTGACTAAAAAAAAGTCCTTCATATTCGTCAGAGTGTACACTGGGCAAAACTCTATAAATGTGAAAAATATAGCAAAAACTTCATTCAGAGAACAAGTCTCAGTGTTCACCAGTAGAGCCACATGGAGAGAAACTCTATATATAAATGTGGGAGAAAATTCAAAGATTAAGCAAAGTTTTATAGACATCATAGAATCCACATAGAAGAGAAATCCTATTAAATGTGATCAGTGTGATACATGGTCTATTTAAGTCTATTTAAAGAGCTTTCCTCAGTTTTCATTAAATAATCCACCCAGAAAAACTTTATCAGCCAGTTTAATATGAGAGAAGATGCAAGTAGCTCTGATGTTTCTATATGCATCAGAGGATCCACACTGGAGAGAAGCTCCAAAAATGTGATTAGGTGTTGCAAAGACTTTGTTCAAAGAGAAACTTCACTGTTCATCAGAGTATCTATATGGGAAAATTTCTATACATATGCTCAATGTGGGAAGAGAATTCAAAGGTAAAGCAAATTTTTATAGACTACACATGGGGAGAAACCCTATAAATGCAATCAGTTGTGACAAAGGATTCATTCAAAAATATTCTCAACATGCACTAGCGAGTATATACAGTAGAGAAGCCTTTAAATATGATCAATATGGGAGAGGATGCAGGTAGCCCTCATACCTTAATAAACATCAGGAAACCTACATGAGGAAAATCATTTAAACATAATGTCTGAGACAGAGTTTTCCAGCAGAGACTAGACCTCAATCTTCCGAAAATTCACACCAGAGAAACTTTGGATTTAAAACAAATGCAGGAAAAGCTACATTCTGAGTTTGGAAATCTGTAGTAGCTAAAGAATGAAGACATGGCAGAAGCAATTTAAGCATTACATTTGTGGGGAGAGTTTTAATCAAAGTCCATATTTCATCAAAAAGGACATCCAGCAATTAAATGTTGCTAAACATCAGCAGTGTCCATGTTAACCTCTTCCCCTCAATCGTAAATTTCCTCTTGAACAGCAAGTTCTCTTGTTGGGTGTCTGATCACAGAGGGCTTGCCCTTTTTACATTGAACTTTCAGTATGAATCCTTCAAATCACAAATCCTGGACTGGATGTCAGCCACAAGTAAAGTAGATGTCTATTTCCTCTAATATTTCTAAACCTTGAAAATTGTAAACATTCCAGATAATTAACTGATTCTTTTCCCTTACCACTAAGCTACCTTCATTCCATTTTGGAACTCATATAACATACCCCCAAAGTCTCAGTGCAGTCTTATGCTAGTCAAACTTAAGCTATTCAAGCTTAAGACTGCACTGAGACTTTTGGGACACATCATTGTACTGGAGTGTTTATGGTTTGATTTGCCAAGTAATAAAATATGTTAACACATTTGATCTTCACTACTACCCAGGAGGTAGGTGCTATTATCATCCCCATTTCACAGAGGAGGAAACTCAGGCTGAGAGAGGTTGACTTGCCCAGGATACACAGCTGGTACCTGAGGCAGGATTCAAATCATGTCTTCTTGACTCCAGGCCCAACACTCTATCCACTGTACAACCTTAACTGCTTCATCTGTTTTAACCATACTGGTGTAGGAAACCCCAGAAAAGGACTACAACTCCTGCAGGATGTAGGACACTACTCTGGAAATTCTGAGAGTCCTCTGTACTCCCATAACATACACACTCACACACATACACAGTCATCACATTCAGCTTGAACATTAACTTATCTGGGCACACATTCTCTAGAATTAAACTTTCTTGCCAGTTCACTATAAACTTCAAAATTGCCTGGACTTAATAAAGACATAGAAGATGTCTGATAGATGAATTGTCCAAGGAGGTCTTTAGCAGACTGGTCTGCGTGGGGGGAATTGGTGAGCTTTTGTGTCTCCTTCTGATTCTTATTTCTCTTTCAATAGTAAAAGACTCTATGCCACACCTGAAACTTTCAAGTCCATCCTAAGAAATTCTTTTTTAAAAAAAAATATTCCTTTTCCCAGAATCATTCAGTCAAAATTGTTTCCCCTGCACCATATTTTTACAAACTTGGGCATCTTTAGTTAATGGGAGAGAATAACTATAGCCTTTTCCTCCATAACTACAAGGAAGAGTCATTAATTACGTGGAAACTATCCTTCAGAATTGTTAAGAAATAATAATTCTCCTCTGCTTCTTCCCAGTCTGTGTCTGAGTTCCTCACCTTACCTACTTTATTGTTTATACATTTCTGTGTTATTTTCCTTTGGGACCAGAAGAGGTAAGGTTCTTTATAGGGTCAGAGTAATGATATGGTCGGAGAGCAAAAAGTAGACCTGAAGTGAACACATAAGAACACTCAAATTCTTACCAAGTTTCATTTAAATTTTCTACTGCCATCAATCAGTTCTCCTCCCTTTGACTATCAAGGTTAATGAAGAAAAGGATTTGTGAAGCCCTAGTTAAACTAGTAAGCAGGTAAATCATTAATGTGACTATGTTAGCCTGATGGATGAGCAAAAAGAAAAAAAAATTAAAGGGGGAACAGGAGTTAGGAACTTGCACAACATATCACTCTATGCCTAGTACAAAAGCCAGGAGTTAAAGCTCATTCCTAAGAAATAGAAACTTAAGCAGAAACACAAAACTAAGACATGGATATGAGAAATCATACAGGGAGCTGAATTAGTATAGATTTGGGGGTCTTTCAATCTGATTCATAAAGCAATAATGCAAATGATGTATATTAGTAGTCGATGACTTAACACATACTCTTACCTCGGAAATTCAATAGTTTATTTGAAAAGACATAGATAGGCAAGTTTCCTTGCTTTGATTGAGGTATGACTGCCAAAGCCTTAAATAAAATCTATACAGAAGCAAGAGACAGTCTCAGCAGCTTTGATCAGAGTCCACAGCATTAAATGGACTATGACAGTGAATAAAGCACTATTTGTCTATGTCGGTCACCAATAATTATACATTGGGAGGATAATCCTAGCAGAGGTAATGATGACTCTATGAGTGCAAGGGAACTTGTGTAAGCATTCTCTCCATCAATTAGGGTCTATTTCTGTATAAACAATGGTGTGCAAAATGTCCCAGTCTTAAAAACCCAGATTATCCTGAGATAGAATCTCCAGGATAAAAGTCACTACACAATAGGGTAGAAAAAAACAATTTCTGAAGAAAAAAAAAAGAGACTTGAGAGTATAAGAAAAAATAAAATTTCAGGAACTTTAAAATTGTGGGATATTGGAGCTACTGTTAAAGCTAAATTCCTCATATTCTCTCCTTCCTTTGTTTCTACTGTGGTGAATTCTCTTAACAAGGATGTTTTACAAACATTCTTTTGTTCTATGATATCTCTTTATATTTCACTTTTGAACTTGAAAATATTTAGTGCCTCTTATGCCAATAAAAGGTAGTGTGATCTATTGACTGACTGGTCTTGATGTCAAGGACTTAGGTTCAAGTTGTGTTTGTCCTTCATTCTCAAAGAGGACCATGACATCAGGGAGATGATGACATGACTTGCAGTTGACTTTGACTTGAGTGGGCTATGCAAGGTCACCAACCTCACTTTCTTCTCCTGAGCCATCTGGGACCAGTGGCCTGATATTCATCAGGACAACTGGAGATGGCCCAGGATGCAATGTGAGATAAACCCTTTCAGGCTAACATCTTGTAAGATTCTCACTTTGAGTGAGATACACCCATTCAGTGAATAGGCCTCTTTAAGTAGTTACTCAAAGGATGGCCCTTTTAAAAAAAAAAAAATCAAACTGGGAGGGAAAGATCCTCAGCATTCCTGGGTAAAAGAGAAACAGTTACTATTTAGTAATGAATAAGTAATTAACAGGTTCAAGTTATGCTTTCGATGAAAACTAGGCCTGAGATAACGGGTGGATAAGTCAGTCAACCTTTAATTGCCCCTGGGAATTGTCCAAACCATTCTACAGAGGAACTGCTGGTTTACATCAGTACAGGAAGTTTATACACTAACAGCTCTTTACACCAGTGAAATAACAAGTCTGAAATGATAAGACAGACAGATAAACAATTAAACAAACTTTAAACAAGTTATTTATTCAAAACATTGTGGCAGAGCAGTTAGGTGTTTTGCTTTTCATACACCAGAAGAACAGCATGAGAAAGTTGGAAAGGAAGTCATTCATGGCCCATATGCTTTATCATATTTTGATCAAATACTCAGAAATTGATTGTATTTCTTTTTGCTGAGTTTGTTTAGTCTTTTCAGTCATGTCCGACCCTATTTGGGGCAGTCTTGGCAAAGATACTGGAGTGGTTTGCCATTTCCTTCTCTAGCTCATTTTACAGATAAGGAAATTGAGGAAAACATGGTTAAGTGACTTGCCCAGCATCACAAAGCCAGTAAGTGTCTGAGACCAGATTTGAACTCAGGAAGAGGAATCTTCCTGCCTCCAGGTCTGGCACTTTATACATTGTACTACCTAACTGCCCTTTGCTGAGCTCAGCTTATTTTAATCCTATTATAATCCAAGATAAGTTTCGACTCTCAAATTTTCAATGCAATATCTCATCACATTGTTCAAGCGACCCAAGAGTCATTCCTATTGCCAACAAGATAGCAGCTGATCCTTTAAAAGGAAGAAAAACGGAGCAAATATTAAAATAATCTTGCTATCATTTTATGCTATTAGCTCATGTGTTTATCTGGTATATATTCAATAATGAGACTGCCTCCTCAGAATCATTATTGTGACTTCAGTGTGTTTTTCATAAGTACTTTAGTAAGCAGTTGGTTGACAGTCTCCTCTTGTTGGTGGGTTGCTAATTCAGAAGCACTCCCATCATATCAATAATAATTTCTAGCATCAATTTGATCTTCAAATACAGTAAGACTACTAATTATGTGTTGAATTTTTCAAGAATGAAATTCTGAAGACACAAAATGAGACAAAAGAAATTATTCTGATGAGGAGGAAAGGGAAATATGCTGACACACAAGCAATTTACAAATGTTTCAGAAGATATGCAAGAGTGAATAATGGGGAACAAATGTAAAAGTATGGTGAAATGAGCAAGAAAAACTTAAGATAACAGAAAGGTGGGGGCATGTTTGGATTTTGTTTTGCTCTTTGAGGGAAAAAATCAGTAATAGGATCAAAGAATACATAAGACTTCTGCTTACAATATATCTGAAGATTATTACTGATACTAGAGAGAAGGCAGAGTTTCTCAACTCATTTTCCTTCTATTTTCTTTGTCAAAGAAAATGATCTATGGATGAGAAAAGATAGGAAAAAAAGATATTGAGGAGTTGATATCCAAGATAAAAAAGGAGATAATAAGATGAACTACATCCAGAGGTACTGAAATGGTTCACAAATTTGATTACTGAGACATTTTCTGTGTCTTTGAAAGGTTGTGGACTCTAAGAGGGCAAATAAACTAATTTTCAGAAAAAGGAAAAGAATGGAGTTTGAAAAGTACAAGCCAGTGATCTTGACTTTGATTCCTGGCAAAATTCTATAACCTATTATCAAAGTAATGGTTAGTAAGCATCAAGAAAGAAAAGCAACAATCCCAAAGAGCCAGCACTCCCTGTCTATACTTTTTTACCTCCCACTCAATTTCCTCTGTAATCTGGTTTCCATCCTCACTGCTCAATTGAAACTGCTCTCTCCAAGGTCACCAATGGTGTCTTTGTCATTACTAAAACTGCAGGCTTTTCTTGGCCCTGTTCTTCTTTTATCTCTTTTCATCATGTGACACTACTGACTATTCCCTCCTTTCATCCTCTTGTCTTTGCAAGGTTGTCACTTGGTTCTCTCCTGATTCTCCTCCTAATTGTCTGACTACACTTCAACTTCCTCTGCAGAATCTTAATCCATGCCCTTCTCTCTATGCGAGAGGTTTTTTTTTTGTTTGTTTTTTCTCCCCCAAGTTGTATGCTAAGATACCTTCTCTCTATATAATCTATTCCTTTCAAAGGTTATCAGCACTCATGAATTCAACCACTCCTATACAAATGAAATTTATACATCCCCCCTCATCTCTCATTTGAGCCCCATCCTTGAATCTCTGTTGGCTAGACATTTCCACTAGGATTTGCCAGAGACATCTCAGATTCAATGACTAAAATTAAATTCATTCTCTCCCCAACTCTAAACCTACTCCTCTTTAGAGCTTCTTTATTTCTGTAGAGTCATCGTTCTTCCAGGCACCCAGGTTCACTAAGTAGGAATAATCAATTATTGGCTCTTTACCCAAACTCCATCCCTGTATGTAGTCAGTTGCCAAGTTTTTTCAATGCAGTATAACCTCTCTCACATCTGTCACTTTGGTTCCATTCATACAACCTCCACCCATCATTATCTTTCACCTGTACTACTGAAATATTTCCAAACTAGTATCAAACCTGCATCTGGACTCTCCTCTATCTAATCCATCCCCGACACATCCCAAATTGATATTCCCACAATACAGATCATCAATAACTCTCCTTCATCTCCAGAATAATATTAATGGTGGGTATTTATATAGGAGTTAAAAAATGCATAGTGCTTCACATATGCCATCTTATTTGTTTATGTGACAACTTCCATTTGACCCTTTAAACCCTTTGCCATATGACTTTCTGAGCTTATTACCTGTTTCTCACTTTCACATACCCTTTGTTCCAGTCAAATTGACCTACTTATTCCCTCTACATAACATGCCTCTCTGCCTTCCCACAGATTATCTCCCATGGTTGGAATGTTCTCCCTCCTTACTTCTACTACTTGGAATCCCTGACTTCATTTATGTGTCAAGTAATGCTCCAGGTCCTTAGGAATACAAAGAAAAATTGAACACAATCTCTGCTTTCAAGAACTTCACACTCTAAATGAGGGATACGATATATACAGAAATTTACACATAGAAGCAATATTCAGAGCAGATACAAGGTAACCTTAGAGAAGGAACTAGAATAAGAATAAGTAATGTCACATGAGAAAATCTTAAAGTTAGAGGAAAAATAGATAATTGGGAAACAAATACCACTGAATTAATTGGACTAAAAACTTCCAAAAAAAAAAAAAAAGACTAGAGGGGCAAAGCCAAGATGGCAGAGTAGAAGTACTGATCTGATCTAGCTCTCCCCCTATAACCCATAAAATACCTGTAAAAAATGACTCTAAACAAATTCTAAAGCAGCAGAAGTCACAAAATGACAGAGTGAAATAAATTCCCAGTCCAAGGCAGTCTGGAAGGGTGACCAGCAGGGTCTATTGCACTGGGCTCAGAGCAGAGTGGAGCCCAGCCTGGGCCATGCTGTAAAAACAGGACTGGAGTAGGCTTTAGGGCAAGGAATCATGGATAGCAGCTGCAGTTCGCAGATTTCTCAACCTACAAATGTCAAAGACAGCTTCAAAGGTCAGTAAGAAAGTTCTTTCACCTGGGCAAGAGGGGAGCATAGTCTTGCTCTAGCCCCAACTCCAGGTCAGCAGCAGCCACTGCAACTGCAGCAGCAGCATCAACTTTTGGAGCCCTTGCCCTAAAGACTCTGGGGGAATCGAGCAGTTGATTTGGATCTCACCCTTGAGTAATGGTCCTCAGGTGAGGAGGTATGCTGGCATGGTGGAGCTGGTGGTGGTTATGGAGAGTGAACCCTACTCACAGTTACAGGGCAGAAAAGAGAGCTTATGGTTGCTTACAGACCAGAGGGCAGGCCAGGAGAGAAGTAATCTCCTCTCCCTTGATTGTGCTACCTTGGAGGAAATGAGAACTTAAAGGTCCCTAGAGATATCTCAGAGACCCTCTGAAACCTAGGGCAGTATACTCTTCACTTGACAAAGGACTCAAAAATCAAGTAACTAGCTAGGAAAATTCCCCAAAAAAGGGAAAAAATAAGACTATGGAAGGTTACTTTCATGGTGAAAAGGTATTTTCTTCCATTCTTTCTGATGAGGAAGAACAAAGCATACCATCAGAGGATGACATCAAAGTCAAGGCTTCTACATCCAAAACCTCCTAAAAACCTATGTAATGGTCTCAAGCCATGGAAGAGCTCAATAAAGGATTTTGAAAATCAAGTAAGGGAGGTAGAGGAAAATCAAGTAAGAGAGGTAGAGGAAAAAATGGGAAGGGAAATGAGAGCAATGCAGGAAAATCATGAAAAGGAAGTCAATAGCTTGCTATAGGAGACCCAAAGAAATGCTGAAGAAAATAACACCTTTAAAAATAGACTAATGCAAATGGCAAAAGAAGTCCAAAAAAACCAACAAGAAGAATTGCTTTAAAAAGCAGAATTGGTCAAATGGAAAAGGAGGTTCAAAAACTCACTGAAGAAAATAGTTCTTTAAAAATTAGAATGGAGTAGAAACCAAGGTGAAAAAATAGAAGACAATGTGAAATACCTCACTGGAAAAACAACTGACCTGGAAAATAGATCCAAGGTAGATAGTTTAAAAATTATTGGTCTGCTTGAAAATCATGATCAAAAAAGAGCCTAGGTATCTTCTCCCAGGAAATTATCAAGGAAAACTGCCCTGATATTCTAGAACAAGAGAATAAAATGGAAATGAAAAGAATTCACCGATCACCTCCTGAAAGAGATCCCAAAAAAGAAAATTCCTAGGAATACTGTAGTCAGATTTCAGAGTTCCCAGGTCAAGGAGAAAATATTACAAGCAGCCAGATAGAAACACTTTGAATACTCTGAAAATACAATCAGGATATCACCGGATTCAGCAGCTTTTACACTAAGGGATTGAAGAGTTTAGAATATGATATTCTAGAGGTCAAAGGAGATAGGATTAAAACCAGGAATCACCTACCCAGAAAAACTGAGCATTTTTTCAAGGGAAAAAATGGAATTTCAATGATATACAGGACTTCCAAGCATTCTTATTGAAAGGACCAGAGCTGAATAGAAAATCTGATTTTCAAATACAAGGATCAAGAGAAATATGTAAAGGTAAACAGGAAAGAGAAAACTTAAGAAACTCATTAAAGTTGAACTGTTTATATTCCTACATGGAAAGATGTTATTTGTAACTCAAGAGACCTTTTTCAGTATTAGGACAGTTAAAGGAAATATATATGTAGGCTTGTATGGGTATGTATGTGTATATGTACGTGGGTGTATGTGTGTATATATATGTGTGTGTGTGTGTGTGTGTGTGTGTGTGTGTGTGTGTGTCTGTGAAATAAATAGATTATATATAAAAAAAGACTAACAAAAGTCCAAATGGGACCATGATCTAGGACTATAAACAAATTAGAGGAGCAAGGAATACCTTATTTGTCTTATGGAGAATAGAGGAATTCATGACCAAATGAGAGAGAACATTATGAAATGCAAAATGGATAACTGATTACATTAAATTGAAAAGTTTTTGCACAAAGTCAATGCAACCAAGATTAGGAGGGAAGCAGAAAACTGGTAAAGAATTATTATGTCTAGTATCTTTAATAAAAGCCTCATATCTAAAATAGAGAACTGAATCAAATTTACAAGAATACAAGTCATTCCCCAATTGATAAATGGTCAAAGGATATGAACAGGCAGTTTTCAGAGGAAGAACTTAAAGCTATCTATAGTCATGAAAAAATGCTCTAAATCACTATTGATTAGATAGATGTTAATCAAAACAACTCTGAGATTCCACATCACACCTATCAGATTGGCTAACGTGACAAAGTAGGAAAATGATAAATGTTGGAGAAGATGTGGGAGAGTTGGAACACTAATTTATTGCTGGTGGAGCTGTGAGTTGATCCAATCATTCTGGAGAGCAATTTGGAACTATGCCCAAAGGGCTACAAAAATGTGCATACCCTTTGACTCAGCAATACTGCTTCTAGGCTATATCCTAAATAGGTCATAAAAATGGGAAAGGGACCCACATGTACCAAAATATTTATAGCAGCTCTTTTTGTAGTGACCAAGAACTGGAAATCAAGGGAATGCCCATCAACTGGGGAATGGCCGAATAAGTTGTGGCATATGAATGCAATGGAATACTATTGTGCTGCAAGAAATGATGAACCTGCAGACTTCAGAAAAACCTGGAAAGTCATCTATGAACTGCTGCTGAGAGAAGTGAGGAGAACCAGGAGGACAGCCAGGGCGTGTAAGGATTGTTTTTTGATAGACTTAGCCCTTCACAGCAATGCAAGGACCTAAAACATTTCCAAAGTACTTATGATGCAAAATATCATCCACATCCAGAGAAAGAAATATGGAATCAGAATGAAGCAGAATATTTTCTCTTTTATTATGTTTTGTTCATGGTTTCTCTCATTCATTTTAATTCTTTTATGCAGCATTACCAATGTGAAAATGTGTTTAATAGGAAGGTATTTGTAGAGTCCATATAAGATTGCATGCCACTTTGGGGAGGGGAGAGGAAGGAGAGGGGAGAAAATTTGGAACTTATGAAAGCAATTGTTGAAAACTGAAAATAAATAAATAAATTTTGGGGGAAAGATTAACAATTTATTTTTAAACACTAGCTACTTTGCTCAAAAAGAGGGAAAATGAAGTTACCAAAATAAATTATGAACAAGTTTTTTTTTTTTAAAGAAAATTATAAAGGATGATCAGAATCTACTCGAACACTATAATACATCACCAAAACCAAGAGCTTAGGAACAATGGAGGATTATCACATGTGTCTGTAGTGATAACGGTATAAATATAGAGAAATAGATAGGTACACATATATGATACTCAAATAGAACACAAAAGTCTTAATCTTGTTTCAGATAAAGAAATTAGCTAAAAAGGTACTGCTATAAAAGAAATAGCTAACTACTACAGAAGAAAAAAGTCTGATTCAGATTTACAAGTGAATTGTATAAAACACTGTTTAAATTCTATAAAAAATAATTTTAAGAAACAATGAATACCTATATTGGACAAACTAGTCCCAAAAATTGGAAAAGAAATCATTACACTAAATTATTTTTGTGACATAAATATAGTTTTAATGCCTAAATAATTTAATGCCTAAATCAGGGATGGATAGAGCAAAGAGAACTATGGACAAATATCATTAATTAATATCAATTCAAAAGTTTTAAATAAAATCCTAGCAGAAAAGTCATAGAATATTCAAAAAAAATTCACTGTGACCAAGTCAGATTCAAGCTAGGGATACAAGGAGTTCCACATTAAGAAAGTTATATAATTCATCCCATTATAGCCCCCTAAAACCACATGAATTAATGTAGAAAAAGCATTTGGCAAAGTACAACACTTATTTATGCTAAAAACCCTACAAAGTAGAGTAAAAGAAAGGTCACTTTAATATGATAAAAAGATGCATCTAAAATAAAAGGTTAGCATTATCTATAGTGGAGAAGCAGTAGGAGTATATAAGTAAAACAAGGATGCCTCCTTTCCCTCTAGTGCTTGATGAAGTTCTATCAATACTAGCCATAGCACTAAGACAAGAAAAAGAAAGCAAGAGCATAAATCTATGCAAAAAAGGAAACAAAATTAACCCTATTTTCTGATGACTTAATGGCTTGCTTAGAAAATTCTAGAAAAAATAGAAAAGAAACTAATTTAAATAATTAACAGACTCAGCAAAATAACAAGATGTAAAAAATAAACAGAAAAATTAAAAAATGACTTTCTATATAGAAAAAATAAAATCCAAAAAGCAATAATAGAAAGTAAGTCATTCAAAATAACTACAAAATAAATAAGACATCTGAAAAACAATCTACAAAGGCTTGCTCAAAACTTATATAGACAAATTTGAATACATACGTTTACAAAACACTCTTTGAAAAATAAAGAATGGTGAATAATTGGAAGGATATTTAATGCTTATAGATGGATAACACTAATATAATCAAATAAATTTACAGATTTAGTGGTATACTAATCAAACTATCAAGGAAAAATGTTACAGAGTTAGATAAAATAGTAACAAAATTCATTTGAAGAAACAAAAAATCTAGAGTCGTAAGGAAAATAGTGACAAAAAGTAGGAATAAAGGGAAAATATACTTCTAGACATCAAATTAAACTATAAATTACTGATCATGAAAACTATTTGTCACTATAAAAATGGAAAGGTCAGGGGAGCAGAATAGATAAAGAGGAAAAAAATTATTCAACTCAACAACTCAGCATTCACTAAATCAAAGAAGATAAATTACTTGAGGAAAGCTCCATGTTTGACTGCTGGAAAAATTGAAAAGCATGCTGACATAAATTTAAAGAAAAATATTAAATTATGTACTCTTGAAGCTTAAAATGAATATGCTACCTGAATATTAAGGGTCATACCATTAAAAAAAAAAGAAACAGATTAGGTACCATTTCTAGCTATGTCTAAAAGAAATATTCATTGTCAATCATCTTTGCATCTGCAGCCCTGCCTGATTTCAACTCCAAGGAACTAGATAACCCTCCCAGAATAAATTTATCACTTCTAATCTTATCACCATCCTATTAAGTCAAGTTTTGATTGACATGATTTTCTTCTGTCTCCTCGAGGGCTAGGAGGTAGAATATCAAACTCCTCCCAAAGTCTTCCTTTATAAAAGGCATAAGCTGAACTCTCAGCTCACTCCACTTTGTACATGCTACTCTGTCTGGTTTCAACCCTAAGGAACAAAATTCCCCTCCACCCCCATCCCCCACACAGACACTCCATATATCAGGGAAGCCCTGTTTTCCCATTTTCCTAATTCCCCCTTTTACTACCTCCTTTTGGTATTGTCTTCCCCTTTAGATTGTAAGCCCTTTGAGGACAGGGACTGTCTTTCTTTTTATTATCTTTTTAGTATCCCCAGAGCTTAGTACAGTGCCTGGCATAGAGTATGTACTTAATAAATGTTTATTGGATTGGACTGGAAATTTTTAATTAAAATATAGGGACAATTGGAAAAGATAAACTGATAATTTTGGATGAACAAAATAGAAAAGCTTTTGTACAAATAAAATCATTGCAACTAGGATAAGAACTAGGAAAAAAAATTTTTTTGTTTTGTTTTGTTTTTTACAAAAGAAAATGATCTCTTGGAATTCCATAGTTCTCTCTCTGGATGTGGAAGGCATTTTGCCTTGAGAGACCATTGGGAATTTTTTAAGTCCTTGCATTGCAATGAAGTACTAAGTCTACCAAAAAAATTCCTTGCACTCTATGGTCGTTGCTCTATACAAAGTTCACCTGGTTCTGCCCCTTTCACTCAGCATCAGTTCATATAAATCTTTCCAGGTTTTTCTGAAGTCCATCTGTTTGTCATTTCTTACACACAAAAGTATTCCATTACATTATATATCACAACTTGTTTAGTCATTCCTCAATTGAGGGGCATCCTCTTGATTTCCAGTTCTTGGCCACCACAGAAAGAGCTGCTATAATTTTTTGTACATGTGGATCACTTTCCCATTTTTATGATCTCTTTGAGATACAGCCTTAGGTATTGCTGAGTCAAAGGGTATGCACGTTTTTATAACCCTTTGGGCATAATTCCAAATTGTTCTCCAGAATGGTTGGATCAGCTCCCATCCCGCACTGGTCCCCTTAAGCCATAGCAAGAGGGACCCCTCCCTTAGTGATTTTCCTAACCTTATATGTTAGGAGACTGTTTGCCACTTCTGCTGATCCCATTGTTCCAAGATTTTTCTAGGGAAATATTTTACGATTCTTTAAGGTCAGCAAGGGGAGGGGGAGAGAGAATTTACCAATCAATCCACCATTTTGGTTCCCAGAAGTTCAAGTTCAGATGTTTAATCTGCAGGCTGATAGTCTCAGGAGCAGCCACTGCTGATATCTGGGGCTCTCGGGCTCTCACTCGCTTGGTTCCACTGGACTCCTGTCCTGGGCTGATATGCCTGAGATTCCGCAGTGCAGACACTGCCTCAGACCTCCCGGGGGCTTCCTGCTCAACCCTGTCACAGTGGGGATGAGCTGGTATAGCCTGTGCACTGTGTGCTCCTCCAGCCCTGAGGTACAGATCCTTTCGGTGGGCCTTCCTTCCCATCTGTCCTAGACTGTGAATCTGCCACGGTCTGTCTCCTATTGGATTCTGCCCCTCCAAAATCTGGTCAGAATCTCTTTTCAGAGGTATCAGAAGGAGTTTGTCTAAGAGCTTAGATGAGTAGTTGCTCTCACTCCACCATCTTGGCTCCGCCCCTCAGAGGAAAAATTGTAACAAATATCTCCAATAAGAGCCCAGTATTGAAATACATATAGGAAACTAACCCAAATATATAAGCCCAAGATTCATTCACCAAAGGATGCATTTAAACAATATGAACAAATGGTTCTCATAAGAAGAAATGCAAAATGTTAGCCATATTGTTAATTGTTAACTCTTATTGTCTGACCACATTCACTCCTCAGTTCTTTGCCTCACTGTGCCTAATTGTTCCAAATCCTTAATAATAAAATACACATCAAAATTATTCTGAAGTTTCACCTCACCCTGACAAAAAATAACAAAAGTAGGAATAATCTTTGTATTGTAATTGTAAATTGTAATTGTGTAATTGTAAAAGTTATGGAAAGATCAACCTGCCAGTATTCCTCTACTCTTTTGGTAGTAAAACCTCTCTAAGTTCTAATGAATTTTTCATCGTCAGGTGCCTATGACACATTCATTTTCTCTATGTCCCATCACAAGCAGACTAGCCACAGAGAACATAACTGGCATCTTTCATAGACTATTCTCTCTACTAACATTTTCCATATTTATTAGAACATGTCAACTATTATATTGCTGATATACTAGTGCACAATCCTGTGCAGAAGGAGAAATAAAAGCCAATGATATAGGAAAAATAGGTTGGGGCTAGACTGTGAAAAGCTTTAAAGGCTAAACAGTAGATTATATTTTATCCTAAAAGCAATAGAAAGTCATTAGGTGAATCACATAGTCATATTTGTGTTACAAGAAAATCACTTTAGCAGCAGTATGCAATGTGGGCCTGAGAGGTAAGAGACCAGTTACAAGGTTATTACAATAATCTAGGCAAGAGGTGATGAAGGCTTGAACTAACATGGTAACTATATGAATGGAGAGGAGGATTCAGATGTAAGATGTGTTGTGGAGCTAGAAATGGCAAGATTTGGAAATTAATTAGATAGGGGGTATGAGGCACAGTGAGGCAAAGAACTGAGGAGTGAATGTGATAAGAGGAAGTAGAGACAGGGAATATAAGTATCTTTTTCAAGGATTTTGAGAAAGCAAAGAGATAGAAGATAATGTTTTGAGAAAATGAATTTCATTTTCATCTAGTGAAGGTTTTTCAAGAATGGAAGAGACCTGGGCACATCTGAAAGGAGTAGGAAAAGAATTAATCAATGGGAAAAGGTTAAAGATTTGAAAGAAAGGAATGATTAAGGCTGCAATCTTGTGGGAAAAAAACAGAAGAGGAAGAATTCAAGTGCACATGTTGAAGTATTAGCCTCGGCAACAAGAAGGAATACCCCTTTTTCAGAGTCTGGGAGAAGAAAAAGAGTGGAAGGTGATGTCAAAGAGTTTTGATTTAACAAGAATGGGAGAAGAGGAAGCTCACCACTGAATAGACTTTTTCTCAGTAAAGTAATACTAAAGGTGATCAACTGAGAAAGGAAAAGAAGAGTTTTAGGGAATCAATGAGGAAGGAATAAAAGGACTGCCTTGTAGCAATGTGTGCCAGGTTGAGTCTGGATAACATGAGTTTGTAATGTATTCAGGCAGCACTGTTGCAAGATTTCGTCCAGCTGCATTCAGTGGCTCATGGGTAGTAATGGAGGAAGAAAATGGTGGGAGTAATCTTGGACTAAGGTTTGGCAAGAGGCAAAGGAGCAAGGGATTCAAGAAAATAGTGTGGAATTAAAACGGCTAGCTGCTAGGTTGAGATTGGAGACAGAGAAAAATGAAGCTAGAGCAAGGCCTGCTGGGTACAGCTGCTCATGGTCCTCTCCCTCATTCTACCAACCCCCCCTGACCAGAAAACAAACCCTCCTCACCTCAACCTCCTATGACCCTTATTTCCTTTAAGACTCAGCTCAATCTCTAGTTCCTAAATAAAGTCAATCCTGATACTCATCTAAATGCTGGTGCCCCCTCCTCCCCAACAACTTGCATTTATTTTTATATTTCTTCCATGTATATTTATTCGTATACATGTATATGTTGTTTCTTCCACACCCCACCTCTCTTCAGATTGTAAGCTCCTTCATTTGTTGCCTTTTATTCCCAGTGCCTAACCCTGTGCCTGGCATATTGTAGGGATAATAATAGGGAGTAAACCTGTGATTCCACTGGTGTAGGGAACTGCCAAGAGAAGAAATTTCCTCTATCAGGGCAAGTCAGCAGCTCCTTTTGCAACTTACAGTCATAGAGAATTGTCTAAAAATGATTTGCCTAGGATCACACAGTCACTTTGTTAGAGGCAATTCTTGAACTCAAGTCTTTCTGGCTTCAAAGTCAGCTCTCTGCTGTGCTACTTTGATTGAATGATAATATATTGCTGATGAGTGAAGAACAAGCATGTGTACTTATTATGAACAGAAAATGCTATTTAAAATAAATTGTTTAGTTGTTCAGCCATGGCCAACTCTTTATCACCTTGTGGACCATAGCATGCCAATATTGTCCATAGGGTTTTCTTGGCAAGGATATTAAAGTGGTTTGCCATTTCCTTCTCTAGCAGATTGAGGCAAATAGAGATTAAGTGATTTGCCCAGGGTCATATTCCTAGTTAAGTGTCCAAGCCCACAGCTCTATCAGGTTGCCTAATTTAGAATAAATGTTCTTGTCACAAGAAAAAAAGAGAAAGGGGGAGGGGAGGACGGAAGGAAGGAAGCAAAGGAGAGAGGAATGAAAAGGAAAGCCAGGATAAAACATAGAGAGTCCCCCTACCGCTTTAAAAATGTGAGCATTGCTACATAAATTTTGGAAACCACCAGTTTAGGCTGTTTTACTTACTGTATTAATTGTAGTAGGGGTCAATTTGGAATATTGAGGGAGTGAAAAATGACTGTTGTAAGCACAAAAGGAATCAGTAAGACATCAGTAAGACACAACCTGGTTCAAATTGCGAATAACAATTCCCTTCCTTAACTGACATAGCCTGACCAATTGTTTTAGTCTCTAAGTCACAGAAAACAGAGGTATACATTTGGTGCAATTCACTTTCCATGATGTAGACCAGTGGTGTCAAATCTCAAATAGAAATGGTCTGCATTATAGTAGTGTTGTGGCTAGGCCTATAGGGAGTGTGTCTGATACCTCCACCTATCTGCACATGGTTCTTTGTATTTGAACTCAGTGGTACTGAAGAGAACACCATTAATTACTAAGTTGGATAGGATAAGGCTTTCCTTGTCATGAATGTCATTCTTCTCTTAATGTAACCTAAAACTACTTTAGTTCTTTCAGCTGCTGCCTCCTATTTTAAACTTGTATCTGAAATTCAATGGGGTCAAGGATGGCCAAGTATAGAGGGCATATAATCTAGATTTTTGGATTCTTTACAAAGCACATTGTAGAGTTTGGGTTTACTCTTTCTGTAATTAGTCTGATGTTTGAGCCAACCTATAACACAAAGTCTCCCTTGGCCTCTGAAAATAGCAAGGTCTATTTTGCAGATCTGCTACTGTCATTTTGAAATGTAAATCAATTCTCTTTCAGGTGAGAAAAAAAAAGCAACTGCTTTTTCAAGAGAGTCTTTGTTTTTGAGACTGGGCAGCCTGATACCCCTTATTTAATTTTCCAGCAAAACCAGGCCACAGTTATTCTTCTCCACAATCCATTTTTAAGTGGTTTCAATCATGGCTGTCAGAACTGGGCCAGAACATGTCTTACTATCCCTGGAAATCTACTGAGCCTCTTCCTACCATATATCAGTGATCTCTGACAAAAGTAGCAGAATTTCCAATTGGAAAAATTACTTGGTGACAGAGTTTCAGTCAAAGTTCACCACAAAACAGTCCTTAAAACATATAGTAAACACTAGAACAGTGGAACATAAAGGTTTAATATACTCAATGTATCATTACATATAGTTTGCTGACTGTTTTTTTATAAAGTCATACAAAAAAGTAAAGCATACAAATAAAAAGCACACAAATGATATATGCTAATTTGCCCAGAATATTAAAGTATTACAGTAACTTCTCAACAAAATCCATGGTCATGCAAAAGAGATTATCCACACAGGAAAAAATAAAGTGATTAATCAATAACTATCCATCAGATTATGATATGCAGTTAGATGAGCAAGCCATTCACTAAGTATATCTGTATATGTCCCTAGATACTACAGATAACAAAATTAAGTGGCCCCAAAATGGAATGAAAGAAGGCATTTGGGCCAGGCAGTGTCACATTTTGGAAACTGTACAGTTCATCTGATGCCTCCAAACTACTCACAACTGCTAAAGACCATTGCTTTCATTCCAATATTTTTCCAGCAGTCCAAATCATGAAACACCATGATTACAAAAGACTCACCATCGCAATGAACCCAAAGAGAAATAGAAAAACATTTGTTAGGTGTAAGCAAGTGGCTATACGATGATTCTCAAGAACCCTGTGACCAGCAGTCTCCATATCCCTCTCCCACCTCCAAACCAGACCATTTACCCTGCTTCCAACCTTCCTTTCAATCATTTTAAAAAAAAAAACAGCTTCAATGACAACCAGGGACCAACTTCTGTGGATGAGTAGATAAGCCCAAGAGCCTCAGAAATAGCAGCACTGATTAGTACCAGACCACTGATGCTACTTCCAGCCTGGTCCAGCCACTATTGTCCAAGGGAACAACAACCTTGAAGAAATGTGACCTGGTAACTACCTCTACAAGTATTGCAGCCTTGACATCCTTAGAAGCCATGGTTATTAAAGACCTAAAAAAGGAAGTTCTAGATCTCTGGTTTTGTCAAATGTTTCAACCTCAAAAATTCATGTTTTTAGTCTCTATTATATTCTACTATTTGAATACAAGTTAGTTGAAGGCAAGGTCTGGGTTACTTTTCTATTTATATCCTCTTATGAAGTGCATTTTCATTCATTCATTCACTGGACACAAAAAGTAACATAAAAGCCCAGAGAACATCTGTGATAATAAAGAAAGTGGGACTGTCAGGTTATTGCAGCTGAATAAACAGTCTGCATGCTACCATGGTATCCTCAAATACTAAAAGAACCAAAGTGTCTCTCCAGTGCATCATTTTATAAAAGATTCACAGACACACAGAGACAAGCATTGTTCAGGATAAGAGGTGATTAAGTTACTTGTCCAAAGCCACCCAGGTTGTGTTGTGAAACCCCTGAGTTCAGAATCTGTGGTCTTTTCCTTCTTCTATACTGCCCTCATATTCTACGTAATTTCATCAATATGAGGATTCCCTCCAACAATGCTGATTACACTCGATCTTTGTGACTTCATTGCACATCTCCTCCTATGTATCTCTTCTCCACACCCTCTCAGAAATCCTCAACAGGGGTCCACTCAACATTCTGAGGACCTTCCTCTCAAAATCTTGACATTATATAGTTATAGATAATTAGCCCCAGGGTAACTGAGCCTCACTAAATGTTCTGTGGAGAAGCCCCACTCTAGGATGCTATTAAAGCAGCCTTGCCAAGAAGGAATAAAAACCAGAGAATAGCATTCTTTGATGAGCAGTCAAAGGATACAACATTGTATAGATAACAGTGGATGCCAATGAAGCCTGCAGACATTCCGTTGGTTCATTGGTTGTATTGATAATGCATTTTTTGTTTTAGTATATAATCAAATGCCTCACCTTGAATAATGTGATTAAAAATCTTCCCTACCCATTAATGAGCCTGGGAAGATTTGTAGGAAGGCCACACCTTTTGTTAATGAGGCACTGGTTCTCAAGGGTTGTGATGCCCTCTGGCTCTGAAAAATGTATAACTACTCTGAGGTGAGGTTTTACTTGGGGACTTAATTTTTAGAATAAAGTTTTTGTGCCAGATGAGCCTCTGGGAAGCCATTAAGTAGCCCTCCAGCTATGAAAACCCATATTTTGTTGCTTCACTCTCCATTAACGAGGTATGTGTGTAATGGTCAGGTAGTTGCATCTGTCTGTTGATTTGTGATGTGTGTTGCTTATGTCAGGCAGCTGGAAGCACAGTCTGTTGATCTTGATTTCTCTGTATTTTTTCTGAAGTTCAAGGTACTGACTTTTTCCCCTGAACTAAGTGAATGATACATGTGCTTGATTAAAGTGATTGTTGACCCCTTCAAAAGTTGCCTTTTCTTTGAGAAAAGCAGATCAAAGAACCTGTATGGCAGGCCTTCCTCTACATGTCAGGGTCCTTGCTTTTACACTGGTCCATGACCAACTCACCTTGTTTTCCAGTCATATGTCTCTCTTATGATGACATATTTTAGACCATTTATATTGCAGAGTTCCTCCTTCATCATGTGCCTTAGCCTGTACAACCCCAGTGTACCTTCCTATTGCTCATTGGATATAATACAGTTTTAATTCTCCAGTTCTACGTGTCTTCAGTCATGTTTTTATACCACTTTTTGCAACATTCATAACTTGCTAGTCTGCTTGTACTTATAGTGTGTCTTTCCATTTCCCTTTGGATTATTTGTGGTTTTAATTCTTTTGAGAGCATGGTGTTCCATGATTTTGAACCATATAATATCGCTGGGAGAATAATTAATATTAAAAATATGGCCTTTTAGGCTTCCAGTAGTCTGAGGGTCACTGAAAGTTCTATGCCATTTTCTAAATATGATCTACCCCATTCTTTTCCTTGTACTCAATTCTGGGCCCAGCATTAGCATGAAATTTCTTTTCTGCATTTTAAATTTAACAAACAAAAGATGTCTACATGACAGTATAGCATTGATCCCATTACTTGGGGGAGGAGGGGAAGGAAGAGTATATTATAAAGTTGGACTAGCTATCTTAAACATAATAGTACTTTCGTTGGATTGCTGCCAGGGAATTGAGATTCTACATTTCTACCCCATTTGTTATGAACTCCATGAGAACAGGGATCTCAGTTAAACCCTGTAACTTGCTTAATTTTGCATCTCCCTCAGCAGAAACACAGTCTACATAGTAGCTCCTTAATCATAATTGTTTGTTGAATTTTTAATAGAATTCATGAACAAGTATAATGGATATCATATATCAATCAACCCAAAATAAAATATCATATATTTTAACTTTTTGGTTTCCAAATATAAAAGAAAAAATTTAATAAGATAAAAACATAAAGTCACCTACAATATAGATATGGTAAGCTACTTTGCTATACATTTAGTGGAATCAGTCTCAAGACAATTCATGCTCATAGAAACAATAAATGAGCTTTCATTAAGTGCTATTAAGTGTCAAACACTAGTATGCATTGGAAATATTTTTAAAGTCCCTGCTTATATTCTATCAGAGAAGATAATATATACATAAATGGGTAGCACCCCACTGGGAATGCATGAAGGGCTACTTTTCCTGACCCACTTAGAACAGATGCTAATTTCTAATTACTGCTTTCCATCTACCATACATGCATTTTTAATTGGCTTCTGGGACAAAACTCGCTAGATAAATTAAAGGGACAGTCATTCCCTCAACTCTCTCTCTTTTCTGCTGCCCTCTAAATATAAAGATGATTCTTTGTACTGTGAACACATGACATTCTAAGTAAGCATGTGTTTGGGATGGGGCTGGTTCTTGTGTATTCTTTCCTTCAGTACAATTCCTTGTGAGATCTCAAAAAGCAAATGAAGCCTCACTTGCCCAGGCCTTAGAGAAACAGGTTCTCAGTTACCAGAGCAGTTGTGGGGACTGCAGAGGCAGACCTGAAGGGAAAGAGTCACCTACAGAGGGAAAAGCCAACAGAGAGTAAAGATCATGCTGATGGGACTATGCATGGGGGAAATAAGATGGAACATAGCTAAGGGAAGTTCCATATGGCAATGAAATCCATATCAAAATTTTTTTGATATACTCATCTAATTAAGTTAAGTCAGGCACTCCTGCAATGAAGCTACAGGGGTTGGCACTATCTGACTTTCCCTGTCTTTTGTTCTTATATTTCGTTCCTCTGGGTTTGCCTGTCTCAACAGGGGAATTAAGTTCCTAGAACTTTATTTTCCCTCAATCTCAGATTCCTGAGAAAAATTTCTATTTTGGGTTCTAGATTAAAGAGCTTGACCCAGGAAGGTAGGGGGTAAGAGGCAAATAAAAAAGGCACCCATAATACCAGCATCAATCAGATACAGAAAACGGTTCTGTTTTCATGCAGAAAGGGAATTGCTGGGCAATAAAGTATCATAGAATGTTAACACTCAGTAGGAGAGGCTAGTACACAACTAAAACTGGCACGGAATTCCATCTTTACTTCCCAGTTTAGCTCTCATTACTAGGCTGACTTGTGACTTACTAACTGAACTCTCAATGTGAGAACCCCCATCACAAGGCAGTTTGCAAATTACGACCCTGTCCAGGATAATGAAATAATCAACTCATAGAAGGAACTCCAGAGAACGTCTAATTTAACCTCCTTGTTTTACAGATAAAGAAACGATCCCAGAGGCTTGCCCAAAATCACAAAGCTTGTGGAGAATTTGAACCATGTCTTCATGATTCCCAGCCTAAAAATCTACCCACTACCCCACCCCCATGGTGCCTCTATTTTATCTTTATTATCTGACATTAAATGACATAGTAAAAATAGTAAGTAGAAAGTAGATTTATTAATTAATGCAAGTCTAGCAAAACAGCAACACAGATATACACACACTATCAAGTGATGTCACATAGAACTATGCCCCTTTTGTTTCTGTGCCTCAGGATCCCTGAAAAGTCAAAAGTGAAGAGATTTGGACAGATACTAAAGTGCTTATGAAAAAGAGAATGCTCCTGACCAATGTGACTTCCCTCCCTTTGTCAGAACAAAATATCTAGTGGAAGAGTCTGCCAAGATATGTGTTTACTCTTCCAGATCATTTGCAGGAAATGAAATGACAACAGAATACATCTCAGGTCTCAGCTGTCATCAGGAAAGGAATGATGAGAAATGTTCCAAAAGCCTCAGTGTCTGAGTGGGGATTCTCAATTAATAACTTTTTAAAAATATGAGCAAGAAGTAGATCTTTCCACATTCTGCTGTATATAGTTACTTATATACAACCCCATTAGACTGTAATGCCTTGTAATGCTATTATCTATTAAAACATTTATTAAATTGAACTGAAATAATTTGTATTAATGTGTTTTGCCGTCTAGAAGCCCCCACTGTGGGGCTTCACTCAAGCCAGCCTCACCCAGAAGCAATCAAAATCAGAGCTCAGCATTCTCAAATTGATATACCACTAATAATCACATGAGAAAAAAATCAATTACTCTAATAATCAGAAATACAAATGAAAACAACTTGTAGGAGGTTGACCAATGAAGTTCTCAGATCAGCTTGCATAGTGGTGAGCTTTTGTTTAGGACTTCTGACTGTATCTTCCCACTGAGGGCATGTTTGCATATTGCTCTTGATGTCCCATGGAGGAGGAGTCTCACCCACGAGCTCAGACCATTGCGATTCCCAAGCTCCACAGCTAATAAGTGTCAGAGTCAAGACTCCCATTTCAATGGCGTATTTTTTCTACTACATCACAAATTATTAATTAAATTATGTTGTGTACTTTGAATAGACCTGAATGGAAAACAAAGTAAAAAACTTTGTCTTTGTTATTATCTGTTTAGTTTTGCCTTGCTAAAGACAATTACTCTGCTTATTAGAGAAATACAAACAAAAGAAACTTTGGTGTAAGGGGTTAATCAAAGGAGTCCCTAATAAGTTTACTGGATGGTGTCTGGATCAGCTTCTGAGTGAGTTCCTAAAAGGGTAATCCAATGAGGTATCTAAAGAAAGAAAAATTTCAGTTGTATTCAAAGACCTGAATAGTTGAGGCAGCCAAGGTAACCACAACTAGTAATAAAAAGCATTATATATAACATAATTTCAGGTTCCAAAAGATGGGGGCAGGAGGTTAATATAGTAAACCTGCCTTGAAGTAATGTGAGTGATCCCCCTAGCAGGGGTGGAGAACCCACATGTGACCCTCTAGGTCCTCAAGTGTGACCCTTTGACAGCATCCAAACTAAACAGAACAAATCCCCTCAAGCCACACTTGAGGACCTAGAAGACCACATGCAGCCTTGATATCGCAGGAGCAGATACTCCCCTGCTAGGAGTAGGTTTCTTTTAGGATATGAGCAGAGTTCATTTTGCCTAGAATCCTGGGCACTGTGTGAGCATAGTTGGAATCTCACCTTTAGTCAAAGATATTTTTTCTGTTAAAGTTCATGCCATATCTTGCCCTCAGCGGTGGTTGGGCAGACATATTTCCCTTGGCTTAAACCAGAAGCTTCCAATACAGTCCATAATTATGAAAAGTTTGTCACATACAAAAAAAAAGGTGGAGGAAGAATCCACAAAACTGTGGTAAAGTGCTATGGCTTGAAAAAATGAAATATAATTCAACTCAATAAACATTTATTAAGTGGCTATTATATAAAAGACAGAGTTTAGAAATTAAATTACAGCTATATTTCAAACTTACACTCCAGTTAAATCTTGAACTTCTCTAAAGACCTTTGTCCACAGAAAAAACTTCTAGTTCCACCTGCCATATAAATGGGATTTTCAAGTGAAATGACCCTTAAAGGCACCTTGTTAAAAGTAACATTTGAAACTTGCTACCCTTAACTTGCTTGGGAAATAAAGTACTATCAAATTAACCAGCCCTATTCTTGCACTTTGAAAGCAGGGGTGACTAGTAACATGTCATCCTGAGTAATGAATGTGTGGGGTAGGGAGGGTGGCAGGGAAAGGTAGCCTGTGAGTCACTATAAAATCTACTTCTCCCTCCAGAATCAACTCTCCTCACCAAAATCAGAGGATTAAATTCCTTTGCAAAAGGCCAATTAGTGCTCACCACTTTTCTCCAAGATATACATCAGATTTCTTTTATATGACCTTAAAATTAAGCTTTATGCAAGCACAGAACTCTGAGACAATTAGAATACACTGTTTTTCTATTGCCTTTTCTCAACATGTTTCCCATTGGAAAATTCATCTATCTTAAGTGCAACTTCTCCTTGTCTCCTATTAGTAGACTACATTCCAAAATGTCTATGTTTTCAATTCCATCAAAAATGAGAATGCCTATTTCTCTATAGCATTCTGAGCATTCAGCTTCGTTGCTTTTAATTATTTTGCCAATCTAATAACTTTTGCTGATTTGATAGGTATAAGATAATACTTTAAGTTTGTTTTAATTTATGTCTCTGATCATTAGTAAGGTGGAACATTTTTTCAAGTGATCATAATAATTTGTTTCCTCTTGAAAATTTTCTGTTTATATCTTTTTTGACTGTTGTTGAAAGGGATTACTTTCAGGGAGTTTGAATGGTCCTTTTCATGACCAACTCATTTTATTGTGTATTTCAAAGCTCACTCAAAGAAACTTTAGTGGTGAAGGTATGAGACCTCTGAGTAAAGAGGAGAGGAATGTGGTAGAAAGCTCAAGGGAGACAAGAAGCAAAAGCCCTAGAAAATGACACCAAGTGAACTGGAAGAAGGAGAGCATAAGCATAAGCTTATCCTCCCATACTACCCTACTCCAGACTCTACAGCAGAAGTTCCCAGGCTACCCTCCCCCCCATTCTGTAACTGGAGTCACCTCCTCAAGGAATTATAGCCTACCAACTCCCAGCTATCCAGAGCCAGTAGTTGTTGAGTGGAGGCACAAAGAAAGGTATCAGGAACTGGGGAAGTGGAGAGGGGAAAAGGGAAGAAGGAAAAGAGGAAGGAAGGAAAAGAGGAAGGTGGGAGGGAGGACAGACAGTCAACTTAAGAGCTTATTATGTGTCAGGCACTATGCTAAGGAACACAAATATTCTCACATTTGAGCTTCACAACTCTGAGATTTAAGTGCCAAACACTTTATTAAATAATTCACTGTATAATCCATGAAGCTATATTCCAACGTTATTCCTGAAATAGGAGTAATTTTTATTGGAAACTAGATACAAGAGACCAAACTATAAGTCATTCCAGTCAATGGTGTTTGGCTCTCTTTAACCTAAAAGCAGAAAAAAGAGTTGACTCAGAAAGTTTATTCAATATTAATAACTTAAAACTTAGTGAGTTTTTCTCTCATTTGGATCAACTCAGCCACTAGAAAGCCTGGCATTTTAGACCAGGGTTCAAATCTCTGTCCTATTTTTAATCTTTATATATCACAGGTCATTCACTTCCTCCTTTCTCTCTGCCTTCCTTTTACCAACTATGAATCACAAAACTAGCAACAATTAGGATCAATTGGAGTTTATTTAGCTGATTCCTACTATAGTACTTAAATAAGAATTAGTAAGGTATTAATTTTAGACAATAGAAATATGTTTTGGATTTACCTTTTGTCCCATTTTGACTGAAAAGGCATGGAGATGACAGGGAGAAGACATATTTCACAGTTTCGTACTTATTCTCCAAAATAGAAAATCAGAAAACACTGCTATTTCAGATACCCTTATCTTTCAACCATTCCATTCTGGCCAAGGATAGTGGAGGTGGTTGCTCAGAAGTTCAAGCAATGGCCCCATAGGCAGTAGTACCACCCCAATGTTTAGCCTCTTAATCTCTTGATTGCCATTGCAAAATGACTGCTAGAATTCCCCTCTCTCCCAGATTCCATTTGAATTCCATGCACTCAGCTTTTCTCGTGAATCCTGTAACATCATCTTTATTCAACTCTCTTTGTCTATGTATAATTCTTACCAAAGTCTCTACCAGGTGGGAAGAAACAACTGTCTGTCTGGACAACCTTTTCTAGAAACTCATGAACTTGGGTCCTAAAGAATTCTCTCTGTTTGCAGAGATCTGTTTCCAAAAGTCTATCATACATGAAAAAATAAAAGAAGGAAAAGACAGTTGCCAAGGGATTGGGCGAATCATCTACGGAGGATTTATAGAAATATGTGGACAAGAATTTCACAGGATAAGAAGGTTTGAATCTGCATCTGGGAGTGCCTATCCATTGATATATTAAAGAATTAAGAGATATCAAAATATTGTCTTGTTCTAAAAGTGCATATAACCTGAGAAACATGGTTTTTTTGTTTAGATCTCATACATCTCATTACAACACAAACACTCTGGCTTCTTGCTTAGTTAAACAAGAGGTTTGATTGCTCTGAGTGTACTCTCAATCATTTCTACCGAAATGTTATCAGCATAGTTTTCCATAAATATTAACATTCTTTGTCTTTCTAAAAAAGGAAAAGTGTCTCTCCAAATCTGGCCTTGAGGAAGCCTAACAAAGTGTTCATGAGCAATATTGGCCCTTGAAAAATGCAATACGATTAAAAATCCCAGCCTTCCAAAAGAACAGTGGGTCACAGGTTATCCTTACAGGCCAAGAACTGAAGCTATTTATTGTAATTCAATTACCATACCAACTCAACCATCACACAAAGTCTGTTCTGTCTCCTATTAGAGAGAAACTATTTTAAAATACCAAATAATTTTGTAAAAGCTTAAACCTTTCCATGAAAAATATCTCACAGAAATAAGAGGTACTTTATCTGTTTCCTCTGCCTCATCCTCAATATATATCACAAATCTGACCCATTGCCTATATAATCCAAAGCAAGTCATTTCAACTCTGAGTGTCAGTTTCTTCATCTGTCAAATAGAGATAATAATCGTTGTCAAGACAGGGTGTTAATGAACAAAGTGTTTGGTAAACTTTAAAGCAGTATGAAAGTATGTGTTGTTGTTTCAATAAGATGACTCAGTAGGAAACAGAGGACAGGGCAAAAAACAACTGAAGATACTAGCAGAGATAACCTTCTCTGAAATGGCTTCTTTTTTTTCTTTTTGTAAATTGTACAATTCCATTAAAGTCTTAAGTCTAGTGATTCATCTTGGCATGGATATGAATTTGGCTTCTTTAAAGGTATGCCAGGGGATTCAAGTTTCATGAGGTCCTAACAAGTTGCAAAAAGCCAAGAGATCTATGTATGTTTGTTGTTTAAGGACCAAGTTATCTAAGCTAAGAGAGGCTTATCATTGGATTATCCATAGTATAAGAACTTTTTGAACAAAGCAACTTGCAAAAGTCATCTACTAACACACTGAGGGGACACAATCTATATCAGTTAAAGGAATGCTCATACTGAAATATATATATATATATATACATATATATATACACACACACATACATATGTATTTATATGCACACACATTCACACACAGACCATATCAGTTTATTAAGTTTTTGTTAAGTACTGATGCTAAATGGATGTTTACCTAATGCTCCCCAGAAGAAGGGAGGAAGACTTACCCTATAGTTAAACTTAAGTCATGGATCTCTAAGGCAAGGTTTGATAGAGCCCCAGGGCATATGCAGGCATCAATGAAGCAGTTAGTCAGGAAAGATGTTTGTAACATGGATTACAAACTCACTGACAAACTAAAATTTAAACCCCTTAACTAAGCAAGATGTATATTTAGTCAAGAAGAACGTTTTGGTAAATAGGGTCAAATGGCTGAAAAAACGGATCAGTGTCCATGCACAGTTCCCATCCTGGGAACTGTTCCCTTTGTATCCTAAGAGGCCAAGCCTATAGATCCCTAAGCTGTTCCAAAGTTACCTGAGCAGCACCTGCCCTTAGGCATTTGAACAAACCTTCCAGCTATCATTTAACACTGTTATTCCAGAATTTCAAAATTCTTAAATATAGACTCGTGGAATGTTGGAACTGAAAGGGACTCCAAAGTTCATCAAGTCTAATTCCTGAATTTTGCAGGTGATGAAACTAAGGTCCAAAAAGCTGAAAAAATTTATCTAGAATCACTCAGCTAGTCAGTGGCAGAGCTGGATTATGAGTATGAAATAATGATGATAATGAATGACACAAAGCACTTACTGAGTGCTGGCACTGCCCCATGTTCTGGGGGGGAAGGAAGGAAGGAAGGGAGGGAGGGAGGGAGGAAGGAAGGAAGGAAGGAAGGAAGGAAGGAAGGAAGGAAGGAAGGAGGAAGGAAGGAAGGAAGGAAGGAAGGAAGGAAGGAAGGAAGGAATCTCAAGGAGGTTACTTGCTACTGAGAAAGGCAGCACCTAAACAGAAGCCAGAATGGGAAGATGGGATAGTTGGCTTGTAAGTGACCTGGAGCTCACTTCTCAGTTCACCTGTCAGAGTCCAGAACAGACATTAATTAATAAGCTAAATACATTTCTATATGGAACTAATGACTACCTGTATACTTCAATGAAATATAAGATAGTGTGGTTCACTGGGAGAATTCCATATAACTAAATGATCAGTGTGAAGGATTTTCTGAACTTGGGTGACAATAAACATTTCAAAGTCAATTGGCAAGTATGTTTGGTGGACTCATTTCCTTAAGAAAGAAGGAATAAACAACTTCATCTCTACTGGGAAAATTTACCTTTCTACTTACAGATTCAGATAGAAGAAACAAGAAGCCGTAATTACTAAGTAGCAGGTACAATCAGATCTAGGCTTTAGGACAAATGAGTCATCTGCTAGGTATTATTGATTTTTTTTTTAAACTAAGATCCTGAAAACTGGTTCTTCTATAAAACTCAAATTGAAGCTGAATTAGATTCATATAAAAACATAACCTCTTAAATATTGCTGAGATGTCTTCCCTATAGTAACACATTTTGTAGAAAATGTGGCAACATACCATCCCCTGACATTTTTTTCCATTTTCCTGATAGAAGGACCCATGGGGTGCTCTTTGGTTTAAGAAAAGGAAACAGGAAAGGGGAAACGGTGAACATGTCTCATGGAACCAGAGATAAAGAAATACTGGCATGGTCCCAGCAACTACTTGTACAGAAAAATAAAACAAAGAAGAAAAACTAAAACTAATTAGGCTGAAAACTAAGCATGGGGGGAGCTTAGAGACCACAATAGGAGAATGTATTCTAAGTGAAACCACATTCCATCCATTTTTTTCATTTGTAAGCATATGACTCTATTACATAAGACATAAACTAAGGACGATAAGCACACATGAACCTTAAGAATAACGATTCTTAACCTGGGGTTCATGTACTTTAAAAAAAGTTTTGATAACCATATTTCACCATAATTGGGTTCCTTATTAAGTACACATTCTTTTGTTACTGTTCAGTTGTTTTCATTACCTCTAACTCTTCACGAACCCATTTGGATAGTTTTTGGCAAAGATACTGGAGTGGTTTGCATTTCCTTCTTCAGTTCATTTTAATTGAGAAAACTGAGGAAAGCAGGACTTGCCCCTGGTCACACAGCTAACAAGAGTCTGAGGCCAGATTTGAACTTAGGAAGATGAGTCTTCCTGATTTCAGGTCTGGCACTCTCTCCATTGTGTCATCATATTTTATTTTTTGCTTTTAAAAACATCATTCTGATAGGGTATCCATGGGCTTCACCAGACTGTAAGAACACTTGCTCTAGAGTTTAGTTCATAATCAGTCAATCAGCATTTATTATGTGCCACATACTATGATAAATGTTGGAAATATAAAGAAAAGAAAGCAATGTGGCCTCAGTCCTTAAAGAGATTACATGCTAATCAGAGAGGCATTCTAATAATTATATTCATATAAGACAAATATAGAAAACAGATGGAAAGTAATCTCTCATAGGGGAACAGAAATTGAGGCGGACAGTGATTAACTGATTTGCCCAGGGTCACCAATCTAGTAAGTATCTGAGGCTAGATTTTTAACTCAAGCCTTCCTAATTCCAGGTCCAGCACTCTACCTACTGTTCCATCTAGTTGCCTCTGTGCTGGTTCCTCATGTAGCCCCCTTCCCTTGCCTTACCCTCTCACCTCTCCTTATCTAAGAAGTCCTGCAATTGAAGCAGAAACTTTGGACCATAAAAAACTGTGGATTGCCTTTCTAGAGGAATTATAACCATACTTTAGAAATGGGGCAGAGTGAGCTAAGATACAGGCAAAGGACATAGGAAGAGAGAACACAACAAGAATATATCCAAGATTCCTGGCTTATGAGAGTCGTGGGACAGAGGGAAGGGAAAGGGGGCCTGTATAAGTGACTCCCTATTGGCTTACCTATAAATTCAGCCCTAACTAAGCTACATTAGCACATACTGACAGGAAATATGTTCTTACTTTTCCCTTCATTTTTCCAGTAAAGTTGAAACCATATCAAGTTTTTTTTTATAGCATTGATCTCTACAGTTCTGAAACAGGACTGGATTTCATTCAATTTCACACAAAGATACTAATTAAACCTATATTATATTCAAGGAACACTAGTAGTACTATGGGGAGCACAAAGAAGAATAAGATACAGTTTTTGCCCTGGCCATTAAAGCATACAGAGTAAGTCATGTATATAAATAATTACAATTTAAAGTTGAACATAAGAAGGCAAACTTAAAGCATTATTTTAGTTTAGACAAGAGAAAGATTATTTCCATCTAGGTCCACCAGGGAAGACTTCTTTGAAGAAATGACATTTGAATAAGGCCTTAAAAAATGGGTTGGGGGGCGGAGTCAAGATGGCAGAGTAGAAAGACTCACTGTATGCTAGCTCCAAACCCACAGCCCATGCATTTAATATAAGAAGAGCTCCCCACAAGTTCTGGATCACTGCAGGGTGTGCAGAAACACAGTGGAAGAGATTTCCGTCCCAGAGAGTCCTGGAGAGCAGTCCTCAGGGTCCGTCGCGCCCTGGAAAGTGGACCCCACCCCAGCATTGCCCTGGCCACGGCCCCAGAGTAGCTGATCTGAGCAGGGTTCAGGGACGGAAGCTCCGGTGGCCGGGAAGGTCACTCCGCCCACAGAAGCTACAGATCAGTGAGAGAGACAGCTGAGCTGGCCAAGAGGGGAGCGGGGTGTCTCCGTGGCTCAGGCTCCCTCGGGAGGAAGCAGCGGAGGCAGAGGCAGGGGCAGGAAGTGGGGGAGGCAGAGGCAGCAGCGGTGGCTCCCGGGACTCCCTGAGCAGGCAGGATCTTCATTACTGAAAGTCTCTGCATAAACCACCTGAAGGAGCTGAGCCTGGGAGCGAGCCCTGCCCCACCCACTCCATTACTGAAGGTCTCTGCATAAAGCCCCTGAGGGAACTGAGACTGGGAGGTGGCCCTGCCCCCACCCCAGCACCAGAATTAAAGCTCACATTGAATAGCAGCCGCGCCTGCCAAGGAAAGCCCATTTGAATCTCAGACCCCAAGCACTAGTTGGGCGGATCTAGGCGGGGGTGGACAGGAATCTCAGAAGTCAAGTAACTGGCTGGGAAAATGCCTAGAAAAGGGAAGAAAAATAAGACTATAGAGAGCTTTTTTGAACAGATGCAAATGATCCCAACTTTTGGATCTCATGACGAGGACATATTCTTGCCATCAGGGAAAGATGTGGAGGGCGGGGTCTCAGTACCCCAGACATCCCAGGGGGATGCCGGGTAGGCTCGGGCCTTGGAAGAGCTCAAAAAGGATTTTGAAAAGCAAGTTAGACAGGTGGAGGAAAAACTGGGAAGAGAAATGAGAGAGATGCAAGAAAAGTATGAAAAACGGGTCAATACCTTGGTAAAGGAGACCCAAAAAAATGCAGAAGAAAATAACACCTTGAAAAATAGGCTCACTCAATTGGCAAAAGAGGTTCAAAAAGCCAATGAGGAGAAGAATACTTTTAAAGTCAAAATTAGCCAAATGGAAAAAGAGGTTCAAAAGCTCACTGAAGAGAATAGTTCTCTCAAAATTAGAATGGAACAGATGGAGTCTAATGACTTTATGAGAAACCAAGAAATCACAAAACAAAACCAAAAGAATGAAAAAATGGAAGAGAATGTGAAATATCTCATGGGAAAAACAACTGACCTGGAAAATAGATCCAGGAGAGACAATTTAAAAATTATGGGACTACCTGAAAGTCATGATCAAAAAAAGAGCCTAGACATCATCTTTCATGAAATTATCAAGGAAAACTGCCCTGACATTCTACAACCAGAGGGCAAAATAAGTATTGAAAGAATCCATCGAACACCACCTGAAAGAGATCCAAAAAAAGAAACTCCTAGGAACATTGTGGCCAAATTCCAGAATTCCCAGCTCAAGGAGAAAATATTGCAAGCAGCTAGAAAGAAACAATTCCAGTACTGTGGAAATACAATCAGGATAACTCAAGATCTAGCAGCTTCTACATTAAGGGATCGAAGGGCATGGAATAGGATATTCCAGAAGACAAAGGAACTAGGACTCAAACCAAGAATCACCTACCCAGAAAAACTGAGTATAATACTTCAGGGGAAAATATGGTCTTTCAATGAAATAGAGGACTTTCAAGCATTCTTGATGAAAAGACCAGAGCTGAAAAGAAAATTTGACTTTCAAACACAAGAATGAGAAGAAGCATGAAAAAGTAAACAGCAAAGAGAAGTCATAAGGGACTTATCAAAAATGAACTGTTTGAATTCCTACATGGAAAGACAATATTTGTAACTCTTAAAACTTTTCAGTATCTGAGTAGTTGGTGGGATCACACACACACGTACACGTGTGCACGCACACACACATACACACATGCACGCACATACAGAAACAGAGAACACAGAGTGAATTGAATAGGATGGGACCATATCTTAAAAGGAATTAAGGTAAATGGTGAGAGAGAAATGTAGGGGGAGGAAAGAGGGTGAAATGGAATGGGGTAAATTATATGTCATTTAAGAGGCAAGCAGGAGGCCTTTTAATGAAGGGAAAAAGAGGAGAGCTGAGGAAAAAAAAACAAGAAGATTACTCTCATCACTTTTGACTAAAGGAAAGAATAAAATGCACACTCATTTTGGTATGAAAACCTATCTTACAATACAGGAAAGTGGGGGAGAGGGAGATAAGCAAGTAGGGGAGATGATGGAAGGGAGGGCAAAGGGAGGAGGGAGCAATTTGAAGTCAACACTCAGGGAGGGACAGGATCAAAAGACAGAATAGAAAAAATGGGGGGCAGGATAGGATGGAGGGTAATTCAGTTGTTCTTACACAACATGACTATTATGGAAGTCATTTGCAAAACTACACATATATGGCCTATATTGAATTGCCTGCCTTCCCAAAGGGAATGGGTGGGGAGGGAGGGATGGGGAAAATTCGGAACTCAAGTTTTAGGAACAACTGTTTAGTATTGTTGTTGCTACTAGGAAATAAGACCTTCAGTTAATGAGGAATAGAAAGTCATCTGGCCCTACAGGAGAAAAGAGAAGATGGGGACAAGAGAAGGGAGGGATGACAGAGGAGAGGGCAGATTGGAGATAGGGAAAATTAGATTGCTAGGTGTATTGGGGTGGGGGGAGGGGATAAAAAGGGGAGAAAAAATTGGAACCCAAAATTTTGTGAAAATGAATGTAAAAAGTTAAATAAATAAAAATAAAAATTATAAAAAAAAAGATGGGTTGGCATTAAACAAGTGGGTCTGGGAGGGGGAAGGAGGGAATTGGGTATATCAGGTCAAGCTATCACTATGAGCAAAGGCATATGGGTAAGAATCTATGGGATATGCCCAAGGGGTAGCAAGTAATAATATTTGGTTAGAGCATAAAGTATATGGAAGGCAGTAATGAGAGAAAAAATTAGAATGGTAGGTTGGAGCTAAACTGTAGCATCTTAAATGTCAGGTTAAAAATATCAGTTAAAGAATCACTGAAGATTTTCAAACAAGGAGGTGACATGATAATCCCTAAGGTCTCTGTCAGCTCCATAATTCTCTAGTCCTTCTATGACTCCATCAATCTGCTCAAGTTTATCATGGTTGGTAAAAGATCAAGCTCATTTGAGAGCTGTAGTGAGTTGGCACTATTATATGAAAAAAAATTTCCTTAAGGAATCTACAGGAGCAAGTTCCTTGCAGCTTCCTGCTAAGAAAAGGGCACAATACTTCTTTTCACTGTGGAAGTCAAAGTAAAAAAATTGTTTCCTCTTTCCATGTTCTACTTTGTAGTATTTAGCAATGATTTTTACAGTATGGTACTATAGCTCAAATTCAATAAAGGCAAGGAAATAGTTTTTAAAATACTCTTTCCATTTCAATCTCCTTGTATTGAGTTCATAAAAACAGTCCCATAAAGAACACACTTTAAAGATAAGCCTTTGCATTCACACACTTTAGTTCCCAAGAAAGCATTTCTTTTCATTACCTTGCTATGAAAAGTGCTACTGAGAATTTTTTAAATAATTGAAAAAATAAGATATCTATGAAAACAATTGAAAATACTAACCAACTCAGAGGTCATGACAATCAGCAATGCAATATGTGCAAATCTAATCCTACATATTTAAGACCCCTTGTATATAGCACATGAGTCAATGGACACTGGAAATGCTCTCCCCAGATTCAGTTACACACAGTAAGCAGTAATGGTTTTCCTTCATTTAGTGCCTTCCTTGATAGCTACCAATTAGACAAAGAAGACATAGCGTATCAGCAGGCTAAGTATTAGATTCAAAGTCTGGGACAGGTTCTGCTCCCAACTTTTCCCAACAGTGGAAAATGGTGGCATCTTGACTCTAGGATTATAGATACACAGCTGGAAAGGACTTTCTGAGTTCATATGTTTCAATTCCCTCATTTTGATGAAGAGGAAACTGGGGCCCAGAAAAGCAAAGTGACCTTCCCAAAGCCAAATAGGTAATGTGGCTGCATAGTGAACAGCTTGCAAAAAAAAAAAAAGAAGGAGATGGCATGCTTACTAGGAAGAACACCAAGCACATAAGTTTGGCTTACACATAGAAGGTATTGGAACAATAAATCTGGAAAGGCAGGAGAGAGCCAGATCATGAAGGACTTGGAATTCTAAGATAAGGACTTTGCCTTTCCTTGTAGAGACAATAGGGAGCCAATGAAGACTCTTGAGCATGGGACACAATCAGACTTATTCCTGAAGATCATTTTAGTAGCTACATTGAGGATGCAGTAAACAAAAGAGTCATTAGAAGCCAGGATTACAATTAAGATGCTGCAATATTCCAGGTGAGGGATGATAGAGGCCTTAAGTAGGGTGGTCATTTGAATAGACAGAAGGAGATAAATACAAGGGAAGTGATGATAGACACCATAAGACTTGACAGCAAATCATATTTGGGAGGAGGATTTTTTATATAGATGGCAATGCCCTCAACGGAAAAAAAACCTTGGAAGAGGATTAGATATGAGCTGTGGAGGGAGATAATGACATCTATTTTGAACATACTGAGATTGAGATACCTACTGAACAAATAACTGGATATGTCCAATAGACTGATGATTGTATGAACTGTTTTGTTGGAAATTGTTCAATTTATGAAAAGAGAATAGCTATATAAATATTAAAGCAATCTGCACACAGATAATTATCTAACCCTTGGGAATATATAAATCAACAAGAAGGTATAACAATTGATAAGAAGACTCAAGACAGAGTCTTAGGGTACACTAACATTTAAACATAGATACAGCAAAAAAGAACTTTTTTTAAAAGGTGGTTGGGTAGGTTGTGTTTGTCCTTTGTTTTCAAAGAAGACCATGACATCAGAGAAATGATGACATGACTTGTACTTGACTTTGTTTTGAGTTAAGGAGGACTGTGCAAAGTCACCAACCTCACTTTCTCCTCTGGAGCTATCTGGGTCCAGTGACCAGATATTCATCAGGATGACTGGAGATGGCCCAGGATACAATGGGAGATCTTGGCCTTTTTAGGCTGGCTTTTAGAGGGAGGCAGAGCCCATTGAGTGAATAGCCCTCTTTAAGAAGTAGTCAGGGAATGGTGCTTTTAATGTACAAAAGAAAAAAATAGTTAAATGAAACTGGGAGGGAAACACAAATTGTTACTATTGATAATCACTGTAAGCCAGCCATTAAGAGGAGAAGGAAGGAAGGAAGGAAGGAAGGAAGGAAGGAAGGAAGGAAGGAAGGAAGGAAGGAAGGAAGGAAGGAAGGAAGGAAGGAAGGAAGGAAGGAAGGAAGGAAGGAAGGAAGGAAGGAAAGAAGGAAGGAAGGAAGGAAGGAAGGAAGGAAGGAAGGAAGGAAGGAAGGAAGGAAGGAAGGAAGGAAGGAAGGAAGGAAGGAAGGAAGGGAGGGACATATAGCCAGTTAACCCCAAAGGAAGGGGAGAGAGAGACAGAGGGGAGAGTATGAGCTGAGTTACCCAGCTAGCTGGGTCATCACTCAGGCAGCTCAGTCTACTCACAGGTTATGTTCATCCTTCATTTTTAAAGAAGACCATAACATCAGAGAAATGATGACATGACTTGTACTTAACTTTGTTTTGAGTGAGGGAGTGCTGTGCAAGGTCACCAACCTTACTTTCTCCTCCTGAGCCCTCTGAGGCTGCTGGTGGCCCAGTGGAGAGGGGACTGAGATCAGTCAGGGAAACCCAAATTCAAATCTGGCCTCAAACATTTACTAGCTGGGGTGACCCTGGGTCTCAGTTTCCCTCAGCTGTAAAATGAGGATAACAGCCCCCACCTTGAAGACTTGTTACAAGAATCACATGGCTTAGAACAGTGCCTGGTTGGGTAGGTAGAAAAAGAACCAGAAACCAAGAGAAAGAAAATATCTTAAAGATGAAAAACATCAAAAGCTACAGAAATGTTAAGATTGGAGGGGAACAATCATTTATTAAGCATCTGCTATGTTCTAGGCACTGTGCTAAGCACAAATATTACCTCATTTGATCCTCACAACACCCTGTGAGGTAGGTGCTATGTTCTTATACATTTCACAGTTAAAGAAACTGAGGTGGGTTAGTAATTAATAAAATGAGAACTAAGGTACCATCTCAGAATCACAGACTTAGAGCTGGAAGGGACCTTAGAGGATATCAAGTCCAACCCCCATAATTTTTTAATAGATGAGGAAACTGAGGCATGGACATATTAAAAGTTTTAACCAAGGTCACAGAGTGAGTTAAGTGCCTAAGGGTGGGATCTAAACCCAGGCATTCCTGACTCTAACACCAAGAGCTCTAATCACTATGCCAAGCTACCTCTCAGATTTAGTAATTAAGAAATACTGGTACTCATAACACCTTTAGTTGCATGGTAAAATCAGAAGCCAGATTACAAGGAACTGAGGAGTGAGTAGAAGAATTAGAGGCCATAGATTTCTAGGGCTTTTTCCATGAACTTGGCTATGAATGGGAGATGTTTGAAGCAATATAAGTTAATAGGAATAAATGTAACAACTTATGCTCTGGAACAAGAAAAATTTAACTTTAAATATATAAATTGGAAGAGTTTTAGCCTCAGGGTGGAGTTGTTACAGCTTGTATCATCTCACACCTGAGTTATTTCACCTACATTATTGCAGTAATATATAAATATTATTATATAGTAATATATATCAGTTATATTTTATATTACATACAGAGTAGATACAAAATAACTTTAGATGAAAAGACATTAGCAGTTGGGGAGAATTCCTGGAAAAGACCTTCTTAAGATAGCATTGAATATTAGTCTTAAAGGAAGTCAGTGATCCTAAAAGTGTAAGGATAAGGAGGGAGAATATTCTAGACCTGGGGAACAAAAAGTACAAAAACACAGATGTAGGAGATGGAGCATCATGACTAAGGAACAACAAGCAGGGATGTATGGCTGGATTGTAGAGGATATGGAAGGGAGTAATATGTAAGAAGAAGAGAAATATTAGAAGGGATCAGGTTGTAAAAACCTTTAAATGTGAAACAGGATTTTATACTTTATCCTTGTGGCAACAGAGAGTCACTGGAGTTTATTAAATTGGAGGGAAGGACAGGGTGACATGAAAATCCTTTGGTGACTATGTACAGAATGGATTAGAGTGTAGTCAGTCTCAAGACAGAAAGATCAATTAAGAGACCATTACAATAATCCAAGAATTAAAGGATAAGGACCTGAATTAGGTTCATAACTGTGTGAAAGAAGAGGAGATGAAATGTTGTTGAAGATAGAAATGATGATATTTGCCAACTTCTTTTAATATATGAGGTAAGAGTTGAGGCATTGAGGATGATACAAAATGCTTCAGTTACTGTAAACATGGTGGTACCATCAACAGTAATAGAGTTTAGAAGAAGGATGGGTTTGAATGGGGTTGGAGGGAGGGAGAAATAATGAGTTCTGTTTTGAACATACTGAGTTTGAAGTACCTATAGGGCATTAAGTTTGAAATATCCAATATACATTCCTAATGGAATACTACAACTCAGTAGAGAGACTAGTTGCATATGTAGATCTAGAAGTCATTTACATAGAGATAATTAATTGAATCCACGGAAGTCAATGAGATAAACAAGTGAAAGAACACAGAGAGAAAAGAGAAGGGGTGCCAGGACAGATCTTTGGGGTTGAACCAAAGTTAGTCAGCATGATATGGTTGAAGATTCAAGCAGAGGTAACTAAAAAGGAACATTCAAAGAGATAGGAAGGGAACCAAAAGATAGCCATAAAGTATATTATCAAATAAACTTCCCGAGGATATATAAGTTGCTGGGAGAGGGGGGGCACGGAGAGGATGGGGAATCTCTTTTAAACTTCTTACATACTGGCAGAGGTCATATGACTATAATCATTTGGAAAATTCTAAATGGTCAAGACAGACAGATCGCCTCTCCAAACCCCTAAAGTAAGCCAATTAGACCCAGTACATCTGGCAAAGGTAACAGAATGTTTTGTGGCAATTGTTCTTCCTCCACAACAACAACCTCTCATCTAGTTTCGATAACTGAAATTTCTGCTGTGATTTTGGTAGGTATATTTAAGGCAGCTAGGTGGTGCAGTGGATAGAGCACTGGATCTGGAGTCAGGAAGACTCCTTTTCCTGAGTTCAAATCTGGCCTCAGACATTTACTGACTGGGTGACACTGGGCAAGTTATTTAAACCTGTTTGCCTCAGTTTCTTTATCTGTAAAATAAGCTGGAGAAAGAATTAGCAAATCACTCCAGTATCTCTGTCAAGAAAACCCCAAATGGGGTCATGAGAAGAGTCAGAAACAACTAAACAACAAAGTTTTTAAGCTTGTGGCTCTCATAAATGTTTATAATTGTCTATGTTCCATAAAGCAGGGTATAAGTTCAAGTAGATCTCTTTCCCCAATATCAATTGCCTGAGAATATGTGATTCTAAGACACTGCTACTTGTTTTAGGAGATTTGTCATTCTTAGAAGGAAAAATCCAGTCTATTAGTAGCTGAGTATTAAGTTGGGGGACCACTTGGGGAGGATTCATAGCATAGTAGAGAGCCATGTATTTTTCCACTCACTTCAAAGATCCAGAAGTTCCCTGGAAGAGTAGCATTAATCCAATGATAATCAAGAGGACAAAGTAAGAGACCCTATTTGTGACATAGGCATGTCCCATGCTTTAGGAATATCATTTTGGAAGCTATGTGGAGGATGGGTTGGCCTACAAAGAGACTTGAGGCAGTGATGCCAATAAGGAGGACATTATAATAGCTCAGGGAAGAAGTGATAAAGGCCTGAATTAGGGTGGCAGCTGTAGAAATGGAGAGAAGGGAGAAAATGTGACATACTGCACATGCAGAATCTATAGGACTGGGTAAATGATTCCACATGTAAGGTGATGAGAGTGAAAACTCAAGGATGCTTTAGAAGTTGTGAATTCAGGTGGATGGAAGGATGGTGGGTGCTTTAAGGAAGGGGGAAGGAGAGGGGAAGGAGAAGTAGAAGAGGAAATGGAAGGAGAAGGAAAACAAGGAAAGAGAATGAAAAGAGGAAGAAGAATGGGAAAAGAGAAAGAAAGGGGAATGGAAGAGGTTTAGGACAGAATCTTGAGGCACACCCCCAACTGGGAGGAGGGGCAGGAATGTGGATGATGATTCAGCAAAGGAGTCTGAGAAAAAGCAAATAAGATAGGTAGGAGAAGAACCAAAAGAGATCTCTTTCACAAATTCTAGAGATAAGAGAGTATCCAGGAGGAGGTGGCCAACGATTTCATATGCTGCAGAGAGGTAAAGTAGACTGAGAAGAGATCATTGTATTTGTTAACTGCAAGAAATGGCAACTTTGGAGAAAATGCATACAGTGAAACAAAAGTTGGGGAAGTGCTGATGTGGTGAGCTGGAGGTGATTGTGGAGAGGGAATTCTACTCTCAGATTCTGGGCAGAAAAGTTTTTGGTTGCTTCCAGACCAGTAAGCAAGCCAAGAGAGGAGTAAACTCCTCTCCCTTGACTATGTGCCTTGGAGGAACTGAGAACTTACAGGTCCCTAGAGTATACCCTCCTCTTGACAAAGGACTCAAAAGTCAAGTAACTGGCTGGGAAAATGCCCCCAAAAGGGAAAAAAGTAAGACTATAGAAGTTTACTTTCTTGTGAACAGGTATTTTCTTCCATCCTTTTGGATGAGGAAGAACAATGTATACCATCAGAGGAAGTCAAGGCTTCTGCATCCAGTACCTACAAAATAAATTTGCAATGGTCTCAGGTCATGGAAGAGCTCAAAAAGGATTTTTAAAATCAAGTAAGAGAGGTGGAGGAAAAACTGGGAAGAGAAATAAGAACAATGCAAGAAAATCAAATGCAAGTCAACAGCTTGCTAAAGGAGAACCCCCCAAAAAAATGCTGAAGAAAATAACACCTTTAAAAATAGACTAACTTAACTGGCAAAAGCAGAATTAGTCAAATGAAAAAGGAGGTTCAAAAGCTAACTGAAGAAAATAGTTCTTTAAAAATTATAATGGAACAGATGGAAGCTACCGATGTTTTGGGAAACCAAGGAATTACAAAACTAAACCAAAAGAATGAAAAAATAGAAAATAATGTGAAATATCTCACTGGAAAAACTGACCTGGAAAACAGATCCAGGAGAGAGCATTTAAAAATTATGGGACTACCTGAAAGCTATGATCAAAAAAAGAGCCTAGACATCATCTTTCATGAAATTATCAAGGGAAACTGCCCTGATATTCTAGAACCAGAGGGTAAAGTAAATATTGAAAGAATCCACCAATCACCTCCTGAAAGAGATCCAAAAAGAAAAACTCCAAGGAATATTGTAGCCAAACTCCAGAGTTCCAAGGTCAAGGAGAAAATATTTCAAGCAGCTAGAGAGAAACAATTCCAGCATTGTGGAAATCCAATCAGGATAACACAAGATCTAGCAGCTTCTACATTAAGGGATTGAAGAACTTGGAAGATGATATTCCAGAAGTTAAAGGAACTAGGATTAAAACCAAGAATCATCTACCCAGCAAAACTGAGTATAACACTTCAGGAGAAAACATGATCATTCAATGAAATAGAGGACTTTCAAGCATTCTGGATGGAAAAGACCAGAACTGAAAAGAAAATCTGACTTTTTAACACAAGAATGAAGAGAAGCATGAAAAGGTAAACAGGAAAGAGTAATCATAAGGGATTTTCTAAAGTTAAAGTGTTTACATTCCTACATGGAAAGATAATATTTATAACTCTTGAGACTTTTCTCAGTATTTGGGTAGGTGGAGGGATTATACACACACACACACACACACACACATATATATATATATATATATATATATATATATATATATATATACATACATACACATACACACACATATAGACAGGGAGCACAGGGTGAGTTGAATAAAAAGGGATGATATCTAAAAAAATAAAATTAAGGGGTGAGAGAGGAATATATTGGAAGGAGAAAGGAAGAAATGGAATGAGGCAAATTATCTCTCATAAAAGAGACAAGAAAACTCTTTTTCAATGGAAGAGAAAGTGGAAGAGATGAGAGGGGAAAAGTGAAGTTACTCTCTTCACATTTGGCTTAAGGAAGGAATAACATGCTCACTCAATTTGGTATGAAAATCTATCTTACACTACAGGAAAGTAGGGGAGAAGGGGACAAGTGGGGTGGGTGTATGACAGAAAGGAGTGCAAATGGAGAGAGCAATTAGAAGTAAATACTTTTGGGGAGGAACAGGATCAAATGAGAGAATCGAATAAATGGGGGGGGCAGGATAGGATGAAAGAAAATATAGCTAGTCTTACACAAAATGGTTATTATGGAAGTCTTTTGCAAAATTACACATATATAGCCTATATTGAATTATTTGCCTTCTCAGTGGGGATAGGTGGGGAGGGAGGAAAGAAGTTGGAACTCAAAGTATTAGGAATGAATATTGAGAATTGTTTTTGCATATAGCTGGGAAATAAGAAATACAGGTAATGAGGTATAGAAATCTATCTTGCCCTCCAAGAAATGAGAAAAGATGGGGATAAGGGAAGGGAAGGGTATGATTGAAAGATGGGCATATTGAGGGAAGGGATAATGAGAATGCAAGTTGTTATGGGGTAGGGGGAGGGGAGAGATGGGGAGAATATTTGAAACTCAATTTTGTGGAAATGAATGTTGAAAATTAAAAATAAATAAACATTTTTAAAAAAGAAACAAAGAGGTTAGAATCGGGTAGAAGAGGAAATGGAGGTAATGAATACAAACAGCTTTTTCTGAAATAAAGGAGAGGCATATTTTCCATTCATTCTAGCATCTTCTTGATTTGACCTTCATAGTTTTTAGCAGAATTACATCTGTGTCAGATAAGGGTAAAACAGGGGCCACAATCCTTTCAAAAAATTTCTTGTTTTGTCTCTGCAAGTTCCAGGGTTAAGAAAGATAATTTCTTTCTTCACTTGTATGTAGAAGGGAGTGAACTGACTTTCAAATACCTGGACTTCTGGACAGACTATTCTCCTAGGATGTTATAACAGTAGGAGATTCTTCCTGTTACCTAGTCTAAATGTCCCAAATCGTCATGCGTCTAGTACTTCATTTTCAGTCCTGAGCATGTTTGTAGGCAACATGGTAGAAATGAAAATTCTCCATGAAATGAAACTTCTAGAAAAGAAAAATAATTCAAGAGAGGGGACAAAAACTGGAGAAATTTTCCAGAAGAGATGAATTCAAGTATATAAGTAGAAGAAATGACACTGGAAAGAAGAGCCATCATAAAATTTGTCAAGGATTTAATGGGGACATGTTTTTTTGTGAGGCTTTGAGAAATTTTTTTTTATTTGTCTTACTCTCCAAAACAAATGAATACAAATAAATGATTTTTTTATTTTACATATTTTTGCAAATTTTTTCCCTTATTTATGAATTTATTTTTCAGCATTCCACAGTCACAACCATACAACCTAGATTTTTTGTTTTCCTCCTTCCCCCCCCTCCTCCTTCCCCGAGATGGCATACAATTTTACATGGGTTCTACACACACATCTATTAAATAGTTTCACCATAGTCATGTTGTTTAGAAGAATTCAAACAAATGGGAGAAATCATATAACAAACCAAAACGTAAAACAAAAGAAAATGATCTGCTACAATCTGCAATTGAATTCCATAGTTCTTTGTCTGGATGTGGAAGGCATTTTGCCTTAAAAAAAATATTGGGAATTTTTTAAATCCTTGCAGTGCAATGAAGTTCTAAGTCTACCAGAAAAAGTCCTTACACACTGTGGTTGTTGCTGTGTACAAAGTTCTCCGGGTTTTGCTCCTTTTCCTCAGTACCAGATCATATAAGTCTTTCCAGGTCTCTCTGAATTCTTCCTATTCATCAGTTCTTATAGAACAATAGTATTCCATTACATTCATATGCCATAATTTATTCAGCCATTCCCCAATTGATGGGCATCCCCTTTATTTCCAGTTTTTGACCATCGCAAAGAGTGCTGCTATAAATATTTTTGTACATGTGGGACCCTTTCCCATTTTCATGATCTCTTGGGGAAACAGTCCTAGAAGTGGTATTGCTGGGTCAAAGATGGGTACATGCTTTTGCATGCACCTGTGAAATAAGAACTACAGGTGATGAGGTATAGAAATTCATCTTGCCCTACAAGAAAAGAGAGAAGAGGGGGATAAGGGAAGGGAGGGATATAACAGAAAGGGCAGATGGTTGAAGGGGTAATCAGAATGCATTGCATTTTGGGGTAGGCGAGGGGAGAGATGGGGAGAAAATTTGGAACTCAAAATTTTGTGGAAATGAATGCTGAAAACTAAAAGTAAATAAATAAACATTTAAAAAACCTAAAAATAAAAAATAAATTTAAAAAAGAATTTAACGGGTACAAGGGATGGATTGTTTACTGATTGTTACCTACTATTTTAAAACTGAAAAAGAATTCAACTTCTGCTAATATTGAGGTAAATATTAAAAATGTAGCAAGCTGAATAACATTTATACAAATAGCATAAAACATTTTGTAATAATTGTAAATAGTATAACTAGAATTGGAGGTACTATAAATGGTTTTCATTATTTGCTTATGATCTTATTTTGATCCTGGATTAGCAGACTCCTGGAATGAAAAGACAGGCTTGTGCTAGAAATTATTTTTAATGTTGTACTCATGCTGACAAATTAGCATCCCATCATACAGAGGAAGAACCTTAGCAAGTTGCTTCCTGGAGTGCTCTGAAAGGCACATCTGAGTCAGTCCCAGAGGGAGGAATGAGAATAGGGAAAATAATGGAAGAATGGTGACAGGATGTTCTTGACTTTTTCTCATTATTTTCCCTCCCTTTGAAAGGGACATTCCCTACTCTATCCCAATCTGGTGGACCACATATATAGCTATGTACCCCTTAGATAATGTTAAATTTTAATACAATATTCTAAACCCAAATCTTTATGACTAAATGACAATAGAAGAGAGAGGTCCATTGTACTTAAGAAGGTCAGTTATATCTAGCTGAACAAAGTTAATGTCACCATAATTGTGTCTTTCTTCCTATTCTCACAGTAAGGTCCTCTCACCTTAACAAAAAGAAATCCAACTGTTCTATAAAAAGCTTTTGTGAAACTATTTAGCTAGTAATGACAAAAATGTTCATAGAGCCAGACTGAGGCATTAAAGATGTTAGAATAAAAACTACTTCTAGGATAACACTGCCCCAGAATTCAGAGTGATGGAAGAAATGTACCACCAGGAGTTTCTTATCAGAACTGGCCCTCTCTCAGATTACTGTAGGTACAAATACCAAAGTTACTCCCAATGCACAAAGATGCTGATGTGGGACATGGAGTCCATTAAAGAAAAAGTTAGTTGATGAATCCTTGTGTGAGAACTACCTTGGGGACCCACAGGGCTCTAGAATCACCTGTTAAGTGTTAGGCACTGTGCTAAGTATTGGAAATACAAAAATGAGTCTCTGCCCAAAAGAAGCTTACATTCTATAGGGGGATATATTTATATATGTATGTCTATAAAAAATATGTACATGTTCTGATTCTTGGACTCCCTTCCCCCACCACCCATAGACCCAGGGGCAGCTCTAACCAACCTCATTGTAATTTGTCTTGTGACAAAAATGTAGCCTGAGAGCAGAACATAACTAAAACAAAAGTATCAGGTGGGTGAGTTTTGCTGGTCAAATGTGATAATCTATCCTATGCTAATCTACTTGAACAGTACCTGAAAAAACAGATATAATGTTTTCTCTTTTGGATTTCCAACAAGAATGAAAAGAGAATCATAAAATATGGTCTACTCTTGTGTACATGCACAAAAATGAGCACACAAACACATGTACACACACCTTTTATTGAATAGGGTGCTACATAAATAAAATTAAGACAGACAACCATATTAAACAGTGATTCCTGATTTTAGAGATAAAATGGGTATTGCACAATTCTTCAAAAGTACCTAAAATTACATCACTTCAAATTTTAAAAAAATAAAGATCTTTCTGAGAAGACTGAAGAGACAAATGCTACAAAATTACAGCAATAAAATTAAACTAGCATTTCTTTTGCAAAATGTCTTCAAATATATGAAACTTCCAAATTCAACTCAATTCAAAACATTTATTAACAAACATGCTAACTATAGTGGGTGCACCCAGATGAAGGTTGTGAGTACAGCTTGTTACTAGAAATTTGGCACTGAGGAGGTACACATATAGGGACAACTTATAAAAACTTACAAGCTCAAAGGAAGCATTGCTTTTTGTTTTTGTTTTTAGGATCTGGAAGACCTACCTGAAAATGTTTGTAGGCTGAGAAGTTAGTAGAGAGGAAAATATTAATAATTTGTGAGATATGAGGGATGACTAATAGAGGAAGAGAAACAGAAGAAAGCAATGTCACCAAGACCCATGAAACAGTAAGTATTCTGAAATAGACAGTGCTCACAATCTGCAGGAACTCGAAAGCAAGGGACAATAGGAAAGAGAACAGATGAGAACAGAGATTTAAAATAGTGAAGAGGAGTGGATGGTATTGACACTGGTGAAATGGTGAGTGGCCTCATTCTCAGTAAAGAAGGAAGTAAAGTTATTTGCTGAGAATCTTGCTTTATTTCATTTAAAATGGAGGCCTGAAGATATCTGCATAGAGCAAGACCTTCTGCTAGGTAGCTCTCTTCAGCGGGCCAGGATTCCCTCTGAATTAGAACCCAGAAGCTGGAAGCTTCTAAGGCATGTTTCTATCAAAGTATCAGAGAAAAAAGAAATTCCATTTATCAAATTAAGGATATTTCTATCTAAAGATCAAAGTTATTACTCTTTCCTCTGATCAGTATTGATGCCAACGATGTAAGGCTTTACCATCTAAATCTCCCTTGTCAATCTGTTTCATCAGCACATTCTGTCAGATCATCCTTCATATTTTGTGATATTATCATTTCCAGTTTATTTTACAGTAACTTATAACTTAAATTCCTTGAATTCCTCCTTATTCTTACTCTGATGCATCATCATGAGATAAAGACATCCCTGGACATTTAAAGTGTATGCAGGAACACACAAACTCTGACATGCTGTCCTAGGAAGTAAAGGCTTTGAGTGGGTATGGTGAATGTCTCTGTTCCTGTAGTCTAAAAACCAAGTCAGACACATTTGGAGAAATTCACTACCATAAGGTTGGCTAAGAAGTGTTGAGTTTTTTTTTTCACTATAAAAATTTCTAAGATTACATTGAATATCTGGAAAATTTTCAGTTTGTGTTAGTGGAGAAAGTACTCAAATTGATAAAATCACAAAATTCTAAAGTGGTAAAGTATAGGCACTGAGATTATGAGGTTCTGGAAATAGAGCCAAGATGATGGAGTAAAGGCAAGAGACTCACCTGAGCTCTCCCTGAAACCTCTCCCTATACCTTTAAATAATGAATAAATAAACAAATTCTGGAGCAGCAGAACCCACAAAAAGATGGAACAAAAAATTTCTGGCCCAAAACAAACTTAGAAAGTGAACAGGAAAGGTCTGTCGCACTAGGATGAAAGAGGACCACAGTCCAGGGCAGGTCATGCCAGGCAGACCAGGCCCCAGCAAACCCAGACTAGGTCTTGAGGTGATGAGTCAGTGGCACTAGTGGCAGTTTCCAGACCTCTCAGCCCACAGACATCAAAGACAACTTAGAAGGTCAGCAGAAAATGTGTGCCACATGTGGGTGAGAGTAAAGCACAGTCTAATGCAGGCCATGCCAGAAGAGCCTTAACCCCAGCACATGAAGAGTAGGCCTTGAGGACCACTAAATGACCAGCAACAGCAGATGCTTCCAGAGTACTCAACCCACAAATAGCAAAGGGGAAAAAGCAATTAGTCAAAAGCAGATTACAGGTTACAGGGGTCTTATTGCTAGCACTGAGGCAATACTTAGATCAGGGTTGCAATCCTAAGTGGCAGTCCTAGGGCAAGGAGGAGCAGGACCCTTCTCAAGATTTCAGGGCAAAAAAAGAGTGCTTGTGGTTACTTACAAATCAGAGCACAAACCAGGAGAGAGGTAAACATCTCTCTTTAGATCATACCACCTTGGAAGAACTGAAATCTTACAGGTCCCTAGAAATATCTCTAAAAACAGCTGCACAAAAACCATGAAGCTGGGAACAGTACCACCTGTAAGCAGACCCCAGAGTTAAAAGTCAAGAAACAGGCTGAAAAAATGAGCAAACAACAGAAAAAAATATTCTGACCAGAGAAAGTTACTATAGTGACAAGGAAGAGCAAAACACACACTCAGAAGAATATAACGAAGTCAAAGCTCCTTACATCCAAGCTCCTTACATCCAAAGTCTCCAAGAAAAATATGAATTGTTCTCAGGCCAGGGAAGAGCTAAAAAAAGAATTTTAAAAGTCAAGTAAGAGAGGCAGAGGAAAAATGGAGAAGGCAAATGAGAATTATGCAAGAAAATCACAAGAGGAGAGTCAACAGATTGGTAAAGGAGATGGAAAAAAAAATACTGAAGAAAATAACATCTTAAAAAATAGACTAGGCCAAATGTTAAAAGAAGTACAAACACACAATGAGGATAACAATGCCTTAAAAAGCAGAATTGGTCAAATGGAAAAGGAGGGACAAAAGCTCACTGAAGAAAATAACTCCTTGAGAAGTGGAACTGAGCAAATAGAAACTAGTGACTTTATGAGAAATCAAGAAGTTATAAAATAAAACCAAAAGAATGGAAAATAGAAGACAATGTGAAATAACTCATTATAAAAGCAAGTGACCTGGAAAACAGATCCAGGAGAGATAATTTTAAAATTACTGGCCTACCTGAAAGCCTGGATCAAAAAAAGAGCCTAAACATCAACGTTCAAGAAATTATCAAGGAAAACTGCCTTGATATTCTAGAACCAGAGGGTAAAATATAAATGAAAAGAATTCACCCATCACCTCCTAAAAGAGATCCCAAAAAGAAAACTTCTAGGAATATTGTAGTCAGATTCCAGAGTTCCTAAGTCAAGGAGAAAATATTACAAGCAACTAGAAAGAAACAATTCAAGTACTGTGGAAACACAATCAGAATAACACAGGATTTATCAGCTCCTATATTAAGGGATTCAAGGGCTTAAAATATGACATTCCAGAGGCCAAAGGAGGTAGTATTAAAACCAAGAATTACCTACCCAGCAAAACTGAGTATAATACTTCAGAAGATAAAATGGAATTTCAATGAAATAGAGGACTTCCAAGCATTCTTGTTGAAAAGACCAGAGCTGAATAGAAATTTTGACTTTCAAATACAAGAATCAAGAGAAACATAACAAGGTAAACAGGAAAGAGAAGCTATAAGTAACTCATTAAAGTTGAACTGTTTACATTCCTACATGAAAAGATGATATTTGTAACTCATGAGACCCTTTTGAATAGTAAGGTAGCTAGAGAGAATATACACACACACACACGCACACACATACATATATATATTATATAGTGCATGTGTACAGATATATATATATAATTATATAGTATGTGTGTATTTATGTATGTATGATATGGATATATGTAGGTATGTATACCACACATACATAGAGGGCACACAGTGAGCTGAATATTAAGGGAGAATACCTAAAAAATAAAATTTACTGTTGAGTGGAACGTACTAGGAGTAAGAGAAAGGGAGAGGTAGAATGTAGCAAATCATCTCACATAAAAAAGGTAAGAAAGACCTTTTACAATGGAGGGGAAGAAGGGGGAGATGAAAGGAAATAGATGAGCCTTATTCTCATGATATTTGGCTTAAGGAGAGAATAATGCACATTAAATTGGGTATGGAAATCTATTTCACCCTGAAGGAAGGCATGGGGGAAGGGTATAGGAGAGGGAAGATAATAGAAGGGATAACAAAATGGGGAAAGTGATAATCAGAAGCAAACACTATTGTGGGGGGACAGGTCAAGGGAGAGAATGGGATAAATGTAGGGTAGGACAGGACAGAGGGAAATGTGGTTAGTCTTTCACAACATAACTGTTATCGAAGTGTTTTGAATGACTACACATGTATGACCTATATTTAATTGCTTGCTTTCTCAATGAGGGTGGGTGGGGAAGGAGGCAAGGAGAGAATAAGAAACTCAAAGCTTTAAAAATGAATGTTAAAGGGGGGCTGAGCCAAGATGGCTGAGTAGAAGGACAGACCTCTTCCCCCAAAGCTCATAAAATACCTGTAAAAATGACTCTAAACGAATTCTAGAGTAACAGAAGCCACAAAACAACAGAGTGAAAGAGATTTCCAGCCCAAGGCAGACTAGAAGACTGACAGGAAAGGTCTATAGCACAGGGCTTGCAGCAGAGCGAAGCCCATGGAGTACAGCCCAATCTTGGCTACATGGCACAGCAGGGACAGGACTGAAGCAGACTTCAGGATGCAAAAGCCCAGGTAGCAGCTGTGGTTCCCAGATTCCTCAACCCACAAATGCCAGAGATAGCTTCAAAGGTCAGTGAGAAAGCTCATTCCCCTGGGTAAGAAGGGAACAGGGTCCTGCCCTAGCCCTGACCACAGGAGGCTGTAGTGTCCATTTTTGGAGCCCTCAGCCTAAAAACCCAGGGGGAATCAAGCAACTGATCTGAATCTCAGCCTTGAGTGGCAACCCTGGGGTGAGGAGGAGCACTACCATGGTGGAGCTGGAGGCAATTGTGGAGAAGGAACCCTACTCACAGATCCTGGGCAGAAAAGCTTGTGGTTGCTCCCAGACCACAGTGCAGGCCAGGAGACGACTAAACTCCTCTCCCTTGATTGTGCCACCTTGGAGGAACTGAGAACTTACAGGTCCCTAGAGTATACCCTCCACTTGGCAAACAACTAAAAGCCAAGTAACTGGCTGGGAAAATGCCCAAAAAAGGGGAAAAAATAAAAATGAATGTTAAAAATTGTTTTAGCAAGCAACTAGGAAATAAGATGTACAGGCAATAGGGTATAGATATCTATTTTTGCCCTACAGGAAAATAGAGGGGAAGGCAATGCAAGAAAGAAGGTCAGACTGGGGGAAGGGGTGCTTGGGGTTCTGTCCTATGGTGGGGGGTGGGAGAGATGGGGAGAAAATTTGGAATTCAAATTCTTATGGAAGTGAAGGTTGAAAACTGAAAAACAAATTATGTACATGTCTGTGTGTGTTTAAATAATTTATCAAGGAAAATTGTCCTGAAATTCTGGACCAGATGGTAAAATAGACATTCAAAGAACCCACCAATCACCTCCTGAAAAAGAACCACAAATGAAAACTAGTAGGAATAGTACAGCCAAATTATAGACCTCCCAGGTCAAAGAGAAAATACTGCAAACAGCCAGAAAGAAATAATAAAAATATCATGCAGCCACAGTCAGGATAACACAAGATTTAGTAGCCTCTACCTTAACAGACTGAACAGCTTGGAACATGACTTTCGGGGTGCAAAAGAGCTAGGATTGCAAGTAACAATCACCTTTCCAGCAAACTTCAGGGTGAAAGATGAACATTCAATGAAACAGAGGACTTTCAAGTATTCTTGATGAAAAGACAAGAGATGAGGAGAAAATTTGATTTCCAAATACAAGACTCAAAAAAATCATAAAAAGGTAAACAGAAAAAGGAAAGCATAAGGAACTTAATAAGATTAAATGGTTCACTTTCCTACATGGGAAGATAATACTTATAACTCCTCAGAACTTTATCATTATTAGGGTAGCTAAAAGTATTTATAAATGGAGGACACAGGTGTGAGTTGAATGTGAAGGAAAGATACCTAAAATAAAAAAAAATTAAGGGGTGAAAAAAGCAATGAACTGGGAGAAAGGGAATGGGAAAGGTAGAATGGAGTGAATTATCTCACATAAAACAGGCAAAAAAATGCTTTTACAATGGAGGGGAAGAAGGGGGAGTCTGTGGGAGGTGTAGGAGTGAGCAAACCTTACTATCAGGAGAATTGGCTCAAAAGAGGAAATAACAGGCACACTCATTTGGGTATAGAAATCTATCTTACCCTACAGGAAAGTAGAATGAGAAGGGCATAAGAAAAGGGAAGGGAATGGGTTGATAGAAGGGAGGTTAGATAGAGGAAAAAGGTAATCAGAAGCAAAACACTTTTGAGGAGAGAGAGCGTTAAAGGAAAGACAGAATAAAATAAATGGGGTGGGGGTAGGATGGAGGGAAAGACACTTAGCAATAGTAACTGTGAAAAAAATTTTGAAGCAAGTTTCTCTGATAACAGCCTCATTTCTCAAACATATAGAAAACTTAGTCAAATTTATAAAAATGAGAGCCATTCCCCAATTGATAAATGATCAAAAGATAAGAACCGTTTTTAAATGAAGTAATCAAAGCTATCTATAGCCATATGAAAAAATGCTATAACTCATTACTGACTGAATAGAAATTAAAATAATTCTGAGGTACTACCTCATACCTATTAGATTGACTAACAGGACAGAAAAAGAAAACGACAAATGTTGGAGGTGACATGGGAAAACTGGAGTATTAATGCATTGTTGGAATTGTGAACTGATCTCAATCATTCTGTAGAGTAATTTTGGAACTATGCCTCCGGGGCTATAAAACCATTCAAACCCTTTGACCTAGCAATATCACTACTAGGAATGTATCCCAAAAGAGATAATAAAGGGAAAGGATCTATATGTATAAAAATATTTATCTTTTCTTGTGGCAAAGAAATGGAAATTGAAGGGAGGCCTATCAATTGGGGAATGGTTGAACAAACTGTGGTATGTGATTATGATGGAATACTATTGTGCTTTAAGAAATGATAAGCAGGATGCTCTCAGAAAAACCTGAAAATTACCCTTACATGAGCTGACGCAAAGTGAAATGTACTGTGTACAAATAATTGCAATATTGTAAGATGATCAGTTATGAATGCCTTGGCTATTCTCAGCAAGACAACTCTGAAAGGGTCTTATGATGAAAAATGCTATCCATCCCCAGAGAAAGAACTGATGGTATTTGAAAACATATTGAAGCATACTTTTAAACTTTTTTTGTTTTTATTGACTTTTTTTATTTGTTTTCTTTCACATGAACATTATGGAAATGTTTTGCATGACTACACATGTATAACCTATATAGAATTTCTCACCTTCTCAGTGGAGGGTGGGGGAGGAAGAAAGGAAGAGAATTTGGAATTCAAAGTTTTAAAAGTAAATGTTAAAAATTGTTTTTACATGTAATTGGGGGAAAATAAAATGTTAAATAAATTTTTTAATTAAAAAAATAAGGTTAGGAGGCTGTTGTGTGGGTTCTGAGAAATAATTCCCAGTCTGACCCGCAAAAAGGACAGGACGGGAGTGGACTCATTATTTCATTGATATAGGGAACTTAGAAGTGAAGAAATTTCCTCTACCAATTAAGATTGGCACCTTCCCTGCAATTTATAGAGTTGCCTAGAGCACTGAAAGTTTAAGTGTCTTTTCCGAAATCACAAACTCAGGTCTCCCTGGCTTTAAGGCTAGTTCTACTTTGCCACACTGCTTCTAAGCACATATCTATACCAACCTATTAACTAACAGAGGAGAAGAAAGTGAGGTTGGTGACCTTGCACAGCCCTCCCCTCCCTCAAATCAAAGTCAACTGCAAGTTATGTCATCATCTTGATGTCATGGTCCTGGCTACATTTCTTGCTCAAAGATCAAGCCTTGAACCCAATTCACTCTGGAGCTCATAGACTGGACAACAAGTTCCCACCCACCTAGCACAGAGTGAATGCAATTACTAAATAGTAATTGTTTCTCTTTTACCCAGGAACCCTGAGGGTCTCCCCTTACCAGTTAGATTTTTTTTTTTTTTATTAAAGGGACCATCCCTTGAGTAACTACTTAATGAATCCTGTTTATTGAATGGGTGTATCTCACTCAAAAGTGAGAATGTGATAAGACCTCAGCCTGAAATGGCCAGGATCTCACATTGTATCCCGGGCCATTTCCAATCAACCTCATGAAAATCAGGCCACTGGACCCAGATGTCTCTGGAGGAGAAAGTGAGGTTGGTGACCCTCACTCAAATCAAAGTCAACTGCAAGTCATGTCATCATTCTGATATCATGGTCCTCTTTGAGAATGAAGGACAAACACAACTAACAGACATCTAATGAGTACTTCGTAGTTACCTATCTGGGCTACATGGTACCTGGTAACAAGGTTACATTTTTGACAAAAACATTTGGAACAGAAATTTTTCCAATCCCCATTTCCCCACCCCCCACCAAAGTTTGGGTTGTATTCTGTTTGTTTTCACACAAGTCAGTATACAAACTGTTTATAGAGCAAGCTTTACCTTCATAAACAGGCAGAGGGCTCACACATATGCATGCCATCATGCTGTCACCTTCCTCACCCCCATTGGTCTATATCCTCCCCAACTTCAAGGAGCCATGAATAATAGAATCTTAAGCATTTGGCTCTTCTCCCCCCTGACTCTCTCCCCTGATGCTCTGACTACTCCTCTCTTCTAATTAGTTTAGCTCAAAAACACTTTCAGTATGGAGTGATCCTACAGAGTTAATGATAGAGCTGCTTGAAACTTCTAAAAGAAATTGAAACCAGTCATGTCGTTTAACACTTCCCAAGCTTGCAACACTTCCCTCTTCTCTTGCTGAGCCTGCTGGTCTGATGAGTTTACAGTCATCCTCAAGCCTGAAACAATGTCTTCTGCCTGATCTTTGATAGCTTCCACCTGACAATACCACCTGTTACCCACAGGTTTAAATCAGTCCTTCCATTATACCAGACCAACTTACCCTGTGAAGAGGTCAGCAAAAGGGTGGCCTGACTGAAGATAAGTAGCAATTGGACCTAAACTCTGGCTTCAAGTATGCCTTCAGACTCACCTTTGCATCCACCCCACCAGAGTCTACAGGTACAAATGTAAGAGGAAGCACAAAATGGATGGCCTAGATCCAAGACTAATGCAGGGCCACCTGGTAAGTAACTGGATTAAATACACAGGCCAGGAGTCAGGTAATTTGAATCTCAGGCTGTCAAAGGGCTTACTGGGATGTCTCTGAAGCAAAGTCCTTTTACATATTCCATGGTGTAGTCAAAATGAATTTCTTTCTCTTCCTTATACAAGGCCCTCCATTTCTTGCCTTTGTAACTTTTGGAAAGGAGCTTCTGCTAAGGTGAAACAAATTATAAAGTTGGTACAAAATATTCCCTCAAAGTTTGGGAAACATTTTCACAAGTACCTATGTAGCCCAAGGAAAATCAGACTCAAGGCTTAGAGAATATACATGGCTCAACACTAACTCATAGTTCCTGGTTGCTATAAAACTTGGTTGTTTTTATCTTTCATTCAAGGGGAAATACAAGAAGTTCCCCTGAGGCATAGTGTAGTATCTTTGCTAGGCTACTTGTGAGCCATAAATATAGTCTGTCCTTGGTTCTCAAGGATGCAGACACAGCCACTAATTGATCCAAGGATGACTTCTGGGACACCAAAAGTCCAGCATCATCCAGTCCTGTCAAAGATAGAAAGTCCTCCTCTAATCAAAAGACTAGGATCACTTCTACAGGTAGGGTCACTTCTACAGGTAGAATAAGACTGCAGAGCAGAGAAAGCACTCAGCACTCAGCTGAGTTCCCCCAACATTCTCTACCAAATAGCTTTAAAATAATACCTCATACTAAATTATGAAGTGGTAGAGTCAACAAAAGGTCAGAGAGAGACATTCTTCCAGCTCAAGACAACATAGGAGGTCAAAAGGAGATATGTGAAACACAGGTGAGAAGGCTGGTCAAGACACAAACTCAAAAGACAATCAAGTCAAAACACTAACAAGCAAAGTCTCAAAGAAAACTGTTAGCTGAAAATAAGCCCATCAAGAATTACTGAAAGAGGGGGCAGAACCAAGATGGAGAAATAAAAGCAGGGACTTCCAGAGCTCTTCCTCCAAACCCGGCCAAATACCTGTAAAAATGATTCTAAACAAATTCAGGGAGTTGCAGAAACCACAGAATGATAGAGTGAAGCAAACATCTAACCAAAGACAGCCGGGAAGATTGACAGGAAGCATCTATCACACCACTCTGAGAGCAGAGCACAGTCCAACGTGGGCTGCACCAGCACATACAGGACCTGAGCAGACCTTGGAGGGACTAAATCTCCGGCAACCTGTGGCAATTTCCAGACTTCATGACCCCACAACACAGAGGACAAATTGGAAGGTCAGTGGAAAAGATCTGTAGGACTTGTGTGAGAGAGGAGAGTGGTCTGGTCCCAGCCCCAGGGTGGGGAAGGGAGTGGAGGAGCCTGTTTAAGCCACAGCAGCAGGGGCAGTGGCAGTAGCTATTTCTGGATCTGTAGACCCACAGACTGGGGGAGGATTGAGCATCTGACAGTACACCCCCCACCCCCAACTGGAAGAAGAGAACTACCTTGACAAACAGCTCAAAAGTCCAGTAAATAGCTGGGGAAATGAGCAAAAACCAGAAGAAGAATCAGACTACAAAATCTTACTTTGGTGACAAGGAAGATCAAAATTTACAAACCGAAAGAGGCAACAAAGTCAAAGCTCCTACATCCAAAGCCTGCAAAAAAGAAAATATTAATTGGTCACAAGACATGGAAGAGCTCAAAAAGGATTTTGAAAATCAAGTAAGAGAAGTACAACAAAAATTGGAAAGAGAAATGAGAGTGATGCAAGAAAATCATGAAAAACAAGTCAACTGCTTGCTAAAGGGGATCCAAAAGAATGCTGAAGAAAATAATACCTTAAAAATAGACTAATCCAAATGACAAAAGAGATCCAAAAAGTCAATGAGGAGGAGAATGTCTTAAAAAGCATAATTGGCCAGATGGAAAAGGAGGGCCAAAAATTCACTGAAGAATATAATTTCTTAAAGCTTAGAATGGAGCAGATAGAAGCTAATGACTTTATAAAAGATCAAGAAATTATAAAACAAAACCAAAGTAATGAAAAAATATCAATGTGAAATATCTCACTGGAAAAACAACTGACATGAAAAATAGATGCAGGAGAGATAATTTAAAAATCATTGGACTACCTGAAAGCTTCAATCAAAAACAGAGCCTGGACATCATCTTACAAGAAATTATCAAGGAAAATTGCACTGATATTCTAGAACCAGAGGGTAAAAGAGATATTGAAAGAATCCATTAATTGTCTCATGAAAGAGATACCAAAAGGAAAACTCCTAGGAATGTTGTAGCCAAATTCCCGAACTCCCAGGTGAAGGAGAAAATATTGCAAGCAGTCAGAAATAATCAATTCGAGTATTGTGAAAACACAGTCAGGACAACACAAGATATAGCACCTCCCATATTAAGGGATGGAAGGCTTGGAATATGATAATCTAGAGGTCAAAGGAGCTAGGATTAAAACAAAGAATCACCTACCAAGCAAAACTGAGTATAATCCTTCAGGGCAAAAATTGGTCATTCAATGAAACAGAGGACTTTAAGCATTTTTGATGAAAAAATCAGAGCTGAATAGAAAATATGATTTTCAAACACAAGAATCAAGAGAAGCATGAAAAGATAAACAGGAAAGAGAAATCATAACGGATTTACTAAAGCTGAACTGTTCACATTCCTACATGGAAAGATAATATTTGTAACTCTTGAGACTTTTCTCAGTATTAGGGTAGTTGGAGGGATTATGTATGTACAGTAAAGGCACAAGGTAAGTTGAATAGGAAGGGATGATATCTAAAAATAAAACTAAGGGGTGAGAGGAATATATTGGGAGGAAAAAGTGAGAAATAGAATGGGGTAAATTATCTCTCACATTAAAAAGGCAGGAAAAAGCTTTTTCAATGGAGAGGAAGAAGAGGGTGGTGAGAAAGAACGAGTGAACCTTACTATCATCAGATTTGGCTTACGGAGGGAATAACATGCACACTCAATTTGGTATGAAAATCTATCCTACACTACAGGAAAGTAGGAGGGAAAGGATTACGGGGAGGATGATAGAAGGTAGGGCAAATGGGAGAAGGGGGTAATTAGAAGTAAATACTTTTGAGGAGGAACAGAGTCAAAAGAAAGACTAGAATAAATGGGGGGGGTGCAGGAAAGGATGGAGAGAAATACAATCTTTCTTAACATGACTGCTATGGAAGTGTTTTTCATGACTACATGTGTAACTATATCAAACTGCTTGCCTTCTCAGTGGGGGTGGGTGGGGAGGGAAGAAGGGAAAGAAGTTACAACTCAAAGTTATAAAAATTAATGTTAAAAATTGTTTTTACATGCAACTGGGATATGACATACATGCAATGGGGTATAAAAATCTATGTTGCCCTACAAGAAAATAGAGGAGAAGGGGATAAGACAAGAGAGGGGTGTGATAGAAGGGAGGGCAGATTGGGGAAAGGGATAATCAGAGTGCACAGTCTTAGGGTGGGCAGATAGGAGAGATGGAGAGAAAGTTTGGAAATCAAAATCTTGTGGAAGTGAATCTTGAAAACTAAAAATAAATTAATAAAAAATAAAATTAAAAACTTTTTTAAAAGAATTACAAAAAGTTTAAAAAATTGCTTTCAAAATTAAGAATGGTAGAGAACAAAATAGGTAAAGAAACGAAATCAAAGGAAAAAAATTATAAAAAGACAATTTGAAGCTTGGTTAAAAAAGATAATGAAGAAAATAACAATTTATAAAACATAGTTGGCCAAATAGAAAAGGAGATTACAAAAAGTAACTAATGAAAATAACTTCATAATAAGCAGAACAGGCCAAATGGAAAAAAGGTTGAAAAGCTCACTGCATAAAATAATTCTGTAAAAATTAAAATTGGGCAAATGAAAGTTAATGACTCCATGAGACATCAAGAAATAGTAAAACAAAAAAAATAGAAGAAAATGTGAAATATTTCATCAGAAAAATAACTGACTTAGAAAAACAAATTAAGGAGATAATTTAAGAATTATTGGACCACCTAAAAGCCAAAATCAAAGAGCATGCTTAGACATCATATTTCAAGAAATTATCAAGGAAAACTATCTTGATATCCTAGAATCAGAAAGTAAAAAAGAAATTTAAAGAGTTCACCAATCACCTTCTGAAAGAGATCCCAAAATAAAAACTCCTAGGAATATTATATCCAAATTCCAGAGCTCCCAGATAAAAGAGAATACACTTCAAGTAGCCAGAAAGAAACCCTTTCAAATATTGTACAACTATGGTCAGCGTAACACAAGACTTAGCAGCTATCACTTTAAAGGAGTAGAGCTTGGAATATCATATTCCAGAAGGCAAAAGAGCCAAAGTTACAACAAAGAATAGCTTACCCAACAAAACTGAGTATGTTCCTTCAAGGGAAAAAATGAATATTCAGTCAAATAGGGGGCTTTCATGCATTCCTGATGAAAAGAACAGAGCTAAGTAAAAAAATTTGCTTTTAATTTTTAAAACTTAATTTAAATTTAATTAATTTAAATTTTTAAATTTAATTTAAAATTTTTTTTTTAAAAAAATTAAAAGTTTTGAGTTACAAATTCCATCTCTCCCTCCCTTCATCTCTTCCTCAGATGGTAAACAATCTGATGCAAGTTATATATTTTCAATCATGTAAAACATTTCCATATTAGTCATTCTTTGCAAAAATACTCCAAAAAAAATAAAACCTACTATGCTTCAGTCTGCATTCAGACAACATCAGTTCTTTTTTTGCAGGCAGATTGCATTGTTCATCATGAATCCTTCAAATTATCTTTGTATTGCTGAGATGAGTCAAGTCTTCCACAGTTTTTCTTTGTAAAATATTGCTATTACTGTGTACAATGTTCTCCTGGTTCTGCTTATTTTCATATAAATCTTCCAAGGTTTTCTGAAACCATCCTGCTCGTCATTTCTTATAGCACAATATTATCCCTTGACAATCACATACCATAATCTGTTCAACCATTCTTCAATTGATGGGCATCCCTGCAATTTCTAATTCTTTGCCACCATAAAAAGAGTAGCTATAAATATTTTTGTACAAATAGGTCCTTTCCCCTTTTATTTGATCTTTTTGGGATATACACTCAGGAGTGGTATACTTGGTCAAAGGTTATGAACAGCTTGATAGCTGTGCAGGAATAGTTCCAAATTGCTCTTCTGAATAATTAGATTGGCTCACAACTCCACCAATAATGCATCAATGTCCAAGTTTTCCATATCCCCTCTAACATTTATCATTTTATTTTTTGTCATATGAGCTAATCTGATGAATGTGAGATGTACCTCAGAGTTGCTTTAATTTGCATGTAGTGATTTAAAGCACTTTTTCATAACTAAAGACAGCTTTGATTTCTTCATTTGAAAACTGCTTGTTAATATCATTTGACTTTCTATCAATTGGAGAATGACTTTTAATCTTATAAATTGACTCAGTTCCCTGTATATTTGAGAAATGAGGTTTTCATCAGAGACATTTGCTATAAAAAAATTTCCCAGTTTTCTGCTTTCCTCCTTATTTTAGCTATGTTTATTTGTGAAAATTTTTTAATTTTATATAATCAAAATTATTCATTTTATATTTCAAAATGCTCTCTATATCTTTTTTGGTCCCAAATTTTTCTCTTATCTGTAGATCTGACAGGTATTATTTATGGTATCACCTTTTATGTCTAGATAATGAATTCATTTTGACTTTATCTTGGTATGGTGTGAATGCTGGTCTACACCCATTTTTCTGCCATACTATTTTCCAGTGTTCCCAACAATTTTTGTCAAACAATGAGTTTTTGTCCTAAAAGTTTGGCTCTTTGAGCTGATGAATTTTGAGTTTATAAATTGCTATGTACTAAATAACTATGTTAATTTACTATAATGAATCATGGATCTAATCTACTCCACTGATCCACCACCCTATTTGTTGTTTTGGTAATTACTGCTTTATAAAATAGTTTGAGGGACTAAGTCTACAAGAAAAATTCCTCTCACTGTGCAATGCAAGGACCTAAAACATTCCTAAAGGACCCTTGAGGCAAAATGCCATCTTCATCCAGAGAAAGAACTATGGAATTGGAACACAGAATGAAGCAGAATATTTTCTCTTATGTTGTTTTGTTTGGGTTTTTCTCATGGTTTCTCCCATTCATATTAATTCTTCTATGCAACATGACTAATATGAAGATATCTATAATATGAATGTATTGCAGAACCCATATAAAATTGCATGATGTCTCAGGAGGGAGGGAAGAGAAAGGGGGAGAAAATCTAAGACTTATGGAAGTGATTGTAGAAAACTGAAAAGAAACAAATTAATTTTTTAAAAAAGAGTCTGTAGTTCACCTTCACAGGTAGTTCACCTTCCTTCACATTTTTTCTTGATTCTTTTAATATTCTTGACTGTTTGTTCTTATTTTTCCTACCTCAATAAAATAAAAATTTGACTTTTAAGTACAAGATTCAAGAAAAATATAAAAAGGTAAACATGAAAGAGAAATCATAAGGGAATCAACAAGGTTAAATTGTTTAACTTTATGAGAAGATGATACATGTATCTTCTAAGAACTTTTTCATTATTAGTAAAGTTAGAAGGATTCTACATAGAAACAGGATGTAGGAGTGAGTCAATTCTGTTGGAATGATGTAAAAAAAGTTATAGGAAATAAAGAGGGATGTCACAAGGAAAGGGAGAAATAGAATGGAGAAAATTATCTCATATAAAAGGCGTACACACGGAAGAGCTTTTATAGTGGATTGGGAAATATTGGGGAGGGGGAAATGCTTGAACCTCACTCATGCCTAAATTCATTCAAAGAAAGAATATATATACTCAACTGTAATAGAAATCTATCTTACCCAACAGGGAAACAGGAGGGAAAGGCAATAAAAGAAATGGTGGTGTGAAGGGAAGGATATTAAAAGGGAAAGGAGATAAGAGAAAGCAGCGGTCAGAAGCAAAACAGACTTTAGAGGAGAAACAGGTTAAAAAGAGAGAAGAATATACAAAAGAAAATAAGATGAAGGGAAATAGACAGTTAGTAATCATAACTGTGAATGTGAATAAGATGAAATCACAAATAAAATGGAAGTGGATTACAGAATGGATTACAAAACAGAAAGCAACAATAAATTTCCTACAAAAAACACTTAAAAAGACACAGAGAGTTAAAATAAGGAGCTGGAGCAGAATCTATTATGCTTCAGCTAAAGTATAAAAGGGAGGGGTAGCAATCATGATCTCAGACAAAGCAAAAGCAAACAGACTTGATTAAAAAGGATAAGCAGGGAAACTAATTCTTGATAAAAGGAACAATGGAAAATGAAGTAATATCAGTACTCAAAATATATGCATCAAATGGCATAGCATCCAAATTCTTAAAAGAAAAGTGAAATAAACTACAGGAGGAAATAGACAGTAAAACTATACCAGTGGGAGATCTTAACTTTCCCCTCACAGAGTTAGCTAAATCTAAACATAAAATAAATAAGACATAAGCCAAGAAGATGAATGGAATCTTAGAAAAGTTAGTTATGATAGACATCTGGAGAAAACTGAATGAGAGGAGAAAGGAATACACTATTTTTCTCTGCTGTACATGCCACATTTGCAAAAACTGTTAAGAAATAAAAAATCTCATAATCAAATGCTGAAAAGAAGAATCATTAAATACATCCTCTTCAGACAATAATGTTATAAAAATCATATTTAAGAGCTGTATAAGCACACAATAAAAGTTTACAGAAAACTAAATAATCCAATCATAAAGAATGAGAGGGCCAAAGAACAAATCATAGAAAACAATCAATAATTTCATTAAAAAGAATGACCACAATAACATAACATTCCAAAACTTGTGGGATATAGACAAAGTAGTATTTGGGGAAATTCATATTTCTAAATATGCACTTGCATAAAGAGAAAGAGAAGATCAACGAATTGTGCACATAACAAAAAAAACCAGAAAAAGAGCAAATTGAAAATCCCCAGTTAAAAACCAAACTAGAAATCTTTAAAATCAAAGAGAGATTAATAAAATTGAAAATCAAAAACCTTAGCTAATAAAACTAGGAGCTGGATTTATGGGAAAAAACAATAATAAGATAGCTAAACCATTGGTTAATTTGATTTTAAAAAGGGGGAGAGAAGAAAATCAAATTATTATTATAAAAAATGGAAAGGGTAAATGAATCACCAATAAAGATTAAAATAAATCAATTATTAGGAGTTATTTTGCCCAATTATATGCCAATATAACTGACAATATGTGTGAAATAGATTAATGTTTACAAAATATATAAATGATTCACTTTATATAAAACCAATATAATAAAAATGACAATCCTAGCTATATTGATTTACTTATTCAGGGCTGTATTAATCAAGCAACCAAAGAATTATCTTACCAAGCTTAGAAAAAAAGAGTAACAAAATTCATCTGGAAGAACAAATGGTCAAAAATAGCAAGGGAATAAATGGGGGAAGAAATGTGAAGGTGGCTTAACAGTAACAGATCTCAAACTATGTTATAAAGTAGTCAAAATAATATGGTACTGGGTTAAGAAATAAAGTTATGGGTCAATACAATAGATTAGGTACATAATACATAGTAATAAATGACCATAGCAATTTAATGTTTGATAAACTAATTTTTTAGGGTAAGAACTTGATGTCACAAAAATTGCTGGGAAAACTGGACAGCAGTTTGGCAGAAACTATTCATAAAACATCTCACACTGTATACCCAGACAAGGTCAAAATGCGTACATGATTTAGACAAAAAGGTTGAAGAGTCAATTATCATGAGAAAATGTAACTATTAAATCTATAAATATGGAAAGAGTTTATGAACAAAAAAGAGATAGAGGATAATGAGAAATAAAATAGTTAATTTTATTACATTAAATTAAAAAACTTTTACAAAAAGAAAACTGACTAAAATTAGAAGCAAAAGAGGAAAAATGGGTAGGGAAGATTTATAGCTAGTTTCTCTGATAAAGGCTTTCTTTTTCAAACATATAAGGAACTGAGTCAAATTTGCAAAAAAATAAGAGCCATTTCCCAGTTGATAAATAGTAAAAGAACATAAACATACCACTTTCAGGAGAAATCAAAGTTATCCATAGTCACATGAAAAAGTGCTCCAAATCACCAGTAATTAAGAGAAATGAAAACTAAAACAATTGAGATACCATGTCATACCTATCAGATTGGCTAATATGACAAAAAAAAGGAAAATGAAAAATGCTGGAGGGGGGTTTGAAAAAACTGGCACAGTAATGCACTGTTGGTGGAATAATGAACTGATCCAACCATTCTGAAAATTTGGAACTATGCCCAAAGGGCTACAAAACTGTGCATACTCTTTGACCCAGCAATACCACTACTAGGTCTGTATCTCAAAGAGATCAAAGAAAAGGAAAATGGATCTGTTTATAAAAAAAAAATATTCATAGCAACTCTTTTTGTAGTGGCAAAGAATTAGAAATTGAGAATTTCTGCTTCTGAGAGCCAAGATGGTGGAGTATAAGTAAGTCACTCTCACCCTCCTTTATTGACCTCTGAAACCCCAGAAAATATCACTCCAGGAAAAACCCTAGAACAGGAGAGCCAGCAAAAAGATAGTGCTGTAGTCTTGTAGTCTAGGAAGCTTGGGGTATCAATGGGAAAAAGCCCCTCTTACTCTGAGTAAATGGGAACAGTAGAGGATGGGAAGCATCCCAGCAAGTCCCACCTCAGCAAACTAGGGAGCCCCAGGGTGGTGGAGCAAACAAGCACCAACATCAGGATCCCCGAGCACCTTAGTACAGGCAGGAAAACTGGCAGACACCAGCTCAGAAAACCACCACATGTACCAGCATTCTCCAGGAGTCAAATCTCCGAGTGCTTCAGCACTATTCCAGGAAGTAAAACTCCAGGAAGCACAGCTCCAGGCTGGCAGACATCCTCCAGCAGTCAAACATTCAAGTGTTTTCAAGAAGTCCATGTGAGCAAGCATCTCCCAGAAGCCAGACTCCCCATCCCCACCCTGAGAGCTCCAGTGCTGACCCTATCTCAGCACCAGGTAAGCTACAAGCTTATCTATCACCTCCAGCTGCCAGCATCTGAGGCTCCAATACATAAGCCACTGACCAGGTCACAGGTTACCAGAACAAGAAGCTTGGGTCAATGTCCCCTGTGCTCTAGCAAGAGAATTCAACCTTAAAAGTCAAGAAATAGTCAAACACCATGAGCAAAAAGCAGGAACAGAAAATGACCATAGATTCCTATTAGGGAGTTAAGAAAGATCAAGGCACAAATTCAAAAAAAGACAACATTGTCAATATTCCCACTAGGTGATGCAGTGGATAGAGCACCAGTGCAGGAGTCAGGAGGACCTAAGTTCAAATCTCACCTCAGATGCTTGACACTCACTAGCTGTGTGACCTTGGGCAAATCACTTAAGCCCAACTGCCTCATCCCTGGGTCACCTCCAGTCATCCTGTTCACTGGATTCAGATGACTCTGGAGGAGAAGTGAGGCTAGTGACCTGCACAACCCTCCCTCATTTAAAACAAAGTCAAGTGCAAGTCATGTCATCATTTCTCTGATGGCAAGGTCTTCTTTGGTAACGAAGGACAAACACACACAAACACACACACACACACACACATCTAAAACCTCAAAGAGGTATATGAACTGATCTCAAGCCCCAAACGCCTTCTTGGAAGAGGTCAAGAAGGATTTTAAAAGTCAAATAAAAGAGGTAGAGGAAAAATTCAGTAGAGATGAATAGAATTCTAGAAAAGTTAGGTGTTTTACCTCTAGAGAAAACTGAATGGGGATAGAATGGGTTATACCTTTTTTTTCCTACACAAAAACTGAAAATGTATTAGGGTATAAAAATCTCACAATCCAATGCAGAAAGGCAGAAATATTAAATGTATCTTTTTCAGATCATGATTCAATAAAAATTAGATGTAATAAAGGTCCATGGAAAGATGGAAAGATAGACTAAAATCAATTGGAAACTAAATAACCTAATCCTAAAGAATGAGTGGATCAAACCAATCACAGAAATAATCAATAACTTTATCCAAAAGAATAGCAATACTGAGATAACATACCAAAACATGGGATGCAGAGAAAGCGGTTCTTAGGCAAAGTTTTATATCTCTACATGCTTGCATGAATAAAATAGAGAAAGAAGAAATCAATGAATTGAGCATGCAACTGAAAAAGCTAGAAAAAGAACAAATTAAAAACCCCCAATTAAATACCAAATTAGAAATTCTGACAACCAAAGGAGACATTAACAAAGTTGAAATTAAGAAAACAATTGAACTAATAAATAAAACTAAGAGCTGGTTTTATAAAAAAAAAAATAGATAATCTGATTTTAAAAAAAGAAAACCAAATTACCAGCATCAAAAATGAAAAGGGTGAATTCACCACCAATGAAGAGGAAATCAAACCAATAATTTAAAGTTATGTGTGCCAACTGTGTGCCAATAAATTTGACAATCTTAGTGAAATAGATTAATATTTACAAAAATATAAATTGTCCAGATTAACAGAAGAGGAAATAAAATACATAAATGATCCCATTTTAGAAAAAGAAATTGGACAAACCATTAATGAACTCCCTAAGAAAAAATCTCCAGGGCCAGATGGATTTAAAAATGAATTCTATCAAACATTTAAACAACTCGATTTGGGAAAATAGGTGAAGAACGAATCCTACCAAATTCTTTTTATGATACAAATATGGTGGTGACACCTAAACTGGGAAGAGCAATAAAGAAAAAGAAAATTATAAATCAATTTCCCTAATGAATAGATAGATACAAAAAATTTAAATTAAATATCAGCAAAGAGATTACAGCAACTTACATTGAGAATAATACACTATGACCAGTTAGGATTTATACCAGGAATGCAGAGCTGGTTCAGTATTAGGAAAACTATCAGCATAATTGGCCATATCAACAGCAACAACAACAACAACAAAATAACAGAAATCATACTGATTATTTCAAGATGCAGAAAAAGCATTTGACAAAATAAAACCCCCGTCCGTATGAAAAACACCAGAGAGAGAGTACAGGAATAAATGGAGTCTTCCTTAAAATGACAGGTATAGTCTATCTAAAACCATTATGTCATGGGGATAAACTAAAAGCATTTCCAATAAGATCAAGGGTGACACAAATATTCCCACTGTCACCACTGTTATTTAATATTGTACTAGGAATGTTAGCTTTAGCAATAAGAGATGAAAATGAAATTGAAGTAATTAGAATAGGCAAAGAAGAAAAAAACTATCACTCTCTGCAGATGATATGAGGGTATAACTTAGAGAATCCTAGAGAATCAAGTAAAAAATTATTTGAGATAATAAATTTAGCCAAGTTTCAGGATATAAAATAAACCACATAAATCATTGGCATTTCTATTGATTACTAACAAAGTCCAACAGCAAAAAATAGAAAAAGAAATTGTATTTAAAGTTACTGTAGACATTATTGAATATTTGGGAATCTGCCTGCCAAAACAAACCCAGGAACCATATGAACACAATTACAAAACACTTTTCACATAAATAAAGTCAGATTTAAATAACTGGAAAAAACATCAGTTGCTTGTGGGCAAGCTGAACTAATATAATAATAATGACAATTCTACCTGAACTAAATGATTTATCCAGTGTTATACCAACCTACCAAAAAATATTTTATAGAACTAGAAAAAACAATAACAAAATTCATCTGGAAGAAGAAAAGGTCCAGAAAATCAAGGGAATTAATGAAAAGAAATGCCAAGGAAAGTGGCCCAGCTTTGCCAGATTTAAAACTATATTATAAAGTAGTAATCATCAAAATTACTTGGTAGTGGCTAAGAAACAGAGTGGTAGATCAGTGGAATAGATTAGGCATGCAAGATACAATAGTCAATGACTATATTAATCTATTTGATAAATCCAAAGACTTCAGCTTCTGGGATAAGAACTCACCATTTAACAAAAACTGCTGGGAAAACTGGAAAATAGAAACTAGGACTATATCCCAAAGAGATCAAAAAGAAAGGAAAAGGATCTACATAAAAGAATATTTATAGTAGCTCTTTTTTGTGGTGGCAAAGAACTGGAAATTAATGGAGAATGTCTGAATAGGTTGAGTCACATGAATTGTGATGGAACACTATTGTGCTATAAGAAATTGGAGGTTTCAGAAAAATATGGCAAAACCTATTGTAACTGATGCAAAGTGAAATGAGAAGACCCACAATACTGCGTACAGTAACAACAATGTTGCAAACAGGATCAACTGTGAAAGATTTGGCTACCCCAATCAATAGAATGGTCCTAGACAACTACAAAGGATTCATGATGAAAAAATACCATCCACATCCAGAGTGAAAAATGATAAACTCTGAATGCAAATTTAAGTATAATTGTTTGCTTCTTTTCTTACAGAATAGCTAATATGAAAATATTTTGCATGATTTCACATTTACTTCATATTGCTTACCTTCTCAGTCAATGGGCAAGTGGCAGGAAGGAATTTGGAACTGCAAGTTTAAAAAGGAAAAAAATGCTTAAAATAAACCAATTTTTTTAAGGGTCGATCCCTTGGAAGATGCTAAAGTTTTCAATAGACAAATAGCAATTCATAGACTCTGTCATATGTAATGGTCATACATAGTGTGCCAACAGGAAAAACGGATTCTAAGATAGAAGCATCCATCATCTGGCTAAATAGAATCTTTTAGAACTAAAGACTTATAGCATTAGGTAACTGGTAATTCTACTGGTAAACATTATAGCAATATAAAGTATACCAATGTTGGTTGGTGAACAGTGGTAGTCACAAAATGTGAGAGGCAGTGTAATATAGTGGATGGAATATTGCAATTGGATCAGACCCGGGTTCAAATTCTACCTCATTAACTAGTTGTGTAACCCTTAACTTCTCTGGGCACAAATTTCTTCTGCAAAATATCTATGCTGGACTCGATGACCTCTGAAGTCTCTTCCAGCTCTAATTTATGATACTACTGAAAATTTGTGAAGAACAATGCAATCATCACTAAGTCATTCCATGATCTCACTCAAGTAATATGATTGAGGACAAAAGAAAAACAAAGGGCATCAGCCCTAAAATTGACTGTGGTCGTTGTATGCCATACATGGTGATGTTTTTATCAAGAAATTAACGTTAGCTTTGATGAACTCTGCAACTTTTTTTTCCTGGAAACCTATATGCAATTAGACAATACTTGGACTTTGGGAGAACTTATAAAACATGGGATCACAGGAGTGAATGGTGGAATTACCCTTGATTTAGTTTTTAAAATTTATATTGGCATGCCCTGTAATATAATTGTTTTGCTCTTTCCTTATATTCCTTTGTCTTTAACTGATTTTTAGTTTGAAATGCTTTATGATCATATAGTTTACGTGGTATAAAGACAGTCCTATTCACTGGGAAAGAAACTCAGCAAGAGTTGAAGAGATGCAAAGGATATATCAGCTGTTAATTCTGATATGCTAAGTTGCAGTTGTCAGTTGCACACCTAATATTAATTAATGTTAAATTAGAAAACTGGTAAACAGTGTGGGGATGGAGTGCTAAAACTTGAGTAAGGAAAACCTGGAGTCAAATCTTGCTTCAGCCACATACTAGTTGTGTGAACTTGGTTGTAATAAATCCCTTAATCTGTCAGTCTAGTTTCCTTAACTGTAAAGTGGAGATAATAACTATCTTACAAGGTTATTGCAAGGACCAAATGAGATAACATGCAAAATCTTTTGCAAACCTTAAAGCACTATATGATAGTATTATTAAAGTAGAAGTACAATAGTCAAGCAGCTGCATAATGCATGTAGTTTATGTTTTGTGTGATGGTACTCTAAATGGGACTCACTGACCCTACAGTTTCATTTTACTATTTGACTGTGATCTTGTTTTGATATTAGTTACACATTAGATCAGACTTTTGAGAGACTGGTTTACTAAGTTAGAACATAAAGTTGGTGTAAGAAATTATTGATGTGGGAGTGTATGCTGCTGAATCAGCAACCCACTACTAAAGGCTGTCACAGCAGGCTGCTTATTGAGTCTGTCCAAGAAAGTCACAATAAAGGCAAAATAATGGTTCCCAGAAGGTTGTCTCAACACAGAATCTTTCCCAGGAGGATAAAGTCACAGTAAAAAGGACTGGATAAGTAGCCTTACAAAATATGGTATCAGGATTTTTATTATGACCCTGTCCCTCCCCCCCCCCCCCACTGGTTTCTTCCCTTGAAAAGACCAGCATATTCCTGGCTAACCACAAGCCTAAGAATTATGTTCCATAGAATATGAATTTGTTAAGCTAAAAACTAAAATTGCCCATGACCAAAACAAGATTAAAAGGAACCAGATATAACAAAAGTATGCAAGATCAATTCTATCATTGTCAGACTAATTTTTGATAGAATACAAACTATAATAGGTCATCATGAGTGTTGTGCTCTCTCCCTTCTGGTCTTCTGGGTTTTTTTTAAGAAAATAATCAACTTCTCTGTAATGATCTTTTGTCCAACTGTAATTTACATATGTAAAGAACACACAAATGTCTCTAAGACTAAACTGAAACATTCTAAAAAATAAAAATACATAGTAGCATGAATAAAGAATTGGACAAGAGGTGCACATACCTAGTAAAAATCTCAAGATATCCACATTTCATTTTTTTACCATCAGGTTTAAGACAGATATTCAGCTCCCCCCAGTTTCCATTTCCCCTTTTTCTGTCAGATGCCTTTATAAGGGCAGCTAGGGGTATTTCCATGTTGAAAGTGTGTTAAAAGTCTGTGAAGAATCACAGGCTCAGCTGTGCTCTCTTCAAATTTTAAGAATTAATTTCCTCAATAAATATGCCTGAATTAAGTGAAAATGTGAATCTTATATCCCCAAATTCTAAGTTTTGAAATGAAGTGACATGACAAAGGTAGGGCGGCTCTGAAATTTGAACGGCAGGCCTAACTTGTGACCTGTCTCCAGTGTTCAAGGATTTGAGACAGTGTCATAGTAACTACCCAAATCAAGTCTGCTATCCAATGAAGGACTTATGTTTTGAAGGGATTTTGAAGTGGCAGGTCAAGAAAAACAAAAATAAGCACTCTGTAATCAACCAACAATGAAAATGCAACAACTCAAAATTTGCTATTCAAGAAGAAACTGAGTAAAATTGTCACTATAGACATTATATAGGATTTTATTCCTGAATATACCGTTATGATCATTAAAAATATGAGATCAGACAAAAACTTTCTCCACAAATGCCACATTTAACCAGTTTCCCATACGTTCATCCTCTAAACACAAATATCTGAACACTATAGTTTTCTTGAATTTACTTTAATTTCTCTAGTGTGAATTTTCCATTAAACTGTGAGGTCAATTCCCTCCTCGAAGTCTTGGTTACAAAGACTGCATTTATATGGTTTCTTCCATGTTTATTATCTGAGGTCTATAAAAATGTGAGAACTGCCTCTCATACATTCATGGCATACATAGGGATCTCTCTCCTCAATGGAGTAAAGGACACTAAGTCTAAAGGATACTAAGGGTTATTCTCTGTATGAACCTTTTGCCATCCTGACCACAAGCACATGGTTTCTCCTCAGTGGTCACAAATGTTTGCAAAAGTGGCTGTTGGCTAAATCTTCTCCCACATTCATCACACAGATATGGTTTCTCTCCTGTACGGGATTCTCTGATGAAAACTGAGGCAACCTGAGTAAATGGAGCCTTCACCACATTCATTACACCTACAAAGGTTTTCACTTGACTGGTTCCTCTGATCGAAGCCTTTACCATATTCATCACACTGATAAGGGTTTCTCCACTGTGTGCAGTCTCTGAAAGTCTACAAAAATTTGAGCAATCTTTTACTCTTCCACAATGATGACTTGTACATGGTTTCTCAGCAGTATGGATGCTCTGATGAGTACTAAAGTCAGCATTCTGAATGAAGCCTCTACCACATTCATCACATTTATAGGGTTTCTCCCTTGTGTAGAGTCACTGATGAACACTGAGGTATGCTCTTTGAATGAAGCCTTCACTACATTCATCACATTTATATGGTTTCTGACCTGTGCAGATTTTCTAATGAACTGAGGCATCTTCTTCCAGTGAAGCATTCTTTTCGAATCACCCTGACAGGGTTTCTCACCTGTGTGGAGTTTTTGATACCCATGAAAATTTGAGTAACTTTTTAATTCATGTCCATACTGATCAAAACACGGTTTTTCATATGTGTGGTATAAGGTAAACTGTTCAAATGAAGCCTTTACACATTCATCACATTTATAGGGTTTCTCTCCAGTGTGGTCTTTCTTAGGACTATTCAGGCACGCTTTCCAAAAGAAGCCTTTGCTACACTTACCACATGTACTACTATCCATTTCTCTCTTGTGTGAACTCTCTGATGAACAAAGGTTTTTCTCCCAGAAAAAAAAATACTACAAATGGAACATGTATAGGAATTTTCTTCCAAAGGATTTCTCTTTTTTGGTGATACATGATTTTGAAATCAATGCTTTCTTATAGTCAGTGTATCCACGGAATCTCTGTTCAAAAGGACTTTAAGTTGGTATTTTGGCTACCAAGTCAGAAAAAGTAGAGAACTAGGAGTTCTTCTGAACTTCTTTCCATTGAAGAAATATTTATGATTACTATGTTTATCACAAGGTTTTCCTGGCTTGCAAATTGGTCTCTTTGTCCCACTCATACATGTTTCCCTCCATGAATCTGGAGTAGTAACCTTTTCAAAATATTACCAAAGTACAAATTCTCAAGGTTCCAGGATTTCAGATCCTTGCCCTTATAAGTTCATCTGTAGCATTCTTTTATGGAAATGGAAACGGCCAGCCTTCTACTGGGAAAGATCATCTTGATCTACATGTCTAGAATGTAGACCTTCAAAACTGCTCATGTGTATTTGGTTTTTAGATATTTAAGACATCACCTTTCCTCAGGATTCGTTGGCAGGTAACATTTTACGTTTTATGTCCTACAATCCTTCTGGCAAACTTACTGTGTAGTTCTTATTCTGGTGTCCTGAAACAACAAAGAAAGAATTTACTGTAGGTGATGATGGAAAAGTTCTGTTTAGAAAAACTGAACTGTCCCATATTTACTAATCTATATAACAGACATAATGCATGCCTGAAGGAATCTGCTACACTTACCACATGTACATTCTGTAGATGAAGAATTAAATTTAAAGATATGAAATAATTTATCTAAAATCACATCGATAAGAGATGTTAGAGTCAGAACTTAAGTTATCTGACTTAGGGACTGGGGGTTATCTTACCTCAGACAAGACACTATGTCCGTTCTAAACAGACATCAATTGCTGCCTCATGGCTGGTCGGACCAAAATCTGGAGAAAGAGGTTCACGGGGGATGCTTTGGGTCCAAATACACAAATCCTCCATCTGGTTTCGAGAGCCCTTCCCAACGGGGCCCCTTCCTACCCCGGTACTGTCTCCGCCCCCTCGCCTCGGCTTCCCTGGGGACTCCGCTCGAGTCTCACTTTCCTCAGGAGGGCAGTGGGTGGACCCCGGAGGGGGCAGGGTGCGGACCCCCGCGGGGGGGGGGGGGGGCAGGGTGCGGACCCCCGCGGGGGGGGGGCAGGGTGCGGACCCCCGCGGGGGGGGGCAGGGTGCGGACCCCCGGGAGGGGCAGGGTGCGGACCCCCGGGGGGGGAGGGGATGGAATCCTCTACCACAACCCCCTCGGGGTACTGAGGGCAAAGTGAGGCGCGGAGCGGTCCCGCGCCTGGCACACGGGAGGTGCTAAAAGGACTACTAGCCGATGGATTATGGGGGTGACTGGGCCCGGGTCACCCAACAATCGGGATTCGTGGCCTACGGATCCCAGAGGCTGGGCCCCTCCTGCTGCGGGCGACCCCGCCCCCCAACGGCCTAGACCCAGCCCGACACCGGCGCCCTGGGAGCAGCGGGGCTCACACTCATCTGGGGAAGAGCCAGAGAGCTGGGCCTACAAAGGAATAACCCAGGAAACGCCTCAGGCCCACAGAGACAGCCTCGCCGCTACCTGCCCCGCGGCATTCTGGGAGGGAGGAATAAGAGGAGGGCGGGGGCGGGGAGGGGACGCTACTGGGCATGCGCACAAAGCAAGTGCTCTTACCTCTCCTCCACCCTCCACCTCCCTGCCTTGCAAGGGACATATAGGATGTGCTCCTAAATAAAGGCAGGTGTGAACAGCCTCTCTCAGGAAACCACAGGTGGGAGGGAAGGAGGGGATGGAAGGGAAGGAGAGTGAAAGAGAAGGAAAATAAAGAAAAGAAGGAGGTGAAAGAAAGGGAGAAAAATGGAAGGAAGCAAAAGAAGAACGGTAAAGACCACGTGTAGTAATAGGTGGGTGGCTTTTATGGAGCACTTTAAAGTTTGGGAAGCCCTTTACAAGTCACTGCCCACCCCACAGGCCCAGGAGGTAGAGCTTTTATCATCATCATTATTATTAATTATTATTTTTATCCCCATTTTAGAGGCCGCAAGAATAAGCAGTTTAACCAGTCACACAGCCCTGGAGATCATCTCATCCAGCTCCTGCATTTTAAAAATGAGAAAACTGAGGTCCAACGAGATTAAATTATTTACTTAAATTCACCCAGGGAATAAGTGACCAAGCCAGGAGCAGCGCTCAGGTCTCATCATTCCAAATTCTACACTCTTTACATTGTACCATGTTGCCTTCTTTGAATAGGAGATTCAATAGATTGCCCTTCCGCCACAAGCCTTCCACAGTTCCCTGTCACTATCTAGAGCACCACAATCTTCCTACTCCCCCAGCCTTCTTGTTGTTTGTCTGTCCTTCCTTCTCAGAGGACCATGACATCCAGATGATGACATGACTTGTGGTTGACTTTGATTTGAGTGGAGGAGGGCTGAGCAGGATCTCTCACTTTCTCCTCCTGAGCCTTCTGGATCCAGCAGCCTAAGATGCATCAGGACAGCTGGCTCTTCCCCAGATGAGTGTGAGCCCCACTGCTCCCAGGGCGCAGGTGTCGGGCTGGGTCTAGGCCGTTGGGGGAGGCGGGTCACCAGCTGCAGGAGGGGCCCAGCCTCTGAGATCCGTAGGCCACAAATCCTGTATTGTTGGGTGACCCGGGCCCAGTCACCCCCATAATCCATCGCCTAGTAGTCCTTTTAGCACCTACCGTGTGCCAGATTGCCCAGGATGCAATGAGACCCTGGCCCTTTCAGGCAAAGTGACTCCCCCAGGCTTATAATCTAGATGTCATCATCCTCAGCTCTACATACAATCTGGTGCCAAGATCTGTCCATTTCACCTTTGCAACATCTCTCAAATTCTTCACCCTTTCCACCTCGGATACTGCCTATCACCCTAATGCAGGTCTTCATCACTTCTTGACCGAACTACTGCATGAATCCCTTTTGAAGGGACTGAATTGTTTGAACCATTTTGGGCTATCCAAAATAGCCCAAGGAAAACAATGACAGGATGAAATACCTTGTGTTAAAGAAAAATATTCATAGAAGAACTTTTTTATGGTACTAGAAGTGGAAACAGAAGAGTGCCTATTTATTAGGGAATGGTGATATAAATTGTGGCACATTAAGCTAATAAAATATTATTATGCAGTAAGAAAGGATGGATGTAAAGAATTTAGAGATATATCGGAATACATTTGAACTGATACAAAGTGAAATAAACAGAACCAGGAAAAAGAACATACATAGTGACTATTGTTATTCAGTCATTTTAGTCATGCTTGACTCTTCATAAACCATTTTGGTGTTTTCTTGGCAAAGTTACTATAGTGGTTTGCCATTTCCTTCTCCAGTTCATTTTACAATGACCCCTAACTCCAGGTCCAGCACTCTATCCTCTGTGCCACCTATCAATGATTACAACAGTTCTAAGTGAAAAACCCAAAATGAACAAAAACAAATCAAAGTCGTTATGAATATCAATCTTAGCCCTAGGGAAGAGTTGAGAATTTGTGCCTTCCTCCTTTATTTGCAGAACTGAGGGTTATGGATGTGGAGTATGGGGGCAATTAGGTCACATAATAGATTAAAATTTTAATCATTTTTAAAGGTCATGAATCATCAGCCTTTTACCATGTCACAAGATTTTTCTACATCTGTTCATATAACCATGTAATTATGGGTATTCTTTCTTTTAATGCAATTGCTTAAATTAATTTGTGTTTCTAATATTAATCTATCATTGTGTGCCTGGTACAAATCTAATTTGAACAGAATTAATCATTTTTTCTATATTGCTTAAATTTTTTTTTGCCAAAATTTGATTTAACATGTTTAAAATTGATGTTCACTAGTGATATTGATACTGCTATATAGTTCTCTTTCTTTGTTCTAGTCTTTCCTGGCCTATTAGATCAGATTGATGATCTCTCATCAAAGGATTTCAATGGCGTGTTTTCCTTCTTAATTGTTCAGAGTAATTTGTATAGTGTAGGTGTAAATGTTCTTTAAAAGTTTGATAGATTTCTCCTATAAATTCATCTAGACTAGGATTTTTTTTTCCTTTTGGGAGTTACTTTATAACTAGCTCAATTTGCTTTCTGTTAGTCAGTTAATAAACATATATTAAATGTCTGCTTTGTGCCAGGAACTATACCAAGCACTGGGGATATAAAGGCAAAAGATTTTATTTAATCTAAATAAATTAAACTCTCTCAAGTTCACAGAGTAATGGGGAAGACAACAAGAAAAAAAAACAATGTACAAACAAGATATATGCAGGATAAATTGGAGATACTCAAGAGGGAAAGCACTAGCATTAAGGGAGAATCAGGAAAAGCATCTCATAGAAGATAGGATTTTTACTAGGACTTGAAGAAAGCCAGGGGATGCAGGAGACGGATATTAGGATGAAGAGAATTCTAGGCAGATGCCACAGTCAGGAGACACACTGCCATGTGTGAAGAACAGCAAAGAGAACAACGCATGTCACTGGATCAAATAGTACATGTAAGGGAGTAACGTATAAAAAGACTAGACAGGTAGGAAGGGACCAGGTTATGAAGAGCTTTGAATGCCACATAGAGAATTTTTCTAATTGAACCTGGATGTGATAAGGAATCACTGGAGTTTATGGAATGGACAAGGGTGACATAGTTAGACCTGTACTTTAGGAAGATCAGTTTAACAGGTAATCAGAGGCATCATTTATAGATGACCTTGTCAAGAAATTTAGCCACAAAAGGGAGGAGAGATATAAGACATTGGCTAGCAGGGATGGACAGATTAAGTCGGGGTTTTTTTGAGAATGGGGACACACGGACAGGTTTGTAGTCAGGCAATAGATAGGGAGAGATTGAAGATTGATAAGTGAGGATGATAAAGGGGACAGTCTGTTGCAGAAAATAAGATGCAGCAGGATTACTTATAAAAGTTGAAGGGGTTGTCTTAATAAGGAGAAGGGATACGTATTTATATAAGACAAGGATGAAGAAGGCGATATTGGTAGAAGGCATCTGAGTGATATGAGATGAAGAGGGAAGAAAAGGAGTTCTTGGCAAATGGCCTCATTTTTTTTTCAGTAAGCAAGGTTCTTAGCTAAGAGGGTGGAGGAAAACTATGATAAAACCTCAAGAATAAGATCAAAGACTGAGATCTATTTCTTATCTCTATGGGAATTAGTAGGGGGTGGGAGGGAGGGACAAAAAACCCCCAGAAAACTGAGTCTCTAATATAAAAAATCTCCCTGAGAAAGTAAGTGCTGAATTGACTCTGTTGGGAGTTATGGCCCAACTGCTACCACTCATGCTTAGTTCTCTCTAGATGGAGTCCACTGTGTCTCTAGTAGTTGAGAATCTTGGGTCTGATGGGTGGTATATTTCCACTCAGACTCTTGGGCCAGGGCTTAAAGGGACCTGTGTTCATGACTGATGTGTTACTTACTGACACCTGCTCCTATATATCCTTGCAATAAACCTCATTTTGCTTTGTAGCCCTAAGTCTTTTGCATGATTTTAACTACATGTCTTAAAGCAAAACAGAACTTGAATTGGCTTGTCCATCAAGTACACTCTTTATTAATGATACATTGAGTCATACTAACTGCCCAATTTATTAGCTTCAGAAATCTTGTTCTTCAGATTTGGCAGGCATTAGAAATGCAAATAAGGAAGACTGATAAATGTAATAATAAACAAGTAAATCCTCTCAACAGGATGGGTGTTATGGCTATCCCTATGTGTGGAATGTTCTCCCTCCTTATGTGTTGGCTTCCTTCAAGTCTTCACTAACATTTCACCTCCTAGTTCTCCTTAATCTTAGTGTCCTCTCTCCTAGAATATTATTCCCAGTTCATTCTGTTTATCTCTTATTTATACATATTTGTTTGAATGTTGTTTCTCTCATTTAGACCATGAGATCCTTGAAAACAGGAACCATTTTTGTTTGCTTGTTTTTGCCTTTCTTTATATCCCCAGCTCTAGTGCCTGGCACATAGTGGAAAGGGGAAGAGAATGGGGTTAGGTAGCCTAGTGGACAGTGTGCCAGGCCTAGAGTCAGGAGCACTCATCTCTCTTGAGTTCAGATCTGGCCTCAGACACTTACTAGCTATGTGATTGACCCTGGACAAATCATTTAACCCTGTTTGCCTTGGTTTCCTCATCTGTAAAATTAGCTGGGGAAGGAAAGGGCAAACCACTCCAGCATACTTGCCAAGAAAACCCCCAAATGGGGTCATGAAGACTCGAACTTGACTGAAACAACTGAACAACAGTAACACCTGCTAGGTGCTTTAAAAATATCTCATTTTATCCTGTGAGGTAGATGCTGTTAGTATTCTCATTTTACAGTTGAGGAAATTGAGGCAAACAGAGGTTCCATGACTTGCCCAGGGTTACAAAGCTAGAAGTTTCTGTGGTAAGATTTGAATTCAGTTCTTCCTAACTCCGAGTACAATATCTTATCCACTGAGCAATCTAGGTCAGGCACTTAATAAAATGCTTGCCAACTCACTGACTAAAATACTTTCTGCCTTTGATCACATCTTTAACCTTTAAAGATCCATGTAGTATCAGCCTTGAAGTGAGATACTCCCTAGATATTTGGCCAATCAGCATAAAGTGTGAAATGTATGCAGGATGAATTCAAGTTTGTAAGGTGAAAAACTCAACCCTGAAGAGGAGCCTGGAATATTCATTAACTGGTTAATGCTAGATAATAAAGAGAATGTTCCTGATAACCATGAAGTAGAAAACATTGAAGTTATTCTTCCAGTACTACTGAGAAAGCCTGATTCTAATAAAGAAGAAACAGTCCTAGCTAAATAAGAATGGAAAAGGATGGATAAAGGAAGATTGCTTGGGTGAACATCAAGTTCAGGATATGCTACATAAGAATCTTTTGCCCCCAAAAGATTGGTATGAGTAATAAACACAAAGACTTAAAAAGTCCTCCCACACAGATACTAGTCTACAAAAGACCCACCCAGATAATTCATCTTTTGGATATCTCCTATGTATCATCAACTAAGTCCAGGATGGATTTGACACGAAGTTTGGAGCCATTTGGAGGAATGGGTTAATTTCAGAGCATGTAGATACATATAAAATAAGATGTGCTTAAATAGAATAGGGCAGGGGTAGTTTTCCTGGGGAAAATCCAAGAATTTCAAAACAGCCAGACTAGTAGTCTATAGTCAAACTTTTGGCCTGCAAAATTCCAGATTAAAATATAATTGGGAAATGTTTAACAAAATAAATAAAATGCAATACAAGAAAATGTCAATTTGTAGTTTTCTAAATCAGAATGCAACCCAGTGTGGGAAAGAAAAGGAGGAATTCTGTTTCCACAAGATTAAAACTCCTCCCAACTTTGAGTGATAGCAAAATGTAAGTCACAGGTTACTGAGCCTGATTAGAATTGTGACTAGCGTAATCAGGCTCCTGATCAGGTAAAAGGTCAGAAGCTTGTACACATGCTTAATGAGCCGTTTGAAGGGGAGCCTATCAGGAAGGAAAACAAGAAGCGGGAAATTCACAAGGCTACATCTAGCCAATGGAGAGCAAGGTGGGAAATTCAAATTGGAAACAATATAAAAAGCATTGCATTTGTCTGAGCAAGCCTCTTTTCCATCTGGTCGCTGGATTCAGATGGCTCTGGAGAAATGAGGCTGGTGACCTGCACAGCCCTCCCTCACTCAAAACAAAGTCAAGTGCAAGTCATGTCATCATTTCTCTGATGTCATGGTCTTCTTTGGCAACAAAGGACAACAAACAACAGCAACAAAATAATTGGCTGAAATAAAATGAGAACTTTTCCAGCCTCACAGCTGATCACACTTCTCACACCAGGGATCCATTTCTATCTAAATGTGACACCACTGATCTGCAAGGAGTCCTGGTCCATTCTTGGTAGGAACAAAAAAAATCAATTCTGAAGTGAAGTGTAAGGTAGATCAGAGATCAGGGTCATTTATCAGTGATATTTCTAGTTTTCCATGATTAGATAGAAAATCAGAGGACATGAATATCCTCAAAACTTGAATCCAGCATCTGATCAAGGATTTTTGATAGGAGTAATTTTTCACTGAGGGTCCAAGGAAGCAAGAACTTATACTCCATGATCAAATACCACCTACTCAAATACACAACTACTGGGAAATAGTTGCTAATGATAATTATAGATTTTCTATATCACTTTATGATTAACAAATCACTTTACAAAATAATATCCTCACAACCACCATGGGAGCTAGGTGCTATTATTATCCCCATTTTGATGGGGATGAAGAAACTGAGGAATACAGAAGTTAAGTAATTTTCTCAGGGTAACACAGTGTTTGAGTCAGGATTTGAACTCAGGTCTAGCACTCTATCCACTCTATAACCTAACCTGGAGGCTCTAGAGGAAATTTATTATTGAATAGAAATGTTCTTCATATATCTTGTTTGTATCAGAGAAATCTATTGCTGAATTTACTTTCTGAAGAACATAATAGGCTTGAGCTAATTAAAACTCTCTCCACAAATGCCCCCATTTAAATAATTTCCACCAGGTGTTGATTTTCTGGTGAATATAGACACTCAAGCTTTTCCTAACCTTGTCTCACATATGTGGTTTCTCTGAGGATAATATTCCAAAAGATGTCTATTTTCTGCTGGAAGTCTTCGTCATCGCATTTATGTTTTCTTCCATGTACATCTCTGATGTCTATACAAAAGTGCAGATTGCCCAGATCCTTTCTCACTCTAATCACACATATAGGATTTCCCTCCAGTGTAGCTCCTGAGATGATTATAAAAATATGGACATTGCCTGAATCCTCTCCCATACTCATCACATTTATTGAATATCTGTCCCATTGAATTCTTTTATGGTGTGTGTGTTTGTCCTTCGTTGCCAAAAAAGACCATGCCATCAGAGAAATGATGACATGACTAGCACTTGACTTTGCTTTGAGTGAGGGAGGGCTGTGCAGGTCACCAGCCTCACTTCTCCTCCAGAGCCATCTGAATCCAGTGCCCAGATATTCATCAGGATGACTGGAGATGACCCAGGATGAGGCAATTGGGGTTAAGTGACTTGCCCAAGGTCACATAGCTAGTGAATGTCAAGTGACAAAGGTGAGATATGAACTCAGGTCCTCCTGACTCCTGCACTGATGCTCTATCCACTGCGCCACCTAGCTGCCTGAATTCTCTGATAAACACAAGGTGGATGCTCCATTGTCTACTAAAACCTGAGAGGTCACTGCATGCTGTTCTACCTGATTACATATGTGTGATCTCTTCCTGTGTGAACTCTCTGATGAAATTGAACTATTCCCTTCAAGTAAGCTATTTGCCAACCTGATCACGTGCATAAGGTTTCTCTCCCATAAGGAATCTGGACATTTATTTTCCAAGTGAACTCTTTGCCAAGCTTATTACATGCATGGATTTATTTTGTGTATGGATTCTTTGATGAACACGAAGAGATTTTTTCAAAAACAAAATAAAACATTGACTATACATGGAACATTTTAGAGTTTTTCTCCCATTGAATTTTTCTGGTGGTTAATATGTGATTTCCAAATCAAAGTTTTCTTACACTTTCTACAAAACCTTTCAACTAGTCATTTGGGCAAATTACCTCACCATTATACTATAAAGAGTTTTGTTCCTCCAAGTCAGATAAATGTTGATCTAAGAAAGTCCTTCTGAGCCTTTTTCCATGGAAAATTATTCTTGAATATTAATTTTTCCTCAAAGTTTTCCTGGTTTGCGCACGGGTCTCTGCATCCTTAAAACAATTGTGCTCCATTCTATTCTTTCAGACTCCTGAATGGTATCCTTTTCTGAATCTTGCCAAGGTACAAATTCTTAATGATCCAGTTTTCTGGTACATTCCACTTGAAGATTTGCCATATCGTTTTCATTCCTGGAACCATAAATCGTCATATTATTCTAGATCTGATGCTGAGAAAAGTCGTGTTTTTCTAAGTACCTGGAACCATCCCTTAGACATTCATCATGTTATCATAGTTTCCTGATTTTTCAGGGGGTCACCTTTCCCCAGTTTACCAACAGATTGGGTCTTTATGTCCTAGGTTTCTCAATCTTTCCTCTTGAGAAGTTACCAGATATAGTTGTCAGTCTAGTTTCCTAAAACAACAAAAAGAGCATTCATAAGTATAGAATAGTTTTGGTTTTGTTCAGAAAATTCAAGCTACCCAATTCACTGACCTGTAGGACAGTGACTTCATAAAGCAAGCAAATAGCTTGTTTGTGCTAGTTATGCCATGTGTTCTTGTATTTTCAGTGTAAGAAAACAGGAGTGGATATGTGGTAGGAAGAATGGGAATTAAATACTAATACCCAATGTAAACCACCCTAGCTATCACTGTTACTAGCAATACTGAGTGTTACTAATTTATTATAAATTTTTTTACCTAACATTCAAAATTTGAGGTGTTAACAAATGCATATAAAATAAATATTAGTAGGATTAATACCGATCACAAAAATGATAGGAGGGATCAAAGAAAGCTTTCTCTTCTATCAATTGTATTGTTAAGTCTTTGCAGAAATGAATACATAAAAATCCTTGGGCTCCTTTGCCTCAAGGAACCTGTCTGACTTATGTAAGCTACTTAAATACATGTCCTTCATCCCACCCAAGGCACAATAGATACTTAATCAGCATTTGTTGAATGGACTTTATGAATAAAAGAAGGATTTCATTTGCTCCCTTCCACCTACAGACTTCTAGTAGACTTCGTTAATAAAATTAGGCTTCCTGCCAAAACCTTTTCATAAACTCCACAACAGCAGTGGCACCTAAAGACTGTACTTTCAGAGACCTTCAGAAAAACTCCATCGAGTCTACAACTGACACCAGGGTCACCCACTAACCTTTGCTTCGTCACCACATGAATGAATGGTTGGTTAACTGTGGAGGAGGATGCAGGTGAGATGATTCTTGGAACAATTAGACACAATAAAATGTTAGCCTGATTATGAAATTCTGAGTTCAGTCATCATTTGTACTAAGTTTTCTTCCCTGAAATGACTTGTATTTACAGAAATACAGACTGGTATTTGAAAAGAAGCAATTGTTAACAATACATGAGGGGTGTACTTGAGCTAGCTCCAAAGGACTCATAAGAGCTAATTGTTAAATTTTCAGTGTGAGCATTTACATCTCAGAAATAAGCAAAGGCTACAAATCAATGGCAGTTAGGTGATGCAGTGGACAGAGTGCCGGGTCTGGAGTCAGGAAGACCTAGCCCAAATCTGACCTCAGACACTTACTAGCTGTGTGACCCTGAGCAAGTCACTTCACCCTGCTTGCCTCAGTTCCTCCTCTATAAAATGAGCTGGAGAAGGAAATAGCTTTGCTAAGTATCTTTGCTAAGAAAACCCCAAATGGGATCATGGAGAGTCAGACTTGACTAAAAACTACTGAACAACAACAAATAAACCAGGACTGATTTATTGAGTTTTTTGGATGTCTAGACTTTAGAAAGTGATGAAGAAAATGTTCATCATGCAAATTCAACTTTCAAAAGTGTCCTGTGGATCTTTTTTCCCCCAAAGATGCTGTTTTATTAAACAATTAACAGTATACCCCTACTTTAAATTCAAGTTAATTGCACAAAAAGATCCAGAAAAGAGAAATAATGGTAGATCCATTAAAGGTGTATGGGGTGTTCGGAGAGGACTAGGACCCCTGGTGTTAGGGCTCCTTTCAGGGCTGCTCATCCACTTTTGGTGTCCACCTTTATCCAACTCTCACCTGTGACTCCAGGAAGCGGTAGCATGCACAGTGGCTACATCCTGATAAAAGCTTTTGGGCAAATGAGTTAAACCAGGTTGAAGGTAACCTACAGAACGCAAACCTCTCAGTAAGTGAGGAAGATGTCTACCCCAAGCATGGAAGACTTCCCCCAATTGAATGGGCAGATGAGAACATTTTGTTTCAATGAATTTGAAGGCAGCTGAAGCAGGTGCTGTGGAGTGCTTAGAGCTTGGTCGGACATTGAACGTGCCAACGTCGTGCACTGCATCCCAGGCTATTGGCAATCATCTTGATTCTTGTCCTGCCACTGGACTTTGATGACTCTGAAAGCAAGAGTGAGGTCCATGACTTTGTGTGCCTCTGCATCACTTAAATTCAATTCACTCAAGAATCAAGATGTCGCCCTGTGATGTTGTTGGTTCTCTGCAAAAACTGAAGGATGAGCAACTCCAAGAACTTAATGCCCACACTTTTTGTGGAAGTGGTTCCTTTCTGTTCTGTGTGCCCTGTGCTCTTCAGATCACTTTTGGTTTCCCCTTCAAGGGTCAGCAAACCACCAGGGGCCAAAGGTACCTGCCAATGTCACCTCAGCATTCTTAGTCTCTCTGGCTAACAATACAATTGATGATGGATTTGGCCCATATTAGGAAATCTTAACCTTTTTTGTGTCATGGACCCCCTTAGCAGTCTACTGAACCTATGTTCACCTTTTTCAGAATCATGTTTTTAAATGTGTAAAATAAAATGCAACACATAGGATTGCAAAAGAAATTATTTTTTTAAATATAGTTATAAAAATATTTTAAAAACAAGTTCACAGACCTCAGATTAAGAACCCCTGAATCTGGTGGAATTTCTGGACATTCTTCAATTGTCCATAAAAAGCCCGTCAAGTCAATGAAGTCTGGGGGCTCTGGATAACTCGCTTTACCTGTCTCAGCAGGTCATATCATACTAGGTTTTTACTCTGGCAGCCAAATCCTTGACTCCCTAGGAAGGGGCCTACATAGGGCCATTCTTTGTATCATATACTGAGTGTCTAAAGATTAGCCTGGTTCCTCTGACCTAAATCATGACAGAGTTCATAGAAAGAAACAGAAAAAGTTCAATCACTCAGATGTACACCAGGCTACAGGGAACTGAGAGCTTAATATGAGCAGTGGGCAGCAAACTGAAAAATAATCTTCAGCTAACAGATGGGTCAGCCATGACAGTGAGTAACTAGCTTTCCTCCATAACTGCTTAGTACATAAGAGAGGAAATCAAATGTTCCAGAAATTTAATATGTGGACTTGGGCTTAAAAATGTCAAAAGTACACCTACCTATCCTGGAGCTAAGGATCCAGAGTTTTGTCTCTGTCTTATATCAAAAGAGAACCTTATAAATTCTAAGTCTAAATAAATGTCAGTTACTTGTATTATCTCCTTACCCGTCAGTGGCAAATCTGTGCTTATCCCTTCAAACTATTTTCTCACTTTTGACAATCCAAGTCTCAGAAAAGGGGAGGTGAATCTGTTACCAACATTTCTTCTCCTCTTACTCACTTTTCATCCCCTTGCAAGCAGGCTTGAAACTTCATTCCCTACTTAATCATCCCAAGTTTCTTGCAGAATAGAAGGTATAGAGACTACAACTGTGATTTCATTGATGTTGGGAACTCCTGGATGAAGAAAGTCCTTCTGTCAGGTTGGCACCTTCTCTGAAATTTGTAGTCTTAGAGAGTTTTCTAGATTACTGAGAGATTAAGTGACTTGCCCAGAGTCATACAACCAGTATGTTGTATCAGACATAGGACTTGAATCCAGGTCAACTCTTTACCCACAATGTCACAACTACCTTAAGCCACCAATAGTCTCCTAAGTTAGGGTGCTATGTGGTAATGCATAATAGAATCAGCATGATCTCAGAAAAAACATCATGTTCCCTCATTTTCACTGTCATGAGGTGGCCCACACCCCACTAAGTGCGTAAGCGATCCCGTTCTAACCGTCTTCTTCTCCTTCACCCATCTCCCATTCCATATCTCTTCACTGAATGTTCACAAAGCCTAGAATTCTCTCCCTCCTGGCTTCTTTGGCATCCTTCAGGCCTAACCTGAAAACAAGAATATTTGGCTGTAACTGAGAAATAGCATGTTGTTTTGGTTTTTTTTTTTCTGGTAATCTATGGGTAAGCAAAGAGAGGACAGCAAGCGACCAATTCTCCATCTCTACTCAGTTAAAGGAGAGAGTTCAAAAAACTCTAGAAATTAGAGGAATTTGATCATTAAAATACATAAAAAGTATCTGGACCTTAGGATAGAGAATTTTGAGTCAAAAAACACAATGAACATAAAAAGGTTCCATTAGCTAAAAATTTTGAAAAAGGAAAAGAAGAAAGGATTTGGCTATAATACTGACCTGTCAGAAACAAAATGGGAAGAAGCACTTCCATGTTACCCCACTGACTCAGCCGTCTAACTGTGGAGAAGGGGCCCAGAACAGGACAGAGATTGGAAAGAATCTCAGATTTAGAACTTGGCAGTCATCTAGTCCAACTCTGTCATTTTACATAGGAGGAAATGGAAGACCAGGAAAAGGACCAGTCCAAGGTCACAGAGCAAGTAATAAGACCAGCCAGAATTCAAACCCCAGACCCGAGCACCTGCTCTTCTATAATGGGGCAATGGGGCAATGACCTGTGGAAAATACCTTCAGCTCTGAGAGGGAAAATTTCCATAAATTTGTTTTCCATCAAGTCCTATATCTGTCTCTTCTACTTGGAGATAGCTAGGTGCCTGGCAGATAGAGCATCTGACTTGGAGTCAGGAAGACCTAATTTCAAATCCTATATCAGATACTTGCCTTCTTTGTGACCCTGGAAAAATCACTTAAAAGCTCAATATGCCTCAGTTTCCTCATCTGTAAAGTGGAAATAAGAACAATAAAGATATTAATAGCACCTACTTCCCAAGATTGTTGTGAGAGTAAAAAAATAATATTTGTAAAGCACTTTGCAAAACTTAAAGCACTCTATAAATGCTAGTTTCTTATTGTTATTCCATGAAACTTTCCTTCCCTTATCCTCTCCCAGCCAAATATGATCTTTCTCTTCCCAAATGTCCCTTAAACATGCTGAATAGCCATCTCCTTTGCTCCCATCACTCTGTTTTGTACTGTACTTGTAACCTACCTTTGAAGAACAGAAATTTTAGATTGGGTGCCTGATCACTTGTTAGGCTGACCTTGATTCCCTGCCCTTCACCCCCATACTTCACCCTCATGCCTTTGGAAAAAGGAGTTATGGGCCAAAGATAGTAAAGCTGGACAATCAAGTGGCAATTTAAGAGCTAAAGATAGAAGTAAACAACAGCTGTATAAAATAAGATGTAAGAATCTATAAATGAATGAATTAACTGTAACTGCTCCAATGTTGTAATACCAAGAAAAAACCAGTAGGAAGGATCTACAACTCTAACTCAAGGAACAGGTTAGATCTGAGGACTCCACATATTTTCTAGCAAAATCACTTCTCTCTCCCCTCAATATTCTGGTTAGCTAAATGTCTAAACTTTACCTAAGTGCTTCCAGTCTGGAGCACATTTATCTACTGTATAGATGAAGAGGAGGAGCAGGAGATAACACACTGTACCTGGAGCTAGGAAGATCTGAGTTCAAATCCAGCCTCAGACATTTGTGGGTATGTGAGCAAGTCATTTAACTTCTGTTTGCCTCAGTTTCCTCAATTGTGAAATGAAGATAATAACATCACCTACATCACAGGTTTGTTGTGAATATCAAATAAGATGTTTATAAAGCACTTAGCACAGTTCCTAGAACACAGTAGATGATTAATAAATGCTTATTCATTTCCTTATTCAAACTCCACTGCACAATAGAAATACAAAGCTCTGTGTAAATTTTATTAAAAGCTTACAAATAGAGAATAAATGAAGGAGAAAACATTCCCTATTCTAGAGAAACAAAAGGTTAGATCTGCTGATCTGGGAACCTGGAGCTATTACAGCCAGGTAGGAAGCTACTTTCACAGCAACAGCAGCCCTTCTTGAGCCACAGCAGTCAGCTATGGTCTCCAGTGTCCCAGTAACTATGTCAGAGGGACCCGCAGTTGTCATTGATCTTGGCACTATTTACTCTTGTGGGGGAATTTTCCAACATGTAAAAGTGGAGATCGTTGCTAATGACCAAGGAAACAGGACCACCCCAAGCCACATAGCCTTCACTGATAGACTGTTTAGTTAGTGATACTACAAAGAATCAAGTTGCAATGAACCCCACCAACACAGTCTTTGATGCCAAACGTCTCTTTGTTTGATTTGATGATGTTGTTGTACAGTCAAATATGAAACATTGGCCTTTCATGGTGATGAATGATTCAAGTAGGCCTATGGTCTAAGTGGAGTACAAAGGGAAAACCAAAAGTTTCTATCCAGAAAAAGTGTCCTCTATGGTCTCAATCAAGATGAAAGAAATTGGTAAATTTTACCTTGAGAAGATTGTCTCAAATGCTGTCATCACAGTACCAGCCTGCTTCAATGATTCCTAACATCAGGCCATCAAAGATGCTGGAAACATCACTGATCTCAATGTGCTCCAGATCATCAGTGAGCCAACTGGGGCTGTTATCGCTTATGCCTTGGACAGAAAGGTTGGTATCAAGAGAAATGTGTTGATCTTTGACGTTGGAGTTGGGACTTTTGATGTCTCCATTCTTGCATTGAAGATGATTTCTTTGAAATCAAGTCCACAGCTGGGGACACCCACTTGGGTGGAGAGGACTTTGATAAATGCATGATCAACCCATTCCATTGCTGAGTTTAAGTAATGAGTTTAAGTAATGAGTAATGAGACAACAAGAGGGTTGTCTACCATCTGCACCTCTAGTGAATGTGCAAAATGTACCATCTCCTCTGTTACTCAGGCCAGTAATGAAATTGACTCTCTCTATGAAATATCATCTTCTATACCTCCATCACCTGTGCCCATTTTGAAGACCTGAATGCTGACTTCTTCCATGGCACACTGGGCCCTATGAGATGCTAAGCTAGATAAATCCACAGATTCATGACATTATCTTGATGGGTGATTTTATTTATATCTCTGAAATCCAGAAACTTTTGCAGAACTTCTTCAAAGGTTAGGAACCCCACAAGAGTATTAATTCTGCTGAGACTGTTGCCTATGGCACAGGTGTCCAGGCTGCCATCTTGTCTGGAAACAAATCTGTGAATGCGCAGGACTTGATCATTCCTCTTTTCCTTAGAATTGAAGCTACTGGTGAAACTGTGTTAGTTCTCATCAAATGCAATGTCACCATCCTCACCAAGCAGACAGAGACCTTTTTCCAAGAATTCTCTTGAATCTTATGTTTTCAATAGTAAAGTTACTATAGAGAATGAGAAATTCTAAGGCAAAATTGATGATGAAGACAAACAGAAAATCCTTAACAAAAGATAATCAGACGGTTAGATAAGAACCAGACTGCTGAGAAAAAAGAATTTGAGCATCAGGAAAAAAAATTGGAGAAGGTCTGCAACCTTATCATTCCTAAGCTGTACCAGAATTCAAGGGGGCATGCCTGGTAAGTTCCAACAGTGGGGGGTGGACAGCCCCATCTGGAGAGTCTTCTCCCAGACCTACCATTGAAGAGGGTGATGAAATGCACCCGAAGAAAAAACATTCTGTACAATTTTCCAAACACTTAAGGATTCCAATTTGTAGCCAAGGCAGTAGCAGTTTAAAATCACTTTTTAATCCTTCTGTGTACAGTACCTAGCCTGTACACAGTATATACTTTGCATATATGGATGACGACTCATAGTTTATTGAATCATTCTATGATTTTTTGAGAAGAGTGAAGTTTGTTGTCAGGTAATCTGGGTTCAAATTCTATCTCTGCCATACTGAGCAACCTTGGGCAAGTTGCTTAACTTTGGGGAATTTTAGTTTTCTTATCTGTAAAATGAGGTTCTATTGTTATCCCTATTTTATAGGTGAAGAAACTGAAGCAGGGCAATGCCAATCACGGCAACACACCTGAGGACTACTGCTGTGAATAATTTCTAGGGTCTACTTGCATAGTATAATGAACTCCATTCAGCAATAAATTAAATATTGTTCATAAAGTAAGGCACAACCTTCCTAGCAACATCCTTAAGCATATCTCATAACACTCAGTATGTTATATGGCACATAGTATATATCATTGTATTCAGTAGTAATCCCCAAAATACTTGTTTATACAATCAGGGGGTCACAGGCTAGGGTCTTCCCTAGCCCAATGCATCCTTAAGGGGTAGCCAAAAATACCACACCATCTATCCTAGGTCACAGTAAGAACAATCTCTTTAATCAATACCAAGTGTCCAAGCAAAGTCCTCTTTCATCTTAACTTGAGGTTGACTTCCAAGTCCCATGACTCTTCCTCTGTGGGCTGACCACTCTCAACTCTTGCCTGGATTCACATGTAAGCATCTCTCTGCTCTTCTACTCATGTCTCACAGGGACTGCTGCACTCCAAGCTCTCCCAGCTCCTGCCCTGAGTGGGGAGGGAGGAAAAGGTGTATATTGTAACATGAATGTATGATAGACGACCAAAAGGAGGGTAATGTGTTACATCCATTTGCCATAAGTCAAGGGGTATGTACTTCATGGATTAATAGAAGTAGAAGGAGGTTGGGGTGAAAAGGGAATACATTTCGTACAAGATTTAACTATATGACAAGCTTGTTCTCTAGTCAAATGAAACTGTTTATGTAAGGCTGAAGCTGATTGATGTAAATGCGAGTGAGAGTGTATTGCTTCTGAGAGGGTCCTAGTTAATAATGTGGGTTTTATTAGAGTTAAATCATGAAGACCTTGATCAACAACTCTATTACCAGTAGTAAGAAGGCCTGGTAGGGGAGAGTGAGCTTGTATATGGGTTATATATATATATAATATATGATTACGTTTGCAGATAAGTGTCTTTAATTGGTTAAATAGAGAAAATAATTCAGAATCAGTTATATATTTTATCTTAGCATATTCTATATGTTGTAAAATACAGACAGAATATATATTATCTGAAAATATATTAAGCAGTTGAGAATGATTACGAAGCAAAATGAAGATAGCATAGATCTCTGACTTTTGAGGAGAGGGGTAAGGAATTTGAAACACTTCTCCCTTTTTTGGAGGTATATAATAACCTCCCTTATTATTGGAGTCATCAATAAAGGTAAAGTTAGCTTCATAGAAAGGTTCCATAGATACAATTAAAGGGAATGTCTGTTGATATAAAGACACAAAGGATAAAATTTTATTAGATGGTAGATGGTTATCCAGTGGGCAGGTAATGGAAGAAACAAGAATTTGCCAATCCTCATTAAAGGAGACAAGTATAGAGATTTGGATTTTAGTGTAAGGTTGATATAATAGTTGTGGAATTTGACCTGTTAAACTAACAATACATTTATATCCATTTTGTAAAAGATGTGCCACCATAGTGGGATAAGTAATGAGAGAAGAGGGGAATTGATGTGGAAGATGAACATATTCTAGGACCCTTTCTTCTTGGAAAATAGCTCTGGTGGGGGAAACAGGAGTAGAAAGAGTTTCTCCATAAATGGGTTTATTAGGCACTACTCGTTGTAACTGAGCTTGTGAAATGGCTCGTTGGACTAACTGTGGCTTCTGCAGTGCTTCTGGAATTACCTTGCTGGAAGAGTGAAGTTTTGGATCTCCTCTAAGCATAGAGAACAAATTACTTAATTGTTCAAGTGATTAATTTTAGAGATGGATGAAGCCAATTAATATCTCCTATCAACTTCTGGAAGTCATTTAAAGTACTAAGGGAGTCAATTCTTAGTTGTAACTTCTGAGGTTTTATATATTGACCATAAACAAGATTACCCAAATACACAAAAGGGGATTTTCTTTTAACTTTATCAGGGGCAATTTCTAGCCCATATTTCTCTAATTGTTGGACCAGCATTTCTTCTAAGGCCACTAAAATATCACTTGTCTCAGCTGAACATAAAATAGCATTCATGTAATGAATAATTTTGGAGTTGGGAAATTTATGGTGAACTCTTAGTAATGGTTGAGAACAAAGTTTTGGCACATAGTGGGGCTATCCTTCATGCCCTGTGGTAAGGCAGTCCATTGAAATCATTGAGCAGGGGCTTCTAAATTTATGGAAGGTAATGAAAATGCAAAGCAAGCTTTATCTTCCCTATGAAGGGGTATAGAGAAAAAACAGTCCTTTAAATCATTAACTACTAATGGCCATCCTTTGGGAATTAAGTAGGCATGGACTAGGGAGGCCTGGCTGCAGAGGTCCCATTGTTTCCATGGTTTTATTAATTTCTGTAAGATCATGCAGCATCCTTCATTTACCTGATCTCTTTTTATCACAAAAACGGGAATTCCAAGGGCTAATGGAGGGTTCTATATGGCCCTTGGATAATTGATCTTGTACCATAAATTGTAGGGCTGTGAGTTTTTCTTTTGGCAGGGGCCACAGCTCGACCCAGACAGGGTCATCTGACCGCCATTGGATCTTATCTGCTACATAAAGAGGTTTATTCCTTTCTACAGTGGCTTCCATTAAAAAGGCTGGGGAGAGGGGGTGGTCAGGGTTAGTTTCATACTAGCTAGAATTTCAAGTCCCCAAAGGTTTATTGGGAGTTCACTAAGAACATAAGGCTGAAAATACCCTGTTTGTCCCTCAGGGTGTCGCCATTGGAGTATTTTAGCACATTGAGATGGCAATTTAACAGCTCCTATTCCGGCTACCTCATGGGAAAGCTTTTGAAGGGGCTACTGTTTTGGCCAATGCTGTTGAGCAATAACTGATCAATCAGGTCCTGTGTCTGTAAGCCCTTTAAAAAATTTTCCCTGAATCCACAACCCCATTTGGGGTCTATCTTCTGAGACAGTTTGAGACCAGAAGGCTTTGAGCTGCCAAACTCGCAGTAGTAATTGGGCAATGCGAGATCCTTGTGAGATGTTAATAACTTTCTGACCCCAGCACAATATGCAAATTTCTCCAGTATAGTCTCCATCTGTAACCCTGTGGCAAACCATAAGACCTTCTAAAGTGACACCACTTTTCCCAGTTATTAGTCCAACATACCCTTGTGGAAGAGGCCCCCAAATTCCTGTCTGGACCTTTTGTACCCCTATTTCTGGGGTTAATACTAATTGAAAGTTAGACTGGAGGTCCATCCCTGCACTTTCGGGTGTGGCTCAGGATAAGGAGTGAATGGAGCAACGACCATAAAGCTCTTTTCCTTGGGGATTGGTTGGAAGGGTGGGTTGAGGGTTAGGGCTGCCCCTACTGTTTGATGTGCGGGGCTGGCCCTGTCTCTGGTTTCCCGATATCGGTTTTCCTCATCTTGTAAATTTTGACCAACATTCAGAAGCCCAATGCTTGCCCTTTTTACATCTTGGACGAAGACCAGAGACTGTCCATTTCTTGTCCCTGTTTTATGAGGGCAGTCCCTCTGAAAATGCCCTTTGCGGCCTCAATTATAGCAAGTATGAAAGTCCAAGCCACCAGCTGTGAATCCTGCAAGTGTAGTGGCCATCATACTGACTTTATGAGCGGCAGTGCCCACATCCTGGCACTTTCTGATGATATCTGTAATATCCATAGTTTTGCAGCTTCCGGCAAGGGCTCTTTTGCAATCCTTTTACAATTATCATAAGCCAATTGTTTTATCAAAATATTCCCGGCCATGGAATCACTGACACTACATTGGACTGACATAGTTAAGCAATTAACAAGTTATTCCAAAGGTTCTGAGGGGCCTTGTAACATTTTAGTGAATGATGAATTTGTTTCCCCTTTTGCGGGAAGCTTTCGCCAAGCTGTTTTTGCTATAGGCCTACTTTGTTGATAAGCTTGTAGAGTCCAATTAAGTTGGGCTTGTATATCTATGAATGGCCCTGAGCCAGTAAGCATATCAAAAGAAATATAAGCATTAGCTTGGCAATTCCTGCGAGCTTGGTCTGTAGTTCCATCAATATAATTCATTTTCCACAAAAGGAAATTCCCCCCCCCATCAAGTGCTGTTTTCCTGAGTGTATGCCAGTCTGCAGGGCATAAAACAGATGCCGCAATGTTATCCACTAAAGGCAAGGACATGGGGTGCCATTGGGCCATAAGTGGCAGAAAACTGCTCAAGTTTTTTTTAACATTTTAAATGGAAGTGGCTCATGTCCTCTCTGTATCTGCCTGTTGGGATCTAAAGTTTCTGTTACCGGGGAAGCAAGAAAAATATCTGAATCTACATCCTCTCCTCGCTCTATTGCAGCAAGGACGGATTTTTGCAAAGGTGTATTGTGTATTAAGTGGGGCCTGAGAGAGGAGAAGGAGGATAAGAAGTAAGGGGCACAAAGGAAGATACAGATGGTGGAGAGAGAGAAGGAGGGGGAGGAAGAGGCAAATTGTAAAAGGTAGAGTCATCTTTTGTAATCTCATTTACAGGGAGAGGGAGATCTGTTTCTACAGCAACATCGTTTTTTATGACCCTGGAAATCATCGGCACCTTGGTTTGAGGAGTAAGGCATATCTTTAAAATATTGCAGATTGAGAAAGCAATAACAGGAAAATTATCAGGGCCATCCTCCTTGAGCCTTTCGTTCATGTTTTCCAATTATTACCCACTTTTCTAAGTCTATTGTCCCTTGGGAAACCATGAGCAACAGTGCTCCATGCACTGAAGAAATTTTTCTAATTTTTCTGTTGTAACATGAAAACCTCTCTCTTTAACTAATTTCTTTAGAACTTGAATATACTGATGACATACCTTAAATTAGACCTGACCCATGATGAAAATCCCCGTGTTAGCCTAGTGACTCACCCAAATCCCCCTGACTTTCCAAATTCTGTGTGCCCTATTCATGAGGGCCACCGCTCCACTTTCACTTCAAGTCTGTTTGGGCACCAACTGCCAGCAGGCAGGCACAGCAATGAGAGTCATGAAATGGGCAAGGCGGACTGAAGATTACAACAGCCAGAGTTTATTGAGTGCTTCAGCTGTTTAAGAACAACAGACCCTCATACATCTGTACAAAGTTTACTTTCTGGCAAAATACACATTTCTTCAGAGAACATTCAGTAGTCAACAACAGCATTAAGGCATCCTTGCTCCAAATTGTTTTTTCCTGCCTTAGTGATTATCATAAAATAAACTCCCTTGATCTCAGGAATTGGTGTCAGATTGTGGCACCTATGCACGTCCTTGTCCTTGTAACCCCCAAGGTTCCCAAGGGCCTTGCCGCAAGGTCTCAGTTGGCGACCTTAGGTTCAGATGTGATTACCAACATTTATGCCTCTAGGAAAACAAAGTTCAACAGGGCAACAACATTACTGACACACACCACCAGCACCATCTCAATTCACCTCCAAAGTCCAGAGGCTCAGTGATAATGGGTCAGTTCACTTTAATAGCTCTCCAAAGGGGCTTAAACCAAGCCTCCTTCTCATGGGCAGATTTCTTCCCTACAGCACCATTCACTTTGAAAGGCTTTTTCAGCAAGTCTCTGCCATCAGAAGTGCGCTCTCCACTGTCAGAGATCTCCTCTCAGTTCTTTTCTCAACGCTGGCAGTCACTTCAAATAGTGGCTCTCTCAATGTCTGCTTTCTCAACACCGACTCTTTATATACAGTTCCACTCAGCATCTGATTGGCTAGAGCTCTCACACACGTATCTGATTGGCTAGAACTCAATCCAGAAAAACAGCAAAAGATTCTACTTTGCTTGCGGTTACATGCAGCCAAGGTTTGAATAATTTGCCCAAGGTTATACAGCTATCAATTGTCTAGGCTGAATTTAAACTCCAGTCTTCTTGCCTCTAGGCCCCATAATCTGTGCACAACGGTGCCAACACCTGCCTTTCATGTATGTGCCTATGAGTCATTATATTCTAGACTACGCAAAATGCTCTTCAGTTTTTTACTCCTTAGAGGCCTCCGATGGTCTTAATCTATTTAAGTGACCATAGCAGAATATGTCAACCTCTTGAAGGCAGGTATTGTTTTATTTTTGTCTTTATATTCCTAGCACAGAGTTCTTGTACATAGTAGGTACTTAATAAATATTTTCAAAATAAAATCTGCTGCTGGGCTCAGTCTTCACACCCCCCAGTCCCTAATCATGGCAGGGAAAATTCCCTAACAGCTGCAAAGAAGCTGTTCTGAAATTCAAAGTACCTACCCCAAGTTTTAAAGAGCAAAGTACTTAATTTACTGAAAAAGAGGAAACCCATTTAAAATTGGGTCCTCTTCAAACAACCCTAATCTAAGCAAATTGTTCCTCTGCTTTGTACCATCTCAGAACTACTTTTTCTCTGTCTCTCTGTCTCTGTCTCTCTCTGTCTCTCTCTCTCTGTCTCTGTTTTTCTTCTCTGTCTCCTATTGTACACCTTTAGAATGAGTTCATAATAATGACAGCTTTAGGCATATTTATGTGTGTATATGAATTTAAGTGACTAGTTACACTTGGAAGGTTTGTGAATGTGGTATCCTACAGATTTGAAACATAATAGAAAGATATATTCTAAAAAGAGTCACTTACTTGTTATATATTTATCTATTTTCCCCCTTACAAATTCCACCAGACACATGACTTAGAAGAATGGGAGATGACTTTGTCATTTTACCATGTATACAAGCGTGTGCCCACATACGCACACAAACCGATAGCAACCGTAGTAGGCTATTGTTTTTTACAGTAATTCTAAAGATCTGAAAGCCTTGGTAAAAGTGTTGAGGGTTTGTGAATTATATTTCAAACAAATTCTGTTTGTGGAGTAAGTCAAAGAGCTAACCCTATTCACAGCTCCTCTTCTGCTCTTATCAAGCTTGCAGCATCTTGCTGAAGGAAACTGGATTGTGAGCAGTGGGCACTCTATCCCTGTTGAAGCCTTATCATGGCATAGCCCCATATCTCCTTTTAGCTATGGAATATCTGTTTTTAAAGGAGGAAAAGTTAGGAACTGCTCTGTAGTGATTATAATGTGTTTTAATTTATTTATACCTTTTTATATGACTTCAGTTGATACTATTATTTCAATATAAAAAGTTAACAACTTGAATTTATTATAGAGCACTTCTCAGCTGCAAAGCCTAGAATTTTTTATGACAAAATATAAGTTCAACTGAACATTTCGTAGCAATAGCCATCTAAAAAAATTAATTCTACTTTCAGCGAAGAGAATTCTTTGTCCCAAATTTGTTTTTAATTCCTTGGGTTTTTAAGAAATGTCACTTTTAGAAATAAGATCACTAAAGAGCATCTTAAGACTAATCAGTAGTTCATTAGCTTCAATTTTCTTCATACAGGGTCTGGTTTTCCTCATGGAGGAGAATGGATGTGCACATGCAAACTAACGTATGCCTTAATAGGAATTCATTGACCTTAACATAGACACAGAAATGTACTGTAAGGGATTTCTGAAAATGGTAACCCATTCGTTGCCAAGAACCTCTTCCACTTCTATGAAAATGCATCAATTCTTGTGTCCAGAAACAAAACACATTAGAGAGAGCTTTAAAAAAAATTTAAAAAATTAGGTAGAGAGCCTGGTAGAAAACCTTTATCTACATATATACATATGTGGGTGTACTTATATTTATATACACACATATATACATACATATGTGTTTATACACATATACATACATATGTATAGACTTTTTACCTAATTTTCTTTAACATGCAATATGCCTATAAAGCACAGATGCATAAATATTGCCTACATATAAATATCTGTTGTCTGTGACATATATAACATATATGTTATATATAACATATATAATATATATATATTACATATATAACATATATGTATGTTACCTATGATTTTCGAATAATCACTATTTGTAGATATACAAATATGTATAGCTATTGTGAGTAACAAATGAAAAGGCATATATATAAAGTTGACACTTATCATTATGTATATCATTATGGCCTAGAATCAGAAAAGACCTGAGTTCAAATCTAGCCTCAAACACCAGCTGTTGGCCTTAGGCCGACCTTGCCTCTGTTGATTTTCTCCAGATATATGTGCGTGTACACAAAAACATACACACACACACAGATAGATCTTGTTTGTATGTCGTTGTTCCTATGTTGTCTCCCTCATTAGACTTGAGCCTGTTGAAGACCAGGATTATTTTTGCCCCTCTTTGTGTGCCTAGCACTTAGCACAGTGTTTAATAAATACACATTAGCAGACCAACTGATTCTGAACCATAATCTTTGATGGAGAAAAAGAAGAAAATAGCTGACCAGGAATTTGTATCAATATTCTTATATTCTTGACCCAGGAAACTTCTGAGTACATAACCCTCTCTCATCTTTACAGAAGGTGCTGTGGTAAAGGATAATAAGCACTGGCCATGAGCCAAGGACCTACCTGGCTTCTACCTCCAGCTCTATCACTAACCAGCTTGGTGGCCTTAAATAAACCATTTCCCCTCCTTTACTATTTGTAAAATAAGAGGGTTGAACTGAATGATTTCAGGAGTCTCTTTCAGCTCCATAATTCATTCTCTAATTCTATTCATATTGTGCTTGAAGTCACCACATAAGTTAGGGATCATTACCAGTTTGATTCATAAGAGTGTTGAACTGAATTCATAAGAATATTGAATTCATGGCATAGGAACAGGATCTCCTATCAACATCTGATCTGATTATTTGCAGCCTGAGCTGTTATTTGAATGACAGAGTATTTTTCTTCCAATTAAATGCCATCTAATAGGTAAGAAATCCATTTACAGAATGACAGCTGCTGTAAGATGCTTTCATTAAACAAGATCTAGCAAACCTGATTAGCTGACACATTATTCATTTGAGTTACCAATTCAGAGAACCAACCTCAGATTCAGGAAGAGCTGAGTTTAAGATAGAAAATGGAAGTTGTCAAACAGGTACAAAACTACAGTGGAAGAGGGCATTCCCTCTACCAACAGGCATTCCCTATACCAATGAAATTGTAAGTCCTGTCTCCCCCAAAAAGCAAAAACATTTCAGATAGTTATGGATCATGTTCCTAAATTTTCTTGGAGCTAGAACAGAAATTATTGAGTACAAACACAAAATCAATTCTATTCATCAATCTTGAATTGGTGAATTTCCTTCTCCAGATCACTTTACAGATGAGGAAACTGAGACAAGCAGGGGTAAATGACTTGCCCAGGGTCACACAGCTAGTAAATGTCTGAGGCCAGATTCGAGCTCACAAAGAGGAGCCTTCCTGACTCCAGGCTAGACCCTTTCTCCATTGTGCCACCTAGCTGCCCTCTCCAAGCTTCTGACTACCCTGCCCCTCAAAAGTGGCCAGAGAAGCAGTTTGAACACCTTAAAATTCATGCGCTAGACCAGCAATATCCAAGGAAAACAGACAGCTATAAATTCCCTCTGGATGGAACAAGCACCTAGCCATAGCATTTCTCTTCCTCTCAAGGAAGAAGTTGCTAGATCTCTTGGAGAAGGTTTGGTCAACTAGCAGAGATATCTATCCATGCCACTTGAGAGCCACTTCTGTTTATTTTGACAGCCCATGTGAACATGCATATCTTATATCTTTTAAAAGATACATGCTATCAACAATAGAGATTTATAGTTTCATGTTCAATCCTCTTTTTCTGTTCTCCTGAGTATGTCAGTGCCCATGATTAATGAAGTTAATCAAGTACAAAATAACAAAAAAAAAAATTTTTTAAATTTTCTCACAGCATTCCAATTTTCCTTGGGGTGTTAAACCATTTGAAAATGTGAGAAAAGACAAACACAGTGGTGAGAGTCTACCTAATACTAAACAAAACAGATTGCACTATTGTCTTTTGTCTGGTAGTTTGGAAGTAACTGTCTAGAGTAAGCAAAGAACTCCTAGGACTTCTGCTTAAAAACATCTCCCTCACACACCATCTGTTAGGGAATTATTTGAGTTTTAAAGCTCCCTTTTTAGGAGTATTCCTTGGTAATGCTAAGCATATTGGTCATCCTCACCATATGGTCAATTACTTTACTCCAGTTCCATATCAGAAACAGATATGGTTTTAACAATGGAAATGACATTAAAGAAAATTTATTACCTTCACCTTGTTGCTGTACTTTAAGGATCACTAGCCCTTTCCATCTGACTTACATTTGAAACTTCTTTGTATAAACACATATATGTGGCATATATACATACATACATATGTAACATATATACTTTTATGAATGATGTATATAACATTGTTGTGTTCGTTCTTCGTTGCCAAAGAAGACCTTGCCATCAGAGAAATGATGACATAACTTGCACTTGACTTTGTTTTGAGTGAGGGAAGGCTGTGCAAGTCACCAGCCTCACTTGTCCTCCAGAGTCATCTGAATTCAGTGACCAGATATTCATTGGGATGACTGAAGATGACCCAGGATGCACTGGGAGACCTTGGGCCCTTTAGGCCAAGGTTTTTGCAGGCACTCACTTAGGGTGAGACAATGTCCATTCATTGAATAGACCTGTTTAAGAAGTAGCCAGGGCATGGCCCCTTAGAGGTCATTTATTCATTTTCTGTCAGCCATAGGAGGAAAAATCTTTTATTGTGCTTAGGTGAATTCTAATATTAAAGAAGTGCTTACTGAATCACATTGCAATATTATTAACTCTGAAAACACAAAATTGGATAAGGCAGATTATCTGGTGGAAATAATAATGGATGCATAGTTTTAAAATTCAAAAAGGCCTTGATAAGTTGGAAGACTTACATAAAAACAGAAGAGTTTGATGGAGATAGGTACAGAGTAATTGACCTAGGTAACGTATAAGATCTCTATAGAGAGAAGATGAGAAAGGAATGACTTTTAGTAGTTGAGACAGATAAAGACAGGAATTCTAGTGAAATTTATTAAACATTGATAACCCTTAGGGGGAGAGTGAAACGACCTAATAATTACCTTTAATGGAATAAGCTTCCAAGATAAGGTATTATAAACCCTTTGGGTGTTCTGAGCCACAAGACAGGAGCCTGAGCCAGCTGCAAAAGAGATCCTCCACCACCACCACCACCACTATCACCACTGAAAGGTAACTCCCCTGTGGTAAATTGAGATTATAATGAGCTAGAGCAATATTTTCCAAGTGAAGTTGGCCAGGGAATGCTTGAAATATATTGACAAAACATGCAAATACTGATTTGGTGGGAATGGGCTTGAAATGTCTCTAGAATAAAAGTGCTTAACAGTCTAAAAGATACGATGTTTGGGGACCTAGCATCATTTGCCTCCAGTGCCTTCTGCATGAGACTCGAGTCTAGACATATTTCCTGCTTTTTTCATGAAACTTATGGAAATCATGAAACATGCCAACATATTGTGTTCTTCATAGGCCAGTCCTCAGAGTTTCCTTGCCTTTGACAATGGGTATGGGAAAAAAGTCAAATATTTGTGAAGGAGAACCTGACCCCCTCCCTTGCATCATTGAGCTACCTTGGTATAAGTGACGAAGGATCTGAGTACAGGCAGCATAGTGTAGTGGATAGAGCCCTGGATTTGGAATTAGAAAGCTGTGCATTCAAAGCCTTCCTCAGACACTTACTAGCTGTGTGACCCTGTGCAAGTCACTTAACCTCTCTATGCCTCAGAGTTTCCTCATCTATAAAATGAGAGAGTTGCACCCAGTGGCCTCAGAGGTCTGTTTTAGCTCTAAATTTATGATATTACAATTACATTAGTTGGCCATAAGCTAGGAGAGGTGACACTAGCTCAGCAGAAGTAGGTGTCCCCTAATACACTGTTGTTGGATCTGTGAATTGTTCTGGCCATTCTAGAAAGAAATTTGGAACTTTAACCCCCAAAAAATCACCAAACTGTGCGTACACTTAGACCCAGCAATACCATTACTTAGAGCTATACCCCAAAGAGATCAAAATCAGTACAAAAAATTATAGCAAAGAACTGCAAGATAAGGGGAAAGGGTGCCCATGAATTGAGAAATGACTAAACAAATTATGGTATATGAATGAAATGGAATATCAGTGTGCTGTAATTAACAACAGGGAGATAGTAGAGAAGCCTGGGAAAACTTATATGAAGTCATACAGAACAAAGTAGTGTGTCAGTGATTATACAATAATAACAAACAGCTTTGAAAAACTTAAGATTTCTTGTCAATAAAATGACCAAATAATGGACCAGTGTTGAAGAATGCCACCCGTATTCTGAAAGGGAAGTAATGGACTCAAGATTTAGAATAAGACATACATTTTTAATATGGCCAATATAAGAATATTGTTTTGGTTTTGCTGGATTATGCATATTTATTACAAATGATTTTTTTTCCTCTTTTTAAAGGAGAAGAGGAGGTAGAAAGACATTAAGGGAAGAATGGAAGGAAAGAAAGGGGAAAAGAGAGAGGAAGGAAAGTAAGAAGGAAAAAAGGATCACAGAAACCTTTTTAGACATACAGAAGGGAAGAGAAAGGACAGAAAGACAAAATAGTAGGACAGCTTTAAAAGCTATAAATTGAATTTATTATATATTTTCAAATAAAAGCTAACTATAAGTGGTAAGTTTGCAGTTTTACTCATAATCCTCTTTTTTTCCATTTTTTGTGTATATGTAAATGCTTGTTTTGGTATCAGTTCAGAATTTTAAAAAATTCTTTAAAATAAAAAGAATACAATAAGTAAAGTAACTAGATTACTAAGTTTGAAGATGGTCTTTTGTAAGACCGCCACTGACTTTCCTTCCCTCTTTGACATGACCTGAAGAGTGCTGCCCATCACATAAACAAGGGCTTGGGATCCCACTATCATCACTACTAGTAACAATTCTCAGTTTTTGTCTTTCCTTGTCCAGCTACTAAGACCTGATTGGGGCAGCTAGAGAACCAGTGCAGGAGTCAGGAGGATCTAAGTTCAAATCTCACCTCAGACACTTGACATTCACTAGCTGTGTGACCTTGGGCAAGTCACCTAACCCCAACTGCCTCATCCTGGGTCATCTCCAGTCATCCTGATGAATATCTGGTCACTGGATTCAGATGGCTCTGGAGGAGAAGTGAGGCTGGTGACCTGCACAGCCCTCTCCCACTGAAAACAAAGTCAAGTGCAAGTCATGTCATTATTTCTTTGATGGCATGGTCTTCTTCAGCAACGAAGGGCGAACACACACTAAGACCTGATTATCTTCTTTGACCCAAACTCTTGTTTCCTTGCCCTTATTTCACCACATTATTGCTCCCAGGTTTATTGTTTTTGCCCTTAAAAGTCTTTGTGAGAATTGAGAGGATTGAAATCGAGAGCTGTTACTTTAATCATTACCGGCCTGAGTGATTCTGAGGACTAAAATCGACTGAATACTAAAATGCCTGTAACAGACTGAGACATGGGGAGTTCAATAGTTTCGGAGCAAAATAGAGGAAATTCTACTTATTTTAAAAGTCTGAATTTTCTCTCCAGACATATAATTTTGAATTCAATATTTTAGAGGGTAAATATCTTTGGCACCAAATAGAATGCTGAATTTGGAGTCAGAGTACATGGATTCAAAGCCTAGCCCTCTTCATTACCTATATGACCTTGGGCTAGTCACTTAAGGTTTAGAGTCCTCAATTTTCTTGTTGAGGTATAGGTTAGTCTAGGTCTCTTCTTCCCTTTCTAATCTGATTCTGAATTCTACCTCTAACACTATATTACTACAGACAAGTCTCTTAACATCAGTTTTCCACATCTACAAAATGGAGGTAATGATACCAGTAGTACCAACCTCATCAGGTTGTTCTGCAAATCCAATAATATAAAGTATATATTTATATCTAGACCTTTGCAAACCTTACAGTGCTACATAAACATCAGTTCATGGTGGCTGTGGCTGTGGTAATGATGGGAATGACTTCAATTTTCCCAAGGCTACTCAAACCGTCCTTATGGTGATTTAGACTAAAATTATTGCTTACTCCTGAACTATGGATTTTCCAGTATATCTCATTTCTTTTCTAAAGTTCCCTAAAAGGAGCTTGTGAAAAATGTGCCATATGCCCAGTAAACTCAACTAATCAGAGTGATGGAAGAAAGTGGGATGAAAACAGGGTATTCATTAAAAAAAAAAAAAAGCTAGGAAAATTACTGTGGGGGAAAAACAAAATAGGTTGGAGTTTTTTAGCCTGGTGGAAAAATAGCCTGGAAAAGCCATCTATTTCCAAAGGATTCTTCCTCTAGTTTTTATTTGTTTTGCTTACCACTTTTTGTTACTCTTACTGGGATTCAATTAGGCGCTGCTCCATCTCAAAAAAAAATCCTATTTGGAATAAAAACTCAAAACAAAGGAATAAATTCTTGGCCCAAATGTGGCATTTAGGCGTTATAACTAGCTGTTACTATGTACGTCTGTATATTTATATTAAGATCTCCTAAAATAAAAACCCAATTGGGCTCCAGCCAGAAAAAGTAAATCAATACTTTACAATCATTTCTTAATGTCAAAGAGATTTTTTCCTTCCTAGGTCACTTCAAGTATCTATAATTTCATAGATCTGAGTAGTCCCTCTACCAGCATAGACCTTTTTATACTTATACTTTAGATGTTTTTTCATGCCTGTTTGGGTCCAAAAGGAAAAGAAAAAAAAAAACCTCAGCAACTGGTATCCAACCTCCTAATGGATACTTTCTGAACTCTCCCAGACTAGTCCTATTTGGGGGGTCAAGGGAAGGAAAAAGCACTTATATAGCCCCTACTATGTGCCAAGAACTGTCTTAAGTTCTTTTTATAAATATTTGATCTTTACAACAATCCTGAGAAATAAATGCTATTACTATTCCCATTTACAGTTGAGGAAACTGAGGCAAAAAGGTTGAATGACTTGCCCAGGGTTACACAACTAGTAAGTTTCTGAGGTAGAACTTGAAATTCTTCCTGACTCCGTACTCAATGCTCTGTCCACTGCACTGATTATCAGCTATAATATTTAATATTAAATTATAAATAATAAATTCCAATAATTGCTAGCCCTAATAGTTTAAAACTGTACTAAGGTCCTCAGGAACCCCTGTATACAGTCAATCACTGTACTTGAAATATTTCAGGCTTGGTAAAACATGCAAAAAAACCTTTTACTCCACAGCTTTAGTCTTAGAGACTCCAGGAAGTCCTCCACTTTACAATAAGGGAACAGAGTACTACTTCAATAGAGGGTTTAGTCAGCACATTAAATATGAAAACTGAAAAATTCCTTTTGGAGATTCCAAAATTAATTTTAAAATCCTTTATTCTTTTCATGTATATATGTCTTTAAAACTTTAAAGAAAAATTACTTTTATTTTAAAAATGAACTTTTTGAAATTGGAAAAAAATTGTCTAAGAAATGTATTGTTTTCAAAGCCATTGCATAGTCATTGAAAAAAGGACAATTTCTGGAAAAGTAAACTACTAATCAGAATTTCAAAGATCAGTGATAGCAGGTGATATATTCTGACCCACAATTTAGGTAAAACATCAGGGTATAAAAGAATAATTTGTTTTAAATTAAAATATTCACATTAGACTCCTACGATAAGCATTTCATAATTTTTTTTCACATCCAAAGAAAGGGAAAAAATTAGTTTTAGGTATTCACCAGGGCACACAAGTACACTTCACTAAGGTTCTTGGAATGGTTTCAGAAAATTAAAAACACATACACAATAACAAGGAAAAAATAAGAGAATAATTTGACTCTGTTATTTGCTGGCTGTTGCTGATTAGGACAGAAAAATATTCATTGAAAAAAACACTTTGTCTTTCCTCTTTCAAATAGGGTGTGTGAGAGAAGGACTTCAGAAGGATGAAACTAAAAAGAAAAGTCATTAGAGTAGCCCATATGGGAAACTGGAAAAAGTCCTAGATTGTGGGTAAGGAGACCTAAGTCAAAGTCTTTGCTCTGCCACTAACTTTCTGTGTGATCTGGGACAAATCTGTTTATCTCATTGACAAAATAAGAAGGCAGAGCTAGACCACTGCTGTAGTCTCTACTAGCTCTGACGTGCTATATCCACTACTATTTAGAGGTTGTAAAATTGAAAATAAAAAATTAGATTAGGAATTTGGAACATTGTTAAGATCCCAGTATTGTTCAGAACACAATCTGTTGCCCTTATATTTGAAATATACTTAAAATGGAAAATCCATGCTTAAATTTATCTAGTAGCAAAAAACTGCATATTTTGACCTTAGAATCTTAAAGTTTGAAAATGTTCGTCACAACTTGAGGTAGGGCAAATGAGCATAAAGTGAGCATCACTCTGAGGTTATCTATAGGGTTAGGGTTATAATATTAGAAATTAAATATAAATATAAAATTAGAAAAAGTCCAGTTATCACAAAACTAGCTCTTTTATTGCAATTCTAGAGCTATACATGTTCAAAGGAGAGTAAGAAAGCCAAGTGTTAAGAGCTGATCCAATCTGGGGTCTCTGGGAGCCTGGGAAGCTTTGCCTATATGTTTGTATATACATTCCCATATGTTATGTGTGTCCATGATTTGTACTGTATTATAAATTGAGGTCTTAGGTACATAAAATACCAAAGATCTGCATGACTCTGTGTCACAAGGTCAGAGACTATTGCGTCCTTAGTAAAAGATTGTAATCACTTCTTTCTGTCATATCAGGGCACTGGACCTTTGCAGTCAATTGTCCCATGACTCTCACAAAGGTATGTAGTTTAGGGATTTTTAACCCTTTTTAAGTGATTTTTCAGTGTGGCTAAGGAAGGATTTGAATTGAGTGGTTTTTCTCTTAAGGTCAGCTTTCAATCTATTACCCCATGCTCTTTCTCTGAGGTAGGGACTGTATGTATTATTCCCAATTTACAGAAGAACGCACTGAGGCTTAGAGAATTTAAGTGATTTGCCCAGATAGTGACTATTAGATGTAGGATCCAAACTCATGCCTCCTCTCTTTCTACTGTGTCTTTTCTCAACCTCTTCTTCACCAAGCTAAACCTGCACAGATCCTTCCAGTGTATCTTGTATGTCATAGTTTCCCTATCCTCTCCAGGCAAACTGATCACGTTTCTTTGGACCTGCTTTGGTTTATGAAATTCTCTCTTAAAATATGTATTATGCTATAAGACAGGTGTCTCTCAGATACAATTCAAAGAATCCCAGCATATATCCACAACTGTCATACGCTAACTGTGAACACCTTGAGGCCACAGTGTTTCCATCAAAAATACACCTCATCTCAGCATGAGCAGAGGCCTTCCGCTATCACTCAGGTGCTAATCCTTCTTTTTCCATGGCTTTTCTTATTACATCATTAATTGGCCCAACTCTACAGTATTTCTTTCTTCTATAGACACAATATGAGGGTACTTTTCAGTTAGACATCTAAAAAAGCCTAAAATGACTTCAATTAAAAAAGAAATTTTTATAGTTCTTTAAATAAATAAATTGGAACTGGGCCCATTCAGTCAGTACCTAAATTCAGGCAGCAATTTATGAGAAATGCTCCCCAAGGCACTTTAATTCCTGCCATTATAGGTTGGGAATTGTGTTCGATTGATGGTAAGTTTAAAATATTTACGAGTATCAAATGTAGGAAAATATTGTCCACAACCAATAATAAAATGACATATTGTTGATATGAATTACAGGTTTCCAGGAAATACCACAACTTTCCAAACTAAGGCTCCTACTTGGCAAATACCAAGTCTAAAATACTTTATTTCAAAAAGTAAAGACAGAAGATTGTCTTCACACACACAGAGCATGGCACAAGTGTTAGGATGGTTCAAAACTGCAAAAAGACTGAGCGAAGAGGAGAGATGGCATGATGTAGTGTGCACTTCTTAAGCTGTGGGTTTCAACCCCATATGGGGACCATGAAAAGTTTGGCAACAGTAAAAGGTTTCTGAATATGCCACAACCCAAAATTTATTCAAAATCAAACTCATAATGAATTGGAGAGGATTCTAAAATCAAAAAGTTTTAGAACCACTGGGCTAGGCAAACCCCTTTCTGCCTATGTTTTCCATGACATCCCTCCCATCTCCTCAAGGAGCACCATTAGTTATTTGTTCTTTCTCTCATCTTCAGTCTCTATTTTCTATTTACTCTTTTCCTGCTGCCTACAAAAATTCCTAAATCAGTCAATTTTTTTAAATCCTTCATTTGACCCTGTATCCCTTCAAGCTAGATCTCTCCTGTCAATATCCTAAGGGAAAATCTCAATCCCCTGCACCTTGGCTTCCAACCAAACCACTCTACTGAAACTACTCACTCCAGTGTCCATTTATCACCTGAACCACTGCCACCCCCCACCTCTGAGGAGGGCTCACTCACTGCAATCTTTTCTGACATATTGGGGGAGGGAGGCTTCCTTGGGGTGTACGGAGGGTTGAGGATTGGATGGTGGCTGAAGACATGGCTATGCTTGCTATAATTCATTTTCAAAAGACTGGTGCTGGGTAATAGCATTCCCATTATTGATGTGACTGTAAATGAGAAGCCCCTATCAACTTATTAAAATGAAATACTTAAGACTTAAAAAAATAAAAGCAAGAATAACCATGTTACAACCTTTATTAAATAAAAAGTAAAAGCAGGAATTCCAGCCAAATACCTGAGGCATACTCTCCCATCAATGCAAACAGTGTCTATGGAATAGATGTTCTTTAGAGTTTTGTCCTAAGATAATTTTTCTCATCTCTCCTGGAGATTTCATCAGCATCTGTGGTGTCAAATGTTACCTCTACACAGATGACTCCCAAGTCTCTTTTTCCTACTCTCCCACAGACTATGTGCAATTTTCTCAACCTGCTTCCAGTGGACAATGTAGGAGCCAGATGTAGGAGGGACAGATTTCTGGACATTTATGAATCATGCCTCGTTGGTTGCTGAGCCAGAAGAGCTGATGATTCCAAGTGCCACACTTGGAAAGAGAAGAGGCAGCTTCCAGCTGGTGGCCCCCTTGGTGCAGCACTCCAGGTGACAAGTAATTTTAGCAGGAAGGGAAAGGAACAGTCTATATCCTGACACACACAATAGTAGTAAGGGATATTGCTCCCCACGTAGAGGGTGGACTCAATTAATCAGGCTTATATTAAGGTCCTAGATTGTTAGCATTGAAATGTCTGGAGAGAATGTAGGGATAAAAATCAGTGTCTTCCTCTTCATGAGCAGCAGGGAGAAGAGGGTGTCTAAGCAGAAGCAGGTACCAAAGACAGAACCTGCAGCAGAGAGAAGTCACTGACACAATGAAGAGGGAAGTTCCCATATCATTTTTGGCACTAAATCCCTAAATTCTAACAGAGTGCCTTGCATAAAACCAACACTTTAAAAATTATTTTTGAAATGAATTGAATTTATATTGAAGTAATGGGCAAGGGTGCCCATATGTATGCAATGCAGCCAGGTGGCTCAGTGTATAGAGTGCTGGGCCTAGAGTCAAGAAGTCCTAAGCTCAAATCTGAACTCAAGACGCTAACTGTGTGACCCTGGATAAGTTATTCAACCTCTTTTCATTTCAATTTCATCATCTATAAAATGAGGATAATAACAGTACCTATGTCCCACAGTGGCTATGAGGATCGAATAGGATAAGTGTAAAATGCTCAGTATGGTGCCTGGCACATAGTAAACGCTATAGAAATGTGAGCTACTTATCATCACCACCATCATCATTATTCCTCATGAACCATGCCCTGTTTGGTAGCCATGTGTAGCCACATATTTGTGAAGCACTTTGGACTTCATTGAGTAGTGTTTCTATCTGTTACCCCATTTTTTCCTAATATAATACTACAAAGGAGATAGAACAGTATATTATCACTTCCACATTACAGGGCAAGGAACTGAGGTCTATGGATGCTAAGGGATTGCCACATAGTGGCAGAGCTTGAACTAGGGTTCAAATCTTTTCAATCTCATTCCCATCTTATTTCACTTACATATAGTCCCAACCTGGTTGACAAAGAAATAGTAGCTTCATGTGAGCATTAAGTCAAAGAGAAGTCACTCACCTCCCTCTCGATGCATTATGGGGGGCCCCTGAGGACAGCACCAGTTTGCCTCCCACAGGACTGTATGAGGAAACACTTATTAAAGTATTTTGTCCCACCAAGGGTCTCAAAATTTGAACATAATGTAAAGAACCTGGAGAGGGTCCAGGAGAAAGCAGTAAAAATTGTTGAAACAGACCTTCTGAGGAAAGGTTAAAAGAATTGAGCTTATTTTTGTCTGGAAGAACAAAAGGTTACAATAAAATCTTAGGCTATCAAAGAACATTATGCAAAATCTGGTGACCAGTAATTTCCATTGAGGACACAAGAGAAATGACAAGGAGATGCAAGGAGAATTTTGTGACAATAGGGAAAGGAGCTATTAAGAATAAGATCCACAAGTATCTAGCTAAGGAGGACCGGATAGCTAATACACTAAAATGTCAAGTTATTCAATGCCCTTTTTTCCCCTTTAAACTTAAAATGGATGTATGATATCATATAGACCCAGCACAGTATTCCCAGAGGGATCTGCCATACCCTGTGATTTAGCTGGGGGATCTGCTTCAAGGCGGAACTACCAAATGAGTTTAGCAATCAGCATTTATGGAATACCTACTACATACCTGCTGCTGTGCTGTGCTGACTAAGGCTGTATGTGGTCAGAAAGACAAACCCCAAACAGGTAATGCCTTGAGAAACTTACATTCAACAGCGGGAATTAAGGTTCTTTTGCTCCTTCAGTTATTAAACTCCCTTATGATATAAAGACCCAGCAAATATTGAATTCCACTTTCTTGTAGATAATGGCATTACAGTATAGTATAGCCTGATGTATTTAGAGCATGAATTTCATGACTGCCACAGAAGTAATCTCCGTTGTGACAGAGATGTTATTTATTATTTGTTTGTGGTACAAAAACAAATTTTAGTGAAAAGCATATCCAAAATTAGACACCATGGATAAAAGACTGACCAACATAAAAACAAAAAAGGAAAAAGGAAAAATCCAATTTCTATAAAAGTCAAACCAAAATGATCAAAGGAAATGGGAGAAAAGTAGATAAAACATTGGAATGATGAGCTTCAGTCTTATTCTGGTACCTATAGATGCAACTAGGTGGTACAGTGGATAGAGCACCAGTGCAGGAATCAGGAGGATCTGAGTTCAAATCTCACATCAGACACTTGACACTCATTAGCTGTGTGACCTTGGGCAAGTCACTTAACCCCAATTGCCTCATCCTGGGTCATCTCCAGTCATCCTGATGAATATCTGGTCACTGGATTCAGATGACTCTGGAGGAGAAGTGAGGCTGGTGACCTGCACAGCCCTCCCTCACTCAAAACAAAGTCAAGTGCAAGTCGTGTCATTATTTCTCTGATGGCATGGTCTTCTTCAGCAACAAAGGACAAACACACATACCTATAGACATGGCCAACTAAGGCCCATAGCGGGATAAAAGAGAAAGCCAAAAAGAAGTTAGTGATATTTGGTGGTGAAAGTCAATGGGGGCTGTCAGTTAACAGCTTTGTTTTTGTCAAAAACAAACTAAACTCTTTGGTTCTTTCAGACGACTCAATTTTCCTTTTATTCAAAGTCTAATAGCCCAGGGTTCACTTGAACTTGTGCTCCCCAACTCATTGAAATTCCACCACAGTCAGAAGCTGAGAAAACAAAAAGTCAATTTAGAACCAGCCAACCCAAGCTGAATGAGCTGATTGAAGAGCACCTGTATGTAGTTTTCCTTTTTCTCTGAGCTCAGCATAGATACTGCATTATTTTCAGAAACTGTCAGAGAAAAAAAAAAAGGAACTGACTTTGCCTATGGCTACTTAGTTTGTTGGTACCAACAATCACAGCAGCTCATGGTTGACAGAATGCTTAATGGTGGCAGCAAAGCATTTTCAAACACATTATCTCATTTGACCCTCATAACAATCCTATGAGATAGATAAGGCAGGTGTTTCCTTTTTAATCTTCATTTTACAGATGAGGAAACTAAAATTCATGGCATTCAAGCCTGAAAGAAATACCCTCACTATGACTCCTTTCCTTTTTCTTCCTTTTTTCCCTTCTTTCCTCTCTTTCTTTCCTGAAATAGAAGCTATGGTGATAATAATCTGAAGAAAAAGTTTATTTTCAAAGAAAATGTTTCTTTCTTAGAGTTATTTAGTTCCTAAATTATAAGCTATTGGGAAACCCATTCTTCACTAAATGAAGCAATTCCCTATGTATCTAGAATGTTAATAATACAGTTGAGGGTAAGAGGATGAAATTAGGTACATCTGTATCACTTCAGGCATTCATATTCAAAGAGCCAGTGGATGAGGTTTTAATTTATATGTGTATCTCCCCCCTATTCAATTGTATTTGAAATATTCATTTACCTAAAAGAAAATTATACCAAAGCCAGCGTGAAACCTGAGCTTATTACCTCTCACCCACAATTTTCAGTCCAAAAATAGTTTATGTAGATAGAGAGATAGATACAGATATATTGCATTTGTAGGAATCCTAGAAAAACATATTGGAAAAAATAGTGGAATGAGAGAGAAAGAAGGTAGGGGAAAGAAAAAGGCAGAAAATGTGAAGTTAAGCATTATATAAGCCCAGTTGCATATAAAAATAATGAATTTTACTTTCTTCTAGTTCTTACACCTACAAGAGCAGAGAATTAAGAATCTACTTAGAATGAAGTTTCAATTAGGACAGAAGAAACTAGTGATGGATTTGTTTGTATTATGACAAGATAAAATAAAATTTCAAAAAATTAGCAGATACCTTAGAGATCATCTATTTCAACTGATTCACTTTATAGATGAGGGGATAAAGGCCCAGAAAGAGTCCTGGAAACTGTGTCAGTGTCTGTTATAAAGAAGGAACTTAATAAAGTCTAATGAATGAATAGCAGATAGCACCCAGCCTGTACCAGTACCTAAGTTATGGCAAGATACCTAGGGAAGACCCTAAGTCTATTAATTGGGTCTTCTGGGGAGGATCTGAACTCCTGTGTGGAGACAGAGTGATGGTGTTATGGGAAGAGCATGAATTTGTGTTCAAAAGACCTCAGTTCAAATTCTGACTCTGGTCCCTACTACTTCTGCAACTCTAGGCAGGTCGTATGACCTCCCTGGACCTCAGTTTCCTCATTTGTAAAATAATAGAGTTGGATCAGATTACCCTCTGAAGTCTCTACCAGTTCTAAATAAATGCTTCTGTTATTTTCAGAAAGATATACAGGTCTAAGTGGCATGGGACAAGAAGGCAGTGATAACTTTTGATTAACACCACTGAAAAGAACTCCAACTTTAAGGCAACAGCAGATCCATCCAAAGATAGAAGGAGGTGCAAATTGTTATACTGGGCAAGAGGTATCACTGCAGTAAGCACAGTTGGGGCAGTAGGTCTGAAATGAATGAATGGAGCCTAGGCAGGAAATGACCCTGATCCAAGGCAGTGAAATTGAATACTACTCAGTAGGATTTTCAATATCCTTGTTGGCTTTATTTTTATGTAAAAGGCAAAAGGGTTTTTATATGATATCAGGAGCACCAGTGGAAGACTTACTGCCTATGTCCCTGCTCATACCAATGTGTTGACCTCCTTGAGACTCATCAAAGCTTAGAGAACATCTGCATGGCTGAGGATAATGACAGTCAAAAGACCCAGTGAAGAGGGGCAAATACACTTATCTTCAGCCTCAGAAAATCCCAGCCTAAGCCATGTACATTACAGGGAGGCATATTGCCTACCTCCAAGCTGAGTAAGAGTTTTAAAGAAAGATACTCACCCTAACACAGAAAAGAGTCAGAGCTGGAGATTACTGAAAGGGGAGAGGAAGCCCACATGAGAGTGGAGCTAGCTGGAAAGCTAAGGTTTCACAGAAAAGACCAGAGGAGTCTTTTTGGATTATCCCCAAGATAGAACTTTGAGGCAGGCAAAAAAGACAAAGCAAAGAATAATGGGTAGCCCTCAAAAAGAGTATTAACAATATCTCCCAAGCATACGGCTAAAAAAAAGTATTTATCAGAAGGAAAAACAGTGTCAATATAAATGGACAGCAGCAAAAAAGCCTGAAGCAAGCACCAGAATTGGAGGCAGTAAGCAATGAGAAAGAACTGAAATGTAAATGCTATCAGTCATAGCTAGGAAGGAAAAGAGATTTCCCAAATAGCTATTCCAGGCAACCCTCCCTCAAGTGTCTCAGGAGGCATACTTAGGAGGCTTAAGGCTGCTTGGAAAACTGCTTCAGCAGCAATTCAAGGAGTCCTTCCCTCGAGTGTCTTTGGAAGGTCCATTCCCTGCATCCTTTGGATCTGTTCTCTCTTCCCCACTGGCCCTGGGATCTGTGGGAGTAATTATTTTCTAATTGTTTATGAAGGATGAAAAACAATTTTATTGCAAGGGTTTTATTTTATTGTGACTCAATTTAACCCTTATTTTTTTAATTTCTGGGAATTTGCCTGATCTTTGGGTAGAGATGCACTGAATAGGGACTGGGAGAGGAGCAAAGTCTAGTGCAAGCCATGCCAACACAGCCCTGGCCTCAGCAAACTTGGAGCAGGTCTCAGAGGACTGAAATCACAGGCAGCTGTGGCAATTTCCAGGCTTCTCAACCCACAAACACCAAAGACAACTTAGAAGTTTAGTAGGAAAGGTCTGTCACACCTGGGTGAGAGAGGAGCATAATCCAGCCCTGGTCCCAGTATAGCCCTGCCAGCAGCTGCAGCGGTGGAGGTTGCTTCTAGAGCTCTCAGTCCACAGATGGGAAAGGTACCAAACAACTGATCAGAAGGAGATTACAACGGTTTCTTTGATGGCTTGGAGGCAGGATTCTGTTGCTTTGCCCATACTTATATCTGGGTTACAGTACTGAGTGGTAGTTCTGCGGCAAGAAGGAAGACTGGCATAGCAGAACTTGTGATAGTAGTAGTGAGGGAACCTTCCTGACAGTTCCAGAGGAGACAAGAGTGCTTGTGGTTGCTCATACACCAGAGCACAGACCAAGAGAGGAGTAAACTCTTCTCCTTAGATCATACTACCTTGGAAGAACTGAAAACTTACAGGCCTCTAGAAGTAGCTCTGAAAACAGCTGCATAAAATCCCTGAAGCTTGAGATAGTATCCCCTCCACACTGGAAACAGAACCCTACCTTAAACAGTTAAAAATTCAAATAATTGGCTGGGGAAAATGAACAGGCAGTGGGAAAAAACTCAGAATATAGAAACTTCCTTTGGTAACAAGAAAGATCAAAACATACTCTCAGAAGAAGATAAGAAAACAAAGCTCCTACATCCAAAGCCTCCAAGAAAAATATGAATTGGTCTCAGGCCATGGAAGAACTGAAAAAGGATTTTGAAAATCAAGTAAGAGAAGTAGAGGAAAAATTGGGAAGAGAAATGAGAGTGATGCAAGAAAATCACAAAAAGTGAGCCAACAGCTTCCTAAAAGAGATCCCCCAAAAATACTGAAGAAAATAGCACCTTAAAAAATAGACTAGATCAAATGGTAGAATAGATCCAAAAAGTCAATGAGGAGAAGAATGCCTTAAAAAGCAGAATTGGTCAAATGGAAAATGAGGTCCAAAAGTTCACTGAAGAAAATAATTCCCTAAAAATTAGAATGGAGTAAATGGAAGCTGATGACTTTATGAGAAATCAAGAAATTATAAAACAAAACCAAAAGAATGAAAAAATAGAAGACAATGTGAAATATCTCATTGGAAAAACAACTGATCTAGAAAATAGGTCCAAGAGAGATAATTTAAAAATTGTTCGTCTACCTGAACACCATGATCAAAAAAAGAGCCTAGATATCATCTTTCAAGAAATTATCAGGGAAAACTGCCCTGATATTCTAGAACCAGAAAGGAAAATAGAAATTGAAAGAATGTGCCAATCACTTCCTGAAAGATCCCAAAAGGAAAACTCCTAGGAATATTATAGCCCAATTCCACAGTTCCCAGGTCAAGTAGAAAATATCACAAGCAGTCAGAAAGAAACAATTCAAGTATTGTGGAAATGCAATCAGGATAATGCAAGATTTAGCAAGGTCAAAGGGGAGAAAAGAATAAATGGGAGGTAGGATAGGATGGAGGGAAATATAGTTAGTTTTTCTCAACATAACTATTATGGAAGTGTTTTGCATGACTATACATGCATAACCTACATTGAATTGCTTGCCTTCTCAATGAGTGTGGGTGGGGCAAGAGGAAGGGAGAGAATTTAGAACTCATCAGAGTTTTAAAAACAAATGTTAAAAATTGTTTTACATACAACTGGGAAATAAGATATATAGACAATGGGATATAGAAATCTACCTTTCCCTGCAGGAAAATAGAAGGGGAAGAGGATAAGAAAAGGGAGGAGGAATAGAAGGGAGAAAACATTGGGGGAAGGGCTAATCAGAATGCACACAGGCTTAGTGTGGGGGAGGGGAGTAATGGGGAGAAAATTTAGAACTTAAAATCTTGTGACAATGAATGTTGAAAACTAAGAATTAATTAATTAAGATCATACAAAAAAAAATGATGAGCCAGGATTTGAATCTGGGGCCTCCAACTTCAAATCTGGCACTTGCCAGTGTATTATGCTGCCTCCAAAAGAAACTGTCCCACATGGTAGAATACTTCCACTGGGCCTTTTGACTTTTGAGGGAGTACTGCTTGGATTGGCCATCAATTATCCATTTCCTGCTACATACCTCATCAGCCTATTTATTCAAAAGAAACAAATTAGGTGAAATTGGTAATGGTCATGGGGGATGGGCAACTTTTTATACTAAGATATGCACAGGAGGAAACACAGGAACTATTAGGGGGAAAGCAAGATGCAGAACATCTGAGTGAAGATCCATGGAGGCAGATAGAAACTATTTTATCCTTGAACAATATTACAATCCACCTGGAAAGAAAGAAGAAATGGATGACAGAATTCTGGAAACAGATCACAAACCAAGCACAGATGCATGATATAGTAGCAAGGGGGCCTTTAGTTATTCAGGCATATACTGGGGCAGTGGCCACATGAAAGGATCCACATGGATCACATATTGATCTAGAAAACCACATATTTATTGAGGTTCCCATCCTAGCTCAGCTTCTTACTAATTGTGTGACTGAGCAAGTTATTTAACTTCAGGTTCTTCATTTTGTAATTAGTAAGGTAAGACAACTTGACTGGATGATACTCAAGGTCTGTTATATCTCTGAGTCTCTAATCTAGGTTTCTTCCATTTACCTATCTGAAACAGAGGGATGGCGCAGGGGAGAGCAGAGACATGCAGAGGGGTGTCAAGGAGCTATGATCCTGATGAAAAAAACTGGACTTGAGTTAAAACAGAATTATTTCCCAAGTGACAAGCCTAGGACTAGATTTTCCCCTTGTAAAGATTATAGGATCATAGAAGTAGAGCTGGAAAAGTGCTTGAAGATTATCTAATCCACCTCTCTCATTTTAAAATCAGAAAAATAAGACCCAGAGAGGTCAATTGAGTTGTCCAAGGTCACACAGGTTACATGCAACAGAACCAGAGTTTGAATTCAGGATGACTGACTCCAAATCTGCTGATTTTTCTATATGCTCTGTATTTTGGGTGTTAGGAGGAAGCCTGAAAAATTAAAATTGTTTTATGTTGTGGACAGCCATATGCATCCATGCTCACCAATAGCTTAGCAGGACTGTTTTTACTCATGTCCACTGTAGGGGCAGAGATCTTACAGGTTCATAGCTATCAAACTAGAAAGGACTTTAGAAGTCACTTAGACTAACCCCCTCATTTTACAGATGAGGAATTGGGGGTGTTCTGATCACAAATATCAGTCTCTTGAAATTACTACAGAAAAATTATCTAATGTTGTTAATCCCAATAGCTTTCATGACTATTTTGGTAATTTAACAGCTTGTCTGTATATAGCAGGAGGGTTCCTTTGTTAATCATGTACATGCTATTTATTCTAATTTTGTATATAGACTAAATGTGGCTTCAGGTTAGAAAAAGAATGATTGGTTAGGGTTCAGAGCAAAAATGTGGCAGTTTCATCTTCCCAGCTAAATACTTTGACATTAATAGATATCTTGAAACAAAGTTGATCATGAGGATGGGAGGTGTAGGGGGAAAAATTGGTGCCCAGAACTGGGACATGAAGCAAAAGTGGAGTGGCAACCCTGACCAATCATGCACGCAGAATTTGGAAAGTCTGGGGGATTTTTAACTAGGCTCTCTGCGGGGATTACTTTCCTATCATGATCTCTTCTCACTTTTTGGATTTTTCTTTTCATTGTCAGTATATGAGTTCTGTCTCTATGTGTCTGTGTGATTAATGTGGCTGACTCTGTTGCAGCTGGGTTGTTATCTCTTTCCCTCCCCCTCTTCCCCTGTCTCTGATTGTTGCAGCTTCAGAGAAAAGGACAGGAGAGAGAAAGAGAAAAAACAAATCTTATATTATTTAGTTTATATGATTGCTAAAGTCAGTTTCAGATCAGAAATAAAAAGAAATAATGTATGTCCAGTTTTAAAGGGGCTTTGACTAAAGCCCACTAGGAGTACAACAGGGGTACAAAGTTTAAAGAAAGCATAAAAGTTTTGGAAATTGTTGGAAAGTTGTTGGTAAAATTCTCTCTCTCTTTCTACCTTCTAACCCTGGCCAGGTTGTGAAGATGGGGAGAAAGACAAGAAGAAATCAGGGAAATTTTTCCCCTCATATCAGAGAAGCACACCTATTAGCATTTTAATTATCCCATGCCTCACTTAAAAGATAAAAGTTTTTGTTTAAGGAAAAATAACCAAAATGTAGTTATTCTGGTTGTGTTTTAAGTGAAACATGTCACTCCTAATTGGATGTTTAAGAGAGGTCAGAATTTGTTATATTATTTGGCACTAAGGCAAATTGGAGAAATGTCACAAGTTACTCAGAGGGAATATGATCCTGTACTGTTATCAGGTGAAGTTTGTATCTGAAAAGGAAACACTAAGGGGACAATTCTAGACTCAATCTAGGATGGGATCCTCCTGGTCAATTTCCCCATTGTGTTCCCTTAAAAAGGAATGTTTCCTGCCTGACTATTCCTGAGTCTGGCTAAAAAACAGATACTGCATGATTGGAAAATTTCACTCTTACTTGAATTCAAACAAAGTCAAGAATGTTTTATCCTGTCATATTTGGTATGTTACATGTCCCTACTTTTTCCTTCTATAACACATTTCTATGATCAATAGCAAGTGACTAGCAAAACATGTGAGTCTCTTTGTATAGTCTTACTGGGAAATCAACATGTTCAGAAATTTATGTAAACTACTTAGGACTCACCTTAAGATGTCCCCATTGTTCAAAAGGATTTTAAAGCAGTAGTGTTTGTCTGTAATCAGTCTCTTACTCTTACCAATGTGAGATTCCTTTGCACCTCTTTGACTAAAGCATTTTGTGATATCTAGGAATTCCATAATAATTAAGAATTTGGTTTGTTCTAATACTCTGGGAATTCATTTTACCTAAGGACATTATACCAACTAAGTCTTAATGAATTTTAACTTTAAAAGGTTTATTTTTGCTTCAAAGTAAAGAGAGAGCTATCCATTTTAAAAAGTTTCAACTAATTTTCTTTATAAAAATTTAGTGACAACATCAGAATAAAATGTCAACTGTTTAAAAAAAGAACAAGAAATATTTTTAGAAGAAATATTTTTAGAAGAAATGTTTTTTTAAAATAAAGATAAAACCTACTAAATTTTCATTTTCAATATAATGTATTGCTAAATTAATATGTAATGATTTGTGAAGCAGAAAAGATCTTGCCGTTTTAATATGAATTTGTCATCATTCCATGGCCTAAGCAAAAGTTAAATTTAGTGTTTAAACGTATTAATAACTTAATTTCTAAAGTTTCTCTTCCAGAGTGAATATAATCAGAAAAAGATAAACTAGCCTGTGAAACAACTATGAACATCTATTCACTTGAGATTCAAGTTAAAAATCTCCTTTGTTTAAGACAATACAGCTATGCTAGTGAAGAGTAATAACTTGTGAGCTATCTTATCTATGGTAGAAATATAAAGTAAAATGAAGCAGTCTGAATTATGGGTTCAAAAGATTTGGAAAGATAAATAAAGGTTTGATTGAAAATATGGAAAGCAGATAAAAAGGTTTGGGACAAATGGGGGTCAACTAAGCCCGTCCTATCCCCAGAGAGTTGCTCTGGGTACCTTTGTACCAGTCTCAGGTGGTTTAAGTATGTTGAGAAAGTGTGAGGAAGTATTTTCAGAAAACAGAAAAATGATAAAACTTGATTTGATAATAGCCCAATCAAATTTGAGATGGCCCTACCTAAAGGATACCAACCCATATTTATACCCTTCTGGTCATTTTTTGAATTTTGTTTGCTTAACCTCCTTGCCAGATTTGTCTCCTCCAGGTTTAGTGCCCTCCACTTGCAAATGACTGTTCTGGCTGTATATCACAGCCAGATGTGGTCTCTGTCTGAGACCATTACACATCACCATCTGGACCACATTCCTTATACTGACTAAAGACCTAACCCCTCCAAAGACAGGACTCCGTGAGGCAGGGACAGTTCTACGTCCAATCTCAGCATGAAGCAGTTTCAGAAGCTGAGACCTTTATCCCTTACCCCAAAAGATCTTGGGTCCCATCTGTTAAAGAGGGAAATGATGGAGTGCCTGGGTGGCATGTACTTGGGCCTCAATTCCAATTCTAAAATTGCCTTTATCTTTAAAAACCTTGTCAAACTACATCAATTTCTCATCAAAATTAGCACTGACCTACACAGACTAAAATTATTTGCAAAGAAAAAAGGGGGAGATGTAGAGAGCCAGTACCGATGGAGTCCAGAACATGAGGTACTTGGGATTTGTACTAGCGTAAAGGCTGACATTCTCATGAAATTGGGTCACCATTCCATTCTTGATAAGCAAAGATGAGATTGTCCTGATCCTGATTGTGTATCCCAAGGTTGTTATGCAGAAGGACTAAGATATGGAAGTAAAAGATGTAAACTAAAAATGTTCTCATGGGAATAACCTTGCTTGCTTGCTTGAGAGAGCATATAAACTTGACCCTCAGATCAATAAACCAGTCATGTATCAGTCATGTACAGATGGTACAGGCTCACCTAGCCCCCACTTCTGTTATCTCTTTCTTTTCTATCACCACCACACCTCTGATCCACCAGTTGCTGGCATTCAGCCAGCATTAACAGTCTCAAGGATGAAGTTCAACAATGAAGTAGTTACAATCCTTCCATTTCCATGGCTACCAGTCTAGTTTGGCCTTCATCATCCTCATCTGTAAAGAGCTGTCTAACTAGTTTCTTTGAGCCTTCTAAGATCTCTTTGCAGCCAGTGGGTTTCCTCCCCCATCTATCTTACATATAGCTACCAGATTCAATTTCCTAAAAAAACTGATCCTAACACCAACCACTACCTTGCTCAAAAATGTGGGAAAAGTAATGAATAAGCTATTAAGAATGCATTGTTTAGAAGGAGAATTAGGAGAATTCTTCACTCAGTTTCTTATTCATACCTACATCTCACTAGTCATTTCCTTCCTGTCCCTCCTCACTCTACTCCCTGTCCTGTGTCAGCCAAATTCCAAAGGATTATCTAAGCAAGTTTAACTGAATTAAATAAAAGAGTAATAAATTTCAAGCTACAGACTCAAAGTCTCACAAGAGACAATCATCTCAGATCCCTTCCATTTCGACTGGGTGGAAACCACATTCTCCTAGCCCTGGCTACAGGGTAAATCAAAAGTTCAGATATTTGTGCAAGTTTTCCAACTCCCAGCAGATACAAAAGGGACCTTATGAGTCATTTACATAAGTCTTCACTGACCAGAAGGTAGAATTCTTTCTCGTGACTCAAATGGCTCCTAACCCTTCAATCCTGTCTTTCTTGCTTTGTTCATTATTCACCCATCAGCTTGGTTGGATGAGAATATCCTCACTCCTCTGGGCACACCAGGTTACAGTGCACCTCACTGCTCTTGATTGATAATAAAAACCTTCCTTGCCTAGGGCTACAGGTGAAGGAAGAGGGCAAAACTCTCCCACTATAGTTAGGTCCCTAAGAATTCTATTCTCTCTCCATCTCATTTTCAGAGTCTGACTTCAGAGATGTTCATACATCATTCTGAATAGACAGGGCCTGAGGAAATTGCTTTCATGCACTCTTGATCTCCTAGATTGAGAGTCTTCTAGAAAATAAAGTTGGGGTTGGAAATAACTGGAAAAGACGTAGGAAATGCAAACAGATCTCCAACAACCAGTCAGCTAATTTGTTTACTTAGTTTTACTTTTTGCTTAAGCTTAATATTAAACTTTCCCACGACCTACAGAAGAAAGACTAAGTTCCTAAACTTCGCGTTCAAGGACTTTTACAAAATGTCCTTGGATGTTCGTGCAAATATTTAATAACCAACTCTCTAAAGATATAGGACATGCTTTTAAGTTTAATCTGAACGATTAGCAGTTTACCCATCACTTGTTTACCAATAAACAAAACAGTAAGCAAGCTCTGATTCCCCAGGTATAAATGCTCTCCCTGAAAGCTTAAATGGCTCTTGGAGAAGTACGAGCTGGCTCCAGCACATCGTTGGAACCCACCTTTGTGTCTTTGTCTTTCCTGCACAAAACCACTTCTCCAGCCAAATTGTCTACTTGTCCCATAAGCTCTCATAAACATGCACATCTCCACATATTTGCTAATGCCATTTGCCTTGCTGGGAATACTTGCCTACCCCTGTCCCAGTTCACCCCACCCCCCATCACCTGTCTTCTTTGTTTATTACTAAATAGATGACAGTCTTCTGGCTTTTATTCCAACCCCAAAAGTTATCCCACTGTACTTGTATTTCACAGATTCTTTAGGAAGTATACACAATAAAGAATAGCATCAGCAATAGTTCATATTCCCATAGTGCTTTGTGACTTTAAGATGCCTATCCTCACAATGACACTTAATGGTAAGTAGTATATTTTTCCTAGGTACCTACAGATAGGAAGTTTCTCATATCCTATGCAGCTCATCAGTGCCAGAACTCAGCCTTTAACCCATTTCTTCTACCTCCAAGCCACGTGTTTTCACTGTCAGAAAGATGGGATCAGAGCTCAAAGTCACCTTGGTGGGTTAGAGGTGTATCTTCATATACAATAGGGCAAGACCTACAAGTTATCAGGTTTGCTAAGTTTAAAATGACTCCATAGCACAAGGGTTTTAAAAAGACAGAAATATGTGCAAATCAGAACCTAACACATGAGAAACTTGAATTTATCCTTCCTTTACCCCCATCTCCTGCACTGAAGCAGCCATTAGTAAATTATACTGACAAGTTATCTATGCAGTTTGGGCTGAATGTGAGAGGGATGTCTATCTCTGGGATGAAATTAAAGTCATCTTTGTTAGTCAAATCAGCAAGCATTTGTGCACCTGTATATGACCTGATCATAAGCTCCTTGAGGGCAGGGACTATGTAATTCCTATTCTCTAAGTGCTCAAGACAGTTCTGGGCATAAAATAGATGCTCAGGAGATGGTTGTTGATTGACACGTGCAAACAACGATAACGTATACTATTCTCTTCCCATCTTACACCCTACCAATGATTCCCTAGCTTCCTTTGCACATTTTTCTTCTATGTCTTTTTTTTAACTTTTACTACCTATCTCACAGAAATCACAGAACAATTTGTAAGCCTTCAAGGACATGTAAGTGTATATTATTATTTCATTTTTCCCATCTTTTTCTATGAATTCAGATAGAAGCTATTCTGATGCAAATTGTTATATGTTTGAATAATTAATATTCTGATATTTATTTGCACATGGGAACAAAATAACTGCTTTCTGTAATTGAATAAAAGTATCTAGGTGTCATCTTCTGTAGGCTTACTGAAAGTGAACTCTTTTTCAAGGCAATTATAGTAACAGGAAAGACAATTGGGATGATGTGTGCCTGACCCTGTGCCCACATGATTTTTATTTCTCCTGCTAGGTTTCTGTATTTTGCTAGTTTTCCTTCCCCATAAGAAGAAGATTATGACTATTTGGTTTTGTGACATCTATTAAAACTTTTTGTTAAATTTTCATAGGCCAATGTTGGGGCAACGTTTTTGCCTGCATTAATGTCCCAGTTCCAGTACCATTTCTTTGTTGAATTTGTATTCATCTTCCTTATCTTTTTCCTATTCTTCTTTTTCTTCCTCTTGCCTTCCTTCTCATGCCCACTCTTTTCCCTCTCTTTCTCTCTGGGACCATGCATCTTTAAAAATCAGCATGGCAGAGTAGGAAGATCACTGGACCCCTTGGGCTCAGAAAGTCCAATTCAAGTCCCAACAACACCTTTCTCTGAGTCAAATCATCATTGACATTGTGTCAGGTAGATCATAACTCAGGCCTAACTCCTCATCAGAGTCAATGGCTGTGGCTACTTGCAATCTCTGCTATGGATTCCAGTTGTTGAGATTCTTATGGCTTCTGAAGCTCACAAGTCCATAACCAGGTTCATTCCATCTCCCATACTCATTCACCTAGGATCAGGGAAGAAGACACTCAGTAGAGACAGAAACAGGGGTGTATTCACAGCCCTGTGGTGGCTGGGTGAGGAAAGTGGTAGCTATCAGTAGTAGGTCATTATTGCTCCCTCATGGTTCATCCCCCCTGCCCACCCACCCACCCACCCAGTAGTTAATAGAATTTCTTCTTCCTCTTCACTTGAAAGTTTTCAAGGAAGAGAGAGAGTTAGCCCTCTCTAGCCTTTTGAATAAACATTCAGTTCCAGATCAGCAGCTACCTAACAGGTTTTTTTCATCATCACACAGTTAATAGTTAAGAATCATAGAATACTTATTTATGCTTTTAAAGGTCCAGGGCCTCTCTCTCATGTACTTCCAGAAACCAGTTCACTAAGCCCTCACGTGCATTGACAGCAGGCAGAATTTTTCCCATGGACTCTCTTTGGTCCTGTATAAATGGCTTAAACTGAAAATTAGGAAGGAAAAGAGGATACTAGGGATGAAGTATGGCTATTGCCAACACATGAAGGGCACCTAAATATGAACTTAAGAATGAATAGCACTTCCATGAAGCACTTTTTTGCAGAAATGGAATGAGCTGTAGGGTGTTGGTGATTATATCATCAGAATAAAAAACAACTAGGGATAGCCAGCTGCTGCAGTGGTAGAATGCTACAGCTGGAGTTAGAAAGACTGAGTTTAAATCTGGCTTCAGATACCTACTAGCTGTGTGATCCTAGGCAAGTCACTTAACCCTGTTTGCCTAAGTTTCCTCTTCTGTAAGAAGGAAATGGCAAATCACTCCAGTGTCTCTGCCATGAAAACCTCAGATGAGGTCATGAAAAGTCAGGCATGACTGACACAACTCAACAGCAACAACAGCAAAGACATCTGGGAGTGATGATTGAATGACATGTGGAGAAGTTCACTGGAGGAGCATCCCTTCCCACCACTCACCACAGTAGAATGGTATCTTATTGAATCCACTGAGTACCCAGTAGATGCTTAATAAGGTCTTTCAAGAGTTCTTAACTATTTTTATGTCATGGACCACTGGCAATCTGCTAAAGCCTAGACTCCCCAGAATGGTGTTTGTCACCTACAGTCATAATTGAAGGAAATGCTAACTCTGAGTAGAGGATGATCAAATTGAATTCACTTGAATTAGACTAAGTAATAATTTCTTCATATGTGTCCTGGGATAAGAGGAAACTGGAATTTTTATCCAATCAATATAAAGTCCTGTGTCTCTGCACTGGCATGGAGAGGATGGAGAGGGTGCAACAGGAACTCAAGCTATTTGCATGGAACAGTCTATTCCCCAGAATGTTTAGTGGGAGCTCTGTAGACTCAGGGAAGTACTTGGATGAGTCCAAATGTCCCATTATTATTCTTCAATCTCTGAAGGTAGCAATAGAAAATCAATAAGGTAGTATATGAGATAATGTGTGTAAATCATCAATATGTATATACTACATATATGTTATGGGCATACAAACATCAGTTACAATTATTATCTAGTCAAAGAGAACATATACACAAGTATACGCATTTAATTTTCTAATTTGAGTGCATGAGAAGTCAAAAAGAGATGGATGAGAGACAGATTTTGGAAGGTAGAGTTCACTTCCAGTTTGAGAAAGTGACTAAAACTTATTAGTAAAGAGGTAGCAACCTACTTTTTTGTAGTCATTGAAGGATTTCAAAAGGTGGATATGCAGGAAAAAGTCCATCTTGAGATTGGGATATGCGTGTGTATGTGTGTGTGTGTATACACACACATATATACATACATACATTTATTTGTGTATAATGTATATATGTGTATGCAAAAATCTAGTGATTGAGGGCCAAAAGAGAACTAAGAACCAATCTTGGTGTGAAGATATATTTTTTTGCTCCAGAAAAACCCTGCATCATCTGCTCTGTTATGGTTTTTCAAGGATTCTTAACCTTTTTTTATCTCATGGACAACTTGGATAGGTAAAACCTATGAATCCCTTCTCACAATACTTCATTCCTATATTCCTAATTCCTAAAGAAATGCTAACTTTAGGGTAGAGGCTAATGAAAAAGGAAGTGATTTTTCCCATCTAACTTCATGGACCCCCAGATCAAGGCAGGGGGTGGTGTTTTCCTTAGATTCCAGACCCAGAACTTCTTGTCTATAGGCAGTCAATCCTACTCAGATTCTCAGTCCTAGTGTGCAAATGCTTAATCCTGGTCAATAACAGGAATTAAGGGAAAAATATGGCCAAATAATGTAGAGAAATCTTAAAGGAATCAGGTATAAAACCAGAGATGTTCTTCAACTAACTTATTTGGGAAGACCTTCTCCCCTCCAGGCTTCCTGTCCTTTTCTCTACCCTCAAATCCCTCTTCAGCCCTCTGTGCTTCAAACCCCGGTACCTGCTTTTTTAAAACAGGGATTCTGACTCATTTAATAGTTTCCTACGCTAATACACCTGCAATTAAAGCACAAGATCTCATTTAATCTAAAAGAGAATTATCCTTCAGTATAGATCAACAAACAGAACTGTGAGTCATGAACTGGTGTTTGGTGAGGCCTTCATTGACCTCAACATACACATAATGTACATACAGACCCACTCACACTAACAGAAGTGTCAGAAACACAACCAGGGGCAAAATGAAGCAGGCAGCACACCCCAAGCATGGTCAGAACCAGATTAACATATAATTGGGAAGTATTTAACAAAATTAAAATAAAATAAAACACTGATAATATCATATTTTAAAAATGTTAGTAGTTGACCTTCATGGATCCTTATATATGGATTAGTGTCCACCATTCCTAGGTGGCACAGTGGATAGAATGACAGGCTCAGAATCATGAAAACTCATCTTCATGAGTTTAAATCTGGGCTCAGACACTTAGTTGTCATGTGACCTTTGGCAAGTTGCTTAACTCTGTTTTCCTCAGTTTCCTCCTCTGTAAAACAAGCCAGAGAAGGAAAAGACAAATCATTCCAGTATCTCTGCCAAGAAAACCACAAGTGGGGTCATGAAGAATTGGACATATCTGAAAAATGACTGGATGACAACAAAACTTTCTATTTGAGATTGATACTCCTGCTTTATAATGCCTTAGCACAATTTCTTATACATACAATAGCAGACACTCAAAGAATATTTGAGCGGCCAAGGGTCTATCTATGAACCATGTCACCTGAAGAATGGGTGAAGGAAGCCTGGAAAAGAAGGAACTAAGAAAACAGGAGAGAACATGGTGGAGTCAGGAAAGCCCTTTCAAAATGTTTCCAACATGAGCAATGTCCTCACCAAAGACAACATAAGGAAATAGACCACGGTAATTGTCCTGCAAATTCTTTTCATTTTGTAGTTATCTAATGTGATGTTTACAACACAAACACAATTACCCAGAAGGGAAGAATTTAAAATAATGTTTTTGGTGTTTCCTTATCTGCTAGTCTCCCCACCATATGCCATGAATTTGAAGATTTATGTCCATTTCCCTCTCTTTGTAGTTAAAGGAACAAAGGACTTTCGATTAAAGCCTTATAGCTTCACATAGTTTGACTAAGATAGATATACCTGAAGCACTGGAGAAAATAGAATTCACAGGCCTCCTACCTACCAGTCCTCAGCCAGCTCTTCACAGGAATCCTAGCTTTGGGGGAGGAGGGGATGGGAGAGTAGGAGGAGAGAAAGGGAACTATACTTTCCCCCCTTATACCAGGCTAGGCTTGTCTTCTTTGATGAAGATCTCAACAAATCTAGCCAATCATTCTGAGAACCATAGAATTTAAAAATACCTGAATTCTAAAAGAAAATTAACAGCCCACTTAAAAGGATAGCAAATTACTTTTTAAAAAAAATTCACAAAAACTAAAAAAAATTGTTGAAATCACTATGTTCAAACTTAAAAAATAAAAACTAAAATTGTATACATTTCTATATGTACATATTTTATGTGTGTATACTTACATCTCTATATGTGTATATATATATATATATGTATATATACATACACATATATATTTCCATAGAGAGAGAAAATGATGAGCATTTGAACTAGGACTGATGGGAAAGGAAAGCACCTTTGTAAATATAGTAAGGGCTGATATTTTCTCTCAGTACATCCAGAGGTTTTACTAGAAAAATTTTCACCTGAAGAGTAAAACAACTAGGAGTGCGGGAGAAAAAACTGGCTTGCCCAAGGGTGACATAATTCTTAAATGACAGCTCTAGGATTTGAACCCAAGCCCTCTGAGAAAGAATCCAGTGATCTCTCTGTAACTTTAGGGGTCTCTAGTTAGGTTCATGGTCTGATAAAGCACATTTAATAGGCCCCAGATTCATAGTTGGAAGTGTAGTTATGATTGACTTATGATAATGGCCCCAGGTAGAGAGAGAAAACTCTCTAACAGTGAACTGGGAGGGCAGCTCTGACCTAGCCCCCCGGAAAGGTCAGTGTCTCCTGTGTGGTTCCCAGAGCTGTCTCTCACCCTCATGCCACAAGCAAAGGGACACAAAGAAGTAAGAACTCCAGGACAGCCACAGGTCTTTTATGAAAAATGAGATTTGATTAGTCAGATGCCATCTTTAACACCCAGAAAGCACGTATTTAGAAATAGGTACAAGTCACATCCATCTTAAGGCAGGAGAAGGGGATAAGGGCTTTCAGTTCCACTGTATTTGGAATATTTTCCCTCTCCCCTACCCTAGTGCTCCAATAACCACATCTAGCATCGATAATAGAAAGCAGTCTAATATCTTACTGCTTTAGTTTTAGCAGATTTTGAGGAGAGAAACCATTCTTCCATTTGGGACTAAGGGGAAGTACCCCCACCTTCCTAGTTTCTGGGGTGTTTTTCCTCCTTTTCACCTTTCTCCAGGTGTTTTTTCTCTTTCATGAGCTCTCCTTTTAGTCTATCTCAAGCCCAAAAATTCACCCTCCCTTTCACCCTCAGTCCTGATCTCCTCTTAAGTTTCCTTTCTTTCCAACCTGGGCAGAAAAACAAGTCCCAGAGTTTTGAATGATTTGGGTCCCTTGTAAGTCAGCCAGTCCAAGCCTTGCTACGACTGTTAGATCCCTCCTTTACCACCAGATACAGAAACTGAGACTCAGAGAGGTGTCCAGGATCATGCAACTAGTAAATGACAGAACCAGGATGACAAGTAAACAAAGGGCCCTCACACGGAAGCGGGATTGACCTTGGTGCCCAGAGGACAGAACTGGTAGAGGTTGCAGAGAGAGAGACCCAGGCTCAAGGAAAGCTTCTTAACAATTAGAACTACCCCACAGCAGTCTTGGGAGCAGTAGATTCCCCCTCACCACCAGTTGTTACGCAAAGACCAGATAACCACTTAACAACTTGACTGGACATTTTCTCAGTTGTTGGTTGGACTTGGTATCCTTGGAGGTCCCTTCTAACTCTAAGATTCTATGGTCACCTCCACACCAGGATGCAGAAACCAAGGGAGACATGAATGCAGAAATAGTAGGGAGTTTTAAAGGGAGTAAAGCAACAAACCTACTAGTAAATTAAGGAGTGGCCCAGGAATGGTTCTACCTCAATGGAGAAGATCCAGAGGCAAGGCAAGGGGAAGGTGATCACAAGGGAAAGAAAGTTATCCAGGTGAAAAAGAAAGACTCCTCCTCCATGTCAGTATCCTGGAATAAAGCTTCTCTAAAACCTCAAGCGAAGTTCACTCAGTTTGCAAATATTTATTGAGAACCAACAGCATACCCAGAATTGCATTAGTTCTGGAGACAGACAAAATAGTAAAAGTATCTGTCCTCAAGAAACTTACACTCTACTGGAAGAATGTTATATACATGTCAGAGATAGATATTGATATACATACACACACACACACATATATATATGTCTGTGTGTATATGTATATATGTGTATGTATGTTTATGTGTTTTTATCTGTGTATGTATATATACATATACAGATAGACATACATATACATATAAGTTTCTGAAGCAGAAATTTGAGCTCATATCTTTTTGGCTGTGCTGACTGATTTACTGACTCCAAGTCCAATTCTCTAGCTGTTACCCTACATAGCTCCCTCTAGTTGGGCCCTGAGCTTAGCCTAGAATGAAGTTTAAAATATTGAGAGGTAGAGATGATGAAAGAGTATATTCCAGGTATGGAAGGGATCAAATTTCAAGTGCCTCCTATGCCATGCTAAGCACTTTACAAATATTATCTCAGTTGATCCTTACAACAACCCAGAGAAGTAGGTGACATTATCCCCTTTCTATAGCTGAGGAAACAGAAGCAGATAGGTTCACTGACTTGCCCAGATTCACACATCTGAGGCTGGATTGGAACTCAAGTCTTCCAGACTTCAAGTTCAGTATTCTATCCATAGAATAGAACTTAGCTGTACAAAAGCACAGAGGTAGCAGGTGGAATATTGTTTTTGATGATCAATCAGTAGGTCAGTTGGACTAGAACATAAAAGTTTGTAAAGGAGGAGAATTATGTTTCTTGTATGTATGTAGTTATTTGCATGTTGTCTTACATTAAAATGTAAACTTCCTGAGAACAGAGACCATTTTGCCTTTCTGTTTTTGTCTTTCTGTCTCCAGCTCTTACCATGATGCCTGGCACATAGTTAAGTGTTTTTTGAAAAATGCTTGCTGCCTTGACAAGTAATGTGAAATACATCTGGAAAGGAGTGGAAAGAAATCTGGAAAGATCATGGAAGGGCTTCTTCCAATCCCAAATGCCATTGGGAGCCACTGAAGATTTTTTAGCAGAAAAGAGGCATGGTCAGACTTAGGTCTGAGAAAGATTATTTCAGCAGGCAAGTGGAGTTTGAATTGAAAAGGAAAGGGGGAGGTGGAGCCAAGATGGCGGAGTAGAAAGATTCACGTATGCTAGCTCCAAACCCACAGACCATATATTTCCTGCAAGAAGAACTCCTCACGAATTCTGGAGCACTGCAAGGTGCGCAGAAACACAGTGGAAAAGATTTCTGTTCCAGAGAACCCTGGAGAGCCATCCCCAGGGGTCCATCATGCCCCGGAAAGTGGAGCCCACCCCTGAGCTGCCCTGGCCACGTGGTCCCAGAGGAGCAAATCCGAGCAGGCTTCAGGGACGGAACCTCCTGCAGCCAGGAAGGTACCTCCACCCACAGGTGCTACAGGTCAGTGAGAGAGACATCTGGGCTGGCCAAGAGGGGAGCGGGGTGTCTCCGTGGCTCAGGCCCCCTCGGGAGGCAGCAGCAGAGGCAGCCGCAGAGGCAGCGGCAGAGGCAGTGGCGGCCAGGACTCCCCAAGCAGGCAGGAGCTCCATTACTGAAGGTGTCTGCATAAACCCCCTGAGGGAACTGAGCCTGGGAGGCAGCCCTGCCCCCACCTGAACACCAGAACTTAAGCTCACATTGAATAGCAGCCCCACCTGCCACAGAAAGCCCATTTGAATCTCAGATCCCAAGCACTATCTGGGCGGATTTAGGTGGGAGTGGAGAGGAATCTCAGAAGTCAAGTAACTGGCTGCGAAAATGCCCAGAAAAGGGAAGAAAAATAAGACTATAGAGAACTACTTTGAGGGGGTACAGATGTTCCCGCCTTTCAGTTCTGATGACGAGGAACTATTCTTACCAGCAGGGAAAGACATGGAGGTCAGGGCCTCTGTATCCCAGACATCCCAGGTGGATGTCCGGTGGGCTCAGGCCATGGAAGAGCTCAAAAAGGATTTTGAAAAGCAAGTTAGACAGGAGGAAAAACTGGGAAGAGAAATGAGAGAGATGCAAGAAAAGCATGAAAAATGAGTCATTACCTTGGTAAAGGAGACCCCAAAAAATGCTGAAGAAAATAACACCTTGAAAAATAGGCTCACTCAATTGGCAAAAGAGGTTCAAAAAGCCAATGAGGAGAAGAAGGCTTTCAAAAGCAAAATTAGCCAAATGGAAAAAGAGGTTCAAAAGCTCACTGAATTTAATAGTTCTCTCAAAATTAGAATGGAACAGATGGAGGCTAATGACTTTATGAGTAACCAAGAAATCACAAAACAAAACCAAAAGAATGAAAAAATGGAAGAGAATGTGAAATATCTCATGGGAAAAACAACTGACCTGGAAAATAGATCCAGGAGAGACAATTAAAAATTATGGGACTACCTGAAAGTCATGATCAAAAAAAGAGCCTAGACATCATCTTTCATGAAATTATCGAGGAAAACTGCCCTGATATTCTACAACCAGAGGGCAAAATAAGTATTGAAAGAATCCATCAATCACTGCCTGAAAGAGATCCAAAAAGAGAAACTCCTAGGAACATTGTGGCCAAATTCCAGAATTCCCAGCTCAAGGAGAAAATATTGCAAGCAGCTAGAAAGAAACAATTCCAGTATTGTGGAAATACAATCAGGATAACCCAAGATCTAGCAGCTTCTACATTAAGGGATCGAAGGGCATGGAATAGGATATTCCAGAAGTCAAAGGAACTAGGACTCAAACCAAGAATCACCTACTCAGTAAAACTGAGTATAATACTTCAGGGGAAAAAAATGGTCTTTCAATGAAACAGAGGACTTTCAAGCATTCTTGATGAAAAGACCAGAGCTGAAAAGAAAATTTGACTTTCAAACACAAGAATGAGAAGAAGCATGAAAAAGTAAAGAGCAAAGAGAAGTCATAAGGGACTTACCAAAAGTGAACTGTTTACATTCCTACATGGAAAGACAATATTTGTAACTCTTAAAATTATACATGCACACACACACACACACACACACGTACATGTGTGCATGCACACACACATACAAACATCCACACACATACAGAGACAGAGAGCACAGAGTGAATTGAATAGGATGAGACCATATTTTAAAAGAAATTAAGGTAAATGGTGAGAGCGAAATGTTGTGGGAGGAGAGAGGGTGAAGTAGAATGGGGTAAATTATATCTCGTTCAAGAGACAAGCAGGAGACATTTTAGTGGAGGGAAAAAGAGGAGAGCTGAGAAAAAAAAAAAGAAGTTTACCCTCATCACATTCAACTAAAGGAAGGAATAAAATGCACACTCATTTTGGTATGAAAACCTAGCTTACAATACAGGAAAGTGGGGGAGAAGGAGATAAGCAAGGGGGGGGATGATGGTAGGGAGGGCAAAGGGAGGAGGGAGCAATTTGAAGTCAACACTCTTGGGGAGGGACAGGATCAAAAGACAGAGTAGAAACAATGGGGGGGAGGATAGGATGAAGGGAAATACAGTTAGTCTTACACAACACGACTATTATCGAAGTCATTTGCAAAACTACACAGATAGGGCCTATATTGAATTGCCTGCCTTCCCAAAGGGAATGGGTGGGGAGGGAGAGATGGGGAGAATTTGGAACTCAAAGTTTTAGGAACAACTGTTTAGTATTGTTGTTGCTACTAGGAAATAAGAAATACAGGTAATGGGGAATAGAAAGTCATCTGGCTCTACAGGACAAAAGAGAAGATGGGGACAAGAGAAGGGAGGGATGATAGAAGAGAGGGCAGATTGGTGATAGGGAAAATTAGATTGCTTGGTGTATTGGGGTGTAGGAGGGGATAAAAGAGGAGAAAATTTGGAACCCAAAATTTTGTGAAAATGAATGTAAAAAGTTAAATAAATAAATTTTTATTAAAAAAAAATTCAGTAATTCCCCAGTTCTATTTTGAGGTTGCAACTCTGAATCCCATCTTTAAACCAAATGATAAAAAATCTAGAGAGAGAGAAAAAAAAAAGAAAAGGAAAGGAACTGGAAGCGGACATACCAATTGAAAGCCAATTATTGCAACCATTTGGAAGAAAGGTAAAGAGGGTGCTGGATATGTATGTAGAGGGGAATAGATATTATGAAGGTTAGCTCAAAACCCTTGGCAACAAATTGAATGTGGAGGATTAGGGGGAGAGAACACTCACGATAACTCTTATGCACCCTGGGCAATCTCAACCTATAACTTGAATCTTGGGATTTAAGCCTGGGAAACTGTGAGGGCAGGGATTATATTTTTGTTCTTGTCCATCTTTGTGCCCTCAGAGATTAGCACAGTTAGCAGTGCGTGGCACACCATGAGAAAAGCTTGTTGATTGTCAGATGATGTAGCTCAATCCCCTTATTTTGAAGCTAAGGAAACCAAGGTTTCACAGTAAGTAGCGGGGTCAGGATATGAACCCAGGTCCACTTTTCCCAAATTCAGTGCTCTTTTCACCACCACACATTTATTTGCCCTAGAAGGATGTTCTTGGGTTGGAGAAAATGTAAAGTTTCCTGTTGAATATACTACATTCTTAGCAGCACTGAAAGAAAAAGAACATGCTTGAATGGAGGGAACCAAGCAGAGTCATCTCCCTGATCTTAACTTCTAGATTCAGATGAGTTACATAACAGTTATTGTGTCCTTACAAATAAAAGAGAAGAATATCATTTTTAGCCATACAGGGCAGCACTAATTCAATCCAATAAACATTATTTTTAATATTTTATCTTTTCAGTCAATGGAAATCTATGTTATCCCTTCCTTATAAAAAAAAAATTCAACTCCTGTAACCAATATGCATAATGAAGTAGAACAAATTCCCACATTGATCATGTGCAAAAATGTTACTCATTCTGCACCTTGAGTCCATTCCCTCCCTGTCAGGAGATGGAATCATGGTTAGTCATTGCATTGATCAGAGTTCTTAAGTCTTTGGAAGTTGTGTGTCTTTACAATATTGTTGTTGTCTAAATTTCAACAAATATTCATTTTAAAAAATGATAAAATTCATCAGAAAAATGAGATTTAAAAAATTGTATCTATTTCATTTTCCATTGGGGGGTTAAAACAAGCATTTCTATACAATTATATAATAAAAATATCATTAACTAAAATGATTGAAGAGGAAAGTGACAAATGTTGGAGAGGATAAGCTTTGAATGACTTTTGAAAACATAGAATTAGGGCTGGGAAAGTCCTAGAGATCTTCTAATCTGGCTTCTTTGTTTTATAGAAAAGGAAATTGAGGCCCAAAGAAATAATGTGATTTGTCCAAAGTCACCCAGCTAGTAACTCGGAGGATTCGAATTTAGGCTCTCTGATTTTGTGCTCTTTCCACTATACCATACATTCCAATGATACTAATGGGAGCTGAGAACAAGTTGACAGAGATCAGATCTCTTGGTTTGTTACATCCAGTTTATCACCTAATAAAAAAGAACTAAACTTGGAGTTTTATTGTCTCTTTTTCTTTTGAAGAGCAGCCCTGCATCAAGCAGATTTTGTTTTGGTATAATATTTTTTTCCATTCTTTTCCTTTCCATTCATCATGCTTTTCAAAATCAAAAATAATCCCCTTCCAGCATCTCAGTCATTTTTATTTTCAATTTTTCTGACTCATCCCTAAAGTTTCCAAAGACGATGTTATCTTCTCGATGGAGTTTCAGCCCACTGGGCTTAGAGTCTGAAGACCTGAGTTTTTGTCCTGAATTAGTCACTTACTAGCCATTACACCCTGGCAAGTCATTTTGGTTCAATGAGGCTCATTTCTTAAACGTGAAATAGAAATTTCATCTTTGCCCTAGAAGCCACACAAAGTCGTTGTAAGAATCAAATGGGATAATCTTTATAAAACGATTCGTAATCCTATAGTACTATGTATAATGTTCATTATACAGGATTCTATAATAAGGATAGCTAGTATTTATATAGCATTTTAAGGTTCATAAAGCATTTTACATATGATGGTTTGTTTGACCCTCGCATCAACCTTGTGAGATAGGTTTTATCATTATCCCCATCTTCCAGATGCATAACCTGAGGCAGACAGAGATCAAAGTATTTTTTTCCCAGAATCACACAGCTAGTTAAGTGCTTGAGGCAAGACGTAAACTCAATTCTTACTGACTCCAAGGCCTGTACTCCATTCACTATGTCACCTTGATCCCCCATAAGTATTTCTTTTCCATTAGTACCTTTACAAAGCTCAAATTTCCACCCATTTCCCAGTATTTCCTTTGAAACTTGCAGCAAAATGAACAATATAGGGAGAAAGAATATGGAGCTTTTTTTTTTTTACCAACTATCACCAATTTTTTTTACTAATAATCATTTATTAATTAACTACTGCATGCAGGACAGAATGGTAAGTAGTGGGAAAATTCCAAAGATCTATAAGATATGGTCGTGTGTCCTTGGTTTAAACTTTTTGAAATCTTCCCCTACCCATCCCACAACATTTCAAAGGCAGGATAATTTTCCAATTATTATCTATTCTTTCTTCAAAACATTTCTCAGACAACCCAAAGGTACAATGTGACTTATTTTTAGTGAAGCTACAATGACCTTAGAACATAATACATGATCACATTGACGCTTCTCTTTGCTGCTATAATACATAGATTGCTTTTCATATTAATGTGTCTTTGTAGACTGGGCAGTCTCTGGCAAGATAATTAATATTCTTTTCAAAATAATTTCAATCATTCATTTACTCAAGCAAAAATCCATTCATTAAATACAGGTAAGTATGCAATATGAAAGGTCATGGAGGACCCCAGCTTTCTCACATAAACTTGGCATGAAATACCAGTGACTAAGAAAACAAGAGAAAAACAGAAATAAGTTCTTGCATCGAGGCCAGAACTGCACAAAAATATGGCCAGGAGCTAATGGTGGCAGATAAAAACATTGAACCAGGAAAGCCAGAGTGAGCTCAGATAAATTAGTTAGAAGCCTATGGAATTGTGTAGAGGAGAACAGTTGGGAAGCCAACACAGATTCTGGGAAGCCAGGGGAGGTAGGGAGAAGAACCAAGCCAGGGAAGCCAAAGTGCATTTACACAAATGAAACTGCTAGCCAGTGCTCTGAATGTAGTGGGGTGCAATCTACTGGAGGCTCTAGCAACTGGCTTTGGCTTACTGAAACAAAGCAAGAAACAAACTCAGCCCTCACAGATCACTACGCAGGAAGACAGGGTCTAGCTACACACTCCTTTGAGCACCAGGAACCAGAGCAGGAGACAGACCCAACACAGTCCTTAGGCATCAGCATGGGGTAAAAAAATACAGTGCAGGAGGCCTGAGGTCCATGTGATATCAAAGTCTCACTGGGGACAACAGAAGACAGAACCAACTCCCAAGTGGGAATCTTGAAAGGATAATGAAACAGACTTCCCTGAAGCCAAATCCCAGAGTGAACCACCAGGAAACTAAGGCAGAAGCCACTTTTTGACCTCATAAACTCACATGGATTCAACTGTCATCTCTATGCAGATTCTGTTCTAAGATCTATTTGTCCAGCTCTCACCTCTCTGGTTTCTAGTTTCATGTCTCCTACTAACTATTGAATATCTAGAAGTGGATGTCTTGGAGAGATCTTTTATTTAACAAACCATCCTTCCTTCAAATCCCTCCCCTCTTCCTAACTTCTCTGTTACTTTTAAGAACACTACCATCATCCCATTCACCCAGGTTCTCAACCTCAATGTCATCCTTGACTTCTCATTCTCACATTCTCCAGAGCCAGTCAGTGGCTAAGTCTTGTCATTTCTATCTTTGTAACATCTTTCATATATGCCCTCTTCTTTCCTCTGAAACTGCTTCTGCCTTGGTACAGGTCTCATCACTTAAAGCCTAGAACATTTGCAATAGTTTTATGATTGATCTCCATGCCTCAAGTCTCACCACACTCCAATATACCCACTACTCAGTTGCCAAATTGATTTTCCTAAAGTGTAAATCTGATTATGTCACATATCCCTCACCACATATACATAATCCTATTCGATTACCTCTAATGCCTCCTCTCTCTTTAACTTTTAATGTCATTCGACAAACTGACCCCTTCCTGCCTTTCTGGTCTTCTAACACTTTACACTTCCTCGTGTATTCTCTCATCCAGTGACACTGGCCTTCTTGATCTTCCTTGATACAACATTCCATCTCCCAAATTCAAGCCATTTCATTGGCTATTCCCCATCTCCTTCTTCTTCTCTGCCTCCTATCTTCCCTGGCTTAGTTCAGTTCTCAACTACAGTCTTACCTTCTACTCCAGTACTATTTAAACATTGTTCCTTCCCTCTAACATGATCTCCTGATTACCCTGAAAACATATCACATTTGTATGCATGTTTGCATGTTCTCTCCCCCCAGGACTTTGCATGTTCCCTGAGAGCAGGAACTGGTTGTGTTGGTTTGTTCATTTTTCCTTTCAGTATATCCCCAGCATTTAGCACAGTGCAGGCACATAGTAGATAATAGTAACAAATGCTTATTAACTGGCTGAATTTTATCAAATTTTAGAAAGATAATTCCAATGCCTTACAAAAATTGGGAAAAAAGTATCCTACCAAATTGCTTAGATGAAGCAAAATTGATCCTGATATCTAAACTAGAAAGAGATAAAACAGCAAAAGGAAAATATAGATCAATATCTCTAGGAATATTGATGGAAAATATAAAATAAAATAAAATCAAAGAGGCTGGAACATCATATTAAAATGATTGTACACTATCACCATGGTAAATTTATACCAGAAATAAAGGATTGGTTTAATATTAGGAAAACTAGAAATATAATATGCCAAATTTGTAATTTAAAAACAATAAAATTAACATAATTATATTAATAGATAATATAGAAATTGAAAATAGAAATATTTAGAAAATATTCAAAAACAGAAAAAGTTGTTAACTAGATACAATACTTTATGATAAAAAAATTTAAACATAGGAATAATTGGACCATTTTTAAAATATGGTAAATAGTATTTCCGTCCACTTTGATGTCATACTTCCTTACCTGTAACTCAAATCTCCAACTCTTGCCCTGGAGTAATGCTTGCATTTAATTGGTGAGAAGTCTTTATAATTAGCCTGACCTAAACCTCCCAAACTTCCTGGGACTCTTGAGATATCTCTGTGTCACATCATTATCTCCACACTCCTCCCCTCCCTTTCCTTTCAGTCTCTACCTATTAGAATAAAATTCAAATCAACACTACCATTACTGGAAAGGATATGTCAGTCAATTGTTCATTCTTTCCATTTACCTCCCCAGTGACTTCCCAGACCAAATCCTTTGCCACCACTTCCTTGTTTGTATTATCTTCCCCTTATTAGGATATTTGGGGAAGCTAGATGGTACAGTGGATAGAGTGCTGGACTGAGAAGCCTGAGTTCAAATCCAACTTCAGATCCTTACTAGCTCTGTGACCCTGGGTAAATCACTTAACCCTGTTTGCCTCAGTTTCCTCAGTTTAGCTCATGCAATGAGCTAAAGAAGGAAATGACAAACCACTCTAGTGTCTTTGCCAAGAAAACCCCAAATGGGGTCACACAGATTTGAACACAATTGAAAGCAACTAAAGAAAAAATATTGGGCTGCTCTGCCTCATACCTGCTGTGGGGCACTCGAGGAAATCACTACCTCTCTCTCTGAACCTTAGTTTATTTGTCTGTCAAATGAGAAAATGACCTCTAACATCTTTTCAATTCTGACATTCTGTCGCTGGTTACAGTAGTAGATTGGTCTGAGATTCATTCCAATAAGCATTTATTAAACTCCTAATATGTGCCAAGCACTATGCTACGTTCCAGAAATACCAAGAAAGAAATGAAATGATCTCTGCCTTCTGGAGTTTACATTCTGTTCTGGAGAAATAATATGCATACAAATAAGTAAACGCAAGATAGATTAAAAAGTAACTTGTGGGAACCAGAGAGAATCCTAATAACTTGGGAGAATCAAGAAGGATCTTCTGGAGGAGATAACACTTGAGCTGAACCTTGAGGGGAGAAAAGGATTGGAAGAAGCCTAAGTAAAGAGGGAGGGCATTCTAGGCATGGGGGTGATCTAATAATAATGGTAATAACTAATATTATAAAGTACTTTAAGGCTAACAAGAAGGCAAACCAGTTGGGAGGCTACTGCAGTACTCTTCATGAGAAAATTTTAGGAAACAGTCAAAGGCAAATCCCCCATCTCTTTCAAAGGTTATCCATGGTGGTTCATTCTCTCCACTCCCCTATCTCTTTTTTTATAATAGAAAAGAAACTTCAAATATTTTATTTATAAAAAAATAATAAAAGAGACTGAGAAAAGAGAAGTTTTGGGCCAAAAGGAGGAATGGGATGTGACAAGAACCAGTGAGGTCCATTTAGGAGTAGGAGATGAAGAAAGAGGACTAGGTCTTTACTGGTAATAGGCAGAAGACTCCAGATGACTGGATATAGATTAAAGATTCTGTGACGCCCCCTAACCAAGGAAAGCTCATTGTTGTTGCCTGGGGTTGGGGTAAGCTTCTTTCATAGCACTAGAACAGTGATAGAGATCCCACAGAACAGTAGAAGATCAGGGAGAAGGATGTGAAGTGGATGATAAGATATGAGGAGATAGACATTGCTCTTGGAAGTCCAATACAAAAAAGTGAAAAGATCCTCAGGTCAGAAGATGATGCCTTCTTCTATATGGGCATTGTGCTCTCTTCACTAGGAAGTTCCTGAGCCAAACCCCAGGCATAAATCATTCTCTGAGAATAATCTAGATGATTTTTTTCCTAAATGAGATACTTCACACATGCCTCCACTAAACCTCAGCGGCTGCTTCTCTACCCACTCATAGTCTCCTAAGATCTGCCTGTAGTTTGGCCCCCTCAAGTCAGCTTTGCTTTACCCAGAATAGCTTAGTGTCATCTGCAGACCTGGAGGTTTCACTCTACACTCCCTCCTCCAGATCATTTATAAAGACATTAAAAAAAAACAGATCCCGGCACTAATCCTGGAGGAATTCCGATGGTTTGTCCTTTTTCCATCCAACAAATACTTCTTTGCCTGCATTCTTTTCAACGTTTAAGGCAGTTCTTTATCCATGGCAAAACAACCCCCTTAAACATTATGGTGACCATGATCCCCACAAAATTTTATTCTGTGATCTGTATAGCTGATCATTCCCATGTGCAAATCTTGGATGCCTACATGAAGCCTGGGGCCCCTCCTACAAAGAATCTCCCAGTTCCTGGCTTAACACCCACCCTGGGAGGTATTTCTAAAGACCAGAAGAAGTATAGTCATTGGGAAGGGGATTTGAAAGAGAGAGGGTGATAAAAGGTAGCTGAAAAGAGTTGTATATGGTCACTGAGATGGAGGGAGGAGAGCTGGGTGTCCTCCCACTTCCCCTTTCCTGATCTCATTCCTAGCCCCAGTTCTCTTCTGTTTCCCTGGATCCCAGTGCCCACACACTTTCAATGTGTAATATCTGGTGACTTGGGCCCTCAGGAGCCTCAGCTTCCATTGTAATGCCTAAAGACCTCCTCACCTGAAGTGCCTCAAGCTCCAAAAGAATCATAGCTCAAACCTTCTATAACCTTTTAAATTTTATGAAAGACTTTCCTAATAATAACCCTGTTGTTAAATAATAACATATAGTGCAAGCATTACCTGGTTTAAAGAGGAGGAAACTGAGGTACAGAGACATTATATGACTTTTCTGTGATAGGATGACTAGTCATTGTTGCCCTTCCCTTGCCATCCACCCACCAAAAAATAAACCAAAAAAACCCTTTCACTCATTGGACACGTCAGAAAGCTAAGAGAACTAATCTACACCAAAATAAAATGAATTCGTTACCATTCTACCCTTCCCCCTCCTTACCTCTTTTGTCCCTTAATGCAAATGAATCTCTAACTAGTGGAATTCAAGCAGTTTTCAGATTTAGGAAGCTCAGCAGGTTGTTTCTTCAGTCACTAGTCAGTGAAATCTGCAGAAATAGCTGAGTAGGGATCTGGGTAGGAACATCTCCACTGGTAGTTTAGACCTTTTAGCTCCCACAGAACCCCACTATTTACATAAACTTCCCTTATATGTGTTATACACACACATTGGCTAACAATAAACTCATGTAAAATAAACGTGTGTGTGTGTGTGTGTGTGTGTGTGTGTGTGTGTGTGTAATTCCTGGGGTCACACCCTCATTTTCAAGGCACGTGCCCTAACTGGTTCATGGTTCTCTATAGGTCTATATCCCCTAGTACTCTAACTATATTTTTTATCATTCAGTCCTTTCAGTCCTGTCCCACACTTCGTGACCCCATTGGGGTTTTCTTAGCATAAGATACTGAAGTATTTTGCCAATTCCTTCTCCAGCTCATTTTACTGATGAGGAAAGTAAGGCAACCAGGGTTAAGTGACTTGCCTAGGGTCACCCAGCTAGTAAGTTTCTGAGGGTGGATATGAACTCAGTTCTTTCTGACTCCAGGCCTGTTGCTTTTGTCACTGCCCCAAGGGTACCCTCTTTCACAAACATACCCATAGCAACCATAGGAAGATGAGACACAGGCAACCATCTGAGAGGCACAGATATAAGCGGCACATGTGGCAAGGACACATGGGTAGAAGAGCCTACACAGGAAAAGTCTGCCTCAAGAAAGGGAGTTCCCATGCCAGGGATATCACAGACCCTCCCAGTTACTGAAGTGTGTACTGCATATACAAGGGACTTTCAAGGATTTCAAAACCCTTATATGCATTATCTCATTTGATCCTCCAAACAAGCCTATAATGTAGCAGCTATTACAATAACATTATAATATAATAATGTGTTTGTAATAAGATGTTTCCCATTTTACAAATGAGGAAACTGAGGCTGGCAGAGATTAAATGTTTTGCCTGAGATGTAAATCCAAGTCTTCCTGACTTCAATTCTAACATTCTAGAAAGTACAATGTACAAATGAGCTGTGACATCCCTTACAACCCACAAATCTGTTTCTGTAATATGGCATATTACAGTATAAGTAGCATACACTGCTTCTACTTTCTCATGAGAACAAGATAGGAAACGCATGGAATTATTGATATGTTCCAACTCCTTTAATCCTCCTTTGGTATTTATCTTTTCCTCTTCATGTAATATAACAAAGCCAAAAGAAAGTGTTCCCACTCTGCAATCTCTACTCTAAAAGGAGTAATTATATAATCATGGAAGTAATGTTAACAGTCATAGGAGCTGGGCATCAACACAGGTCAGACTGTACCAGGATGGGATCTCGTCTCTTGCCTTCCTATTCAAGGATGCATCTTCTTAGAAGCAGAATGCCTACAGTCTGGTGCTTCTGTTAAATGAAGCTTAACCAGTAATTTCCTTCTAATTTATCTGAATTGAGAAGTTTCACTGGGCTCCCTAAAATTCATAAGGGCTATTTTCAGCAATGTTCCTTTAGCCTACAATGGGAGCTCTGGATCCTAGGGAGAAAATTCACAGGAGGTTCCAAAAGGGAATTTTAGACTCTCTTCAGGAACTTGGCATTGGCAGGTAAAAGTACCCACATGAACTGCTGGCTAGGTTTCCATGGGAACAGGAAACAGAGTGGGCAAATGGTGTTAGCAACTAACCTAGACTATTCCATAAGGCAAAGGTGTCCCATTTCAAGATGAGAAATTCATTTGAGTGATTGCCTCCCAAGAGCAGAAAATAGCAATGTAGCTCTCTATTGCTGACCTGGAACAGTGAGATTCATTCTCCTAAAATAGAGCCATTCTGCCCAAAGGTTAGTTCCAGAGAGAGATATCCCGGTACACTGCTAGATTAGGAGAAAGGGAGTGAGCTTTAGATTCAAAGAATTTGGGTTCAACTGCCACATGAGCTACTTGCTACCTGTGGGGAATAGAATCCTAGGCCATGAGGCAGGAAGACCTGAGTTCAAATTTGACCTTAAACAATTACTAGCTCTATGGCTCCATGCAAGTCACTTCATCTCTGTTTGCCTCAATTACTCCATCTGTAAAATGGAAATAATAATAGCACTTACCTCCCAGGGCTACCATATGGATCAAATAAGATAATAACTGTAAAGCACTTAGCACAGTGCCTGGAATTCAATAATTTCTTGTTGCCTTCCTTTCTTTCTTTTTTCTTTCCTTCCTTCTTTCCCTCCTTCATTCTTTCCTGTGTAACTTCAGGCAAGTCACTTAAACCCTCTATTCCTGGGGTTCCTCATTTGTGAAATGAAAATGTTGGAGTAGATAACATCCAAGACCCCTTCCATTTCTAAAATCTATGATGCTTGAATATGATAATCAAGACAGGGTTCTTGGGCTGAACTCCTGCTTCATTCACTAAAGGTAGTTTTTGCTCCAAATGTCCAGTGAAATCCTCTGAGGTATTACAAGGCTGTCTGAGAATAGAAGGGAGTCTTAACCTCTTCACTTATCTAGGCTCCATTGAAGAGTGGTTAAGTGGAAAGAGGACTCGATTTGATATTCTAAAACCTGGGTTCAAGTCTCAGTCCTAATGCTATTGGTTTTGTGACCTTGATTGAATTATTTAACTGTTTTTGAGTCTCAGTTTCCTCCTCTTTGAAGTGGAACAATAACACCTCACCTATGGGATCCCTCACAAGGAAACTTGAACAATCAAGCATTGGGGTTAGGGGATGGACGTTTGACTTAATTGATACAAGGGCCTTTCAAATGAGGAAACACCTTTGAGCAATGCAGTTTGGCACCTTCTCAATTGCTTATAATCTTAAAGAGTTGCCTAGAGCATGAGGAGGTTAGGTGATTTGCCCACAGGCTTTCACTTTATTATGCTTCACAGATACTGAATTTTTTTTTAGAAATTGAATATTTGTAGCAACCCCATGTCAAGCAAGTCTACCAGCTTCCAATAGTGGGTGCTCACATCATATCTCTGTGTCACATTTTGACAATTCTTGCAGTATTTCAAACTTTTCCATTATTATTATATCTATTATAGTGGTCTTTGATATTACTATAGTGATCATTTCGGGGCACCACTAACCACAACCATGTAAGAGAATGAACTTCATTGATAAATGTTGTGTGTGTTCTGACTCACTGACTGACCATTTTCCTATCTCTTTTCAGGTCTTCCTATTCCCTGAGATACAACACTATGGAAGAATATTGAAGAAGAAGACTCCAATTTTGAAAGAAGTTCAAATGCTCAGTAAATGAGTTCAAATGTCAGTAAAATGCTATCAAACAGCACTGTATGCTACAGAGAAATAATTCATGAAAAGAAGAACTAATCAATGAATCAAATTTTATTGTTATCTTATTTTAAGAAATTGTCACAGGAAGTAGAGTCATAGAAAGCAGAGTAAAGGCAAAAACTCACCTGAACTCTCCCAAATTACCCTCCAAATAATGTTAAAATAGCACTCAAAATGAGTGCTAGAGTGGCAAAATCATCAAAAGGACAGGGCAAAACAATTTTCTAGTCCAAGACAGCTTAGAAGTTGCCTCAGGGGGACAGAATCAAGATGGCAGAGTAGAAAGACTCACATACTCTAGTTCTTCCCCTACAACCCATAAAATTCCTATCAAAAATGACTCTCAACCAATTCTAGAGCAGCAGAAACCACAGAATGATGGAGTGAAAGACATTTCCAGCCAAAGGTAACCTGGAAAGTCAACAGGAAAGGTCTATTGCACTGGATGTGGAGCAAAGCCCAGCCCTGGTCATGCAGGTCTAGGAAGAACAGAACTGGAGCCTGCCTACAGGGCAGAATCCCCAGCAGCAGTGGAGGGTCTCAGATCTCTCAACCCACAAGTGCCAAAGACAACTTCAAAGGTAAGTGACAGGACTTTCCCAATTGAGTGAGAGGGGAGCAGGTTACCTCCCTAGCACTGGCCCCAGGTAGCAGCAGCAGTGATGGCAGCAGGTGCAGCATCCATTTGTGAAGCACTCCCCCCTAAAGCCCCTGGGGGAATTGAGCAGCTAATCTGAATCTCAGCCCTGAACACCCTCCTGGGGTGAGGAGGAGCACTAGGACCTTCCTCTTGACAAAGGATTCAAAAGTCAAGTAACTGACTGGGAAAATGCTCAAAAAGGGGGGAAAATAAGACCATAGAAGATTACTTTCTTGGTGAACAGGTATTTCCTTCCATCCTTTTGGATGAGGAAGAACAATGCATACTGTCAGAGGAAGTCAAGGCTTTTGCATCAGTACCTCTAAAATGAATCTGCAATGGGCCTAGGCCATGGAAGATCTTGAAAAGCAAGTCAACAACTTGCTAAAAGAAACCCCAAAAAATGCTGAAGAAAATAACACCTTTAAAAATAGGCTAGCTTAATTGGAAAAAGAGGTCCAAAAAGTCAATGAGGAGAAGAAGGCTTTAAAATGCAGAATTAACCAAACAGAAAAGGAGGTTCAAAAGCTCACGGAAGAAAACAGTTCTTTAAAAATGAGAGTGGAACAGATGGAAGCTAATGACTTTATGAGAAACCGACTAATAACAAAACAAAACTAAAAGAATGATAAAATAGAAGATAATGTGAAATATCCCATTGGAAAAACAACTGACCTGGAAAATAGATCCAGGAGAGACAATTTAAAAATCATGGGACTACCTGAAAGCCATGATCAAAAAAAGAGCCTAGACATCATCCTTCATGAAGTTATCAAGGAAAACTGCCCTGACATTCTAGAACCAGAGGGCAAAATAAGTATTGAAGGAATCCATCGATCACCACCTGAAAGAGATCCAAAAAGAGAAACTCCTAGGAACATTGTGGCCAAATTCCAAAGTTCCCAGGTCAAGGAGAAAATATTGCAAGTAGCTAGAAAGAAACAATTCCAGTATTGTGGAAATAAAATCAGGATAACACAAGATCTAGCAGCTTCTACATTAAGGGATCAAAGGGCGTGGAATAGAATATTCCAGAAGTCAAAGAAATTGAGATTAAAACCAAAAATCACCTACCCAGCAAAACTGAGTATAATACTTCAAGGGAATAAATGGTCATTCAATGATATAAAGGATTTTCAATCATTCTTGATGAAAAGACCAGAACAGAAGAGAAAATTTGACTTCAAACACAAGAATGAAGAGAAGCATGAAAAGGCAAACAGGAAAGAGAAACCATAAAGGACTTTCTAGAGTTTAACTGTTTACATTCCTACATGGAAAGATAATATTTGTAACTCTTGAGACTTTTCTCAGTATTTGGGTAGGTGGAGGGATTATACACACACCCACAGACACACAAACACACACACACACACACACAGGGACATACACAGACAGAGAGTGCAGATTGAGTTGCATCAGAAGGGATGATATCTATAAAAAATAAAATTGAGGGGTGAGAGAGGAATATATTGGGTGGAGAAAGGGAGAAATGGAATCGGGCAAATTATCACTCATAAAAGAGATAAGAAAAATCTTTTTCAATGCAGGAGAAAAGGGAGGAGGTGAGAGGGGAAAAGTGAAGCTTACTCTCTTCACATATAACTTAAAGAGGGAATAACATGCTCGCTAAATTTGGTATGAAAATCTATCTTACCCTACAGGAAAGTAGGGGAGAAGGAGAGCAGTGGGGTGAGGGAGATGATAGAAGGGAAGGCAAATGGGAGAAGGGAGTAATTAGAAGCAAATACTTTTGGGAAGGGACAAGGTCAACTGAGAGAATAGAATAAATGGGGGGGGCAGGATAGGATGGAGGGAAATATAGTTATTGTTACACAACATGACTATTATGGAAGTCTTTTGCAAAATGACACATATGTAGCCTGTATTGATTTGCTTGCCTTCTCAGTGGGGATGGGTGGGGAGGGAGGAAGGGAGAAAAGTTGGAGTTTAAAGTAATAGAAACAAATGTCAAGAACTGCTATTACATATAACTGGGAAATAAGAAATACAGGTAAGTGGGTATAAAAATCTATCTTGCCCTACAAGAAAAGAAAGAAAATGGGGATAAGGAAAGGGAGGGGTGTGATAGAAGGGAGGGCACATTGAGGGAAGGAGTAATCAGAATGCAAAGTGTTATGGGGGGTGGGGGAGAGAAGAGATGGGGAGAAATATTGGAACTCAAAATTTTGTGGAAATGAATGTCAAATCTAAAAACAAATGAATAAACATTACAAAATAACTATCAAAGTTGTAGAATATAAAATAAACCCACATAAATCATCAGCATTTGTATATATTAACAACAAAGTCCAACAGCAAGACATAGAGAAATTCCATTTAAAATAACTTAGACAATATAAAATACTTGGGAGTTTACCTGCCAAGACAAAGTCAGGAACCATATGAACACAATTACAAAACACTTTTTACACCAATAAAGTCAGATCTGAACAAGTGGGAAGATATCAATTGCTCATGAATAGTCAAAGTTAATATAATAAAATGAAAATTTCACCTAAATAAATTTACTTATTCAATGCTGTACCAATCAAACTACCAAAAAAAATCATCTTATAGAGCCAGAAAAAAATAATAACAAAATTCACTAGGACGAACAAGAACAAAATTTCAAGAATATCAAAGGAATCAATGAAAAAATGTAAAAGAAGGTAGCCTACACATATAAAATCTCAAACTGTATTACAAAGTGGTAATCATCAAAATAATCTGGTACTGGCTAAGAAATGGAATGGTGGATCAGTGGAATAAATTATATATGCAGTAACAGTAGTAAATGACCATAATAATCTAGTATTTGATAAACTCAAAGATCTAAACTTTTGGGACAAGAAATCACTATTTGATAAAAACTTCTAGGAAAACCGAAAAGCAGTTTTTTCAGAAACTAAGTATAGACCAGCATCTCAAACAATATAATAAGATCAAAATAGGTACATGATTTAGACATAAAGGGTGATACCATAAACAAATTAATGAATCCTGAACTAATTTGCCTGTCAGATCTATATATAAGGAAAGGCTTCATGACAAAACAAGAAACAGAGAGCATTGCAATATATAAGATGGATAATTTTAATTATGTTAAATTAAAAAAGTTTTTGCACAAACAAAACCAATGCAGCCAAAATTAGAAGGAAAGTAGAAAACTGGTTGAAAATGTTTATAGCAAGTTTTTTTTTTTTCTGATAAAGACCTCATTTCTTAAAAAAAACCCCATATTATATATATATATATATATATATATATATATATATATATTCTCAAAACTTATAGGAGTACAAGTCATTCTCCAACTGATAAATGGTCAAAGGATATAAATAGGAAATTTACAGAAGAAGAAATCAAAACTATTTATGGTCACATAAAAAAATGCTCTATGTTACTTTTGATTTAAGAAAGTAAATTAAACAATGTGAGGTACTACTTTCACCTGTTAAATTGGTTAATATGACAAAAAAGGAAAATGACAAATGTTGGAGAGGATGTGGGAAAATTGGGACACTAATGCACTGTTGGTGGAGTTATGAACTGACCCAACCATTCTGGAGGACAATTTGGAAATATCCCCAAAAGTTTACAAAACTATGCATGCCCTTTGACCCAGCAATACCACTTACTAGATCTGTAGCCCCAAGAGATGTTTTAAAGAGTAATTTTTATTAAATTGGCAAATGTTTTAAAAAGAAAAATTACAAAAATATTTATAACTGCTCTTTTTGTGGTGGCAAGGAATTAGAAACTGAGGAGATGCCCATCAGTTGGGGAATGGCTGAAAAAGCTTTGGTGTATGATTGCAATGGGATACTATTGCACTATAAGAAATGAAGTGCAGAATATTTTCAGAAAAACCTAGAAAGATTTACACAAACTGCTACAAAGTGAAGTGAGCAGAACTTGGAAAACATTGTGCGCAGTAGCATCACAATCAACTGTGAATGAATTTACTATTCTCAACAATACAGTGATCCAAGACAATACCAAAGGACTTAAGATGAAAAATGCCATTCATCTCCAGAGAAAAAATGATGGAGTTTGAATGCAGATCGAAGTATACTTTTTTTGCTTTCTATATCATTCTTTGGTTTTTTTGATCTGTATTTTCTTTCACAATCTTATTAATGTGGAAATACATTTTGCATGACTGCACAAATATAACATATATCAAATTGCTTGCCTTCTCAGGGAGTGGCACAGGGAAGGGGTGAAGGGAGAGAGAATTTGGAACTCAAATTTAAAAAAAAATGAATGTTAAAAACTTTTGCATATAATTGTAAAAAATAAAATATTTGAGAAAAAATTGCCACAGTCACCCCAAACCTGCAGCGACCACCACCCTGATCAATCAGCAACCATTAACATTCAGGAGAGACCCTCCATCACCACAAAGATTATGACTCACAGATGGCTCAGATAATGGTTAGAATTTTTTAGCAGTAAAATAATTTTTAATTAAGGTGTGTACAGTTTTAGCCATAATACTATTGCCATAATGGCATAAATATCATTTTAGTCATATACCACTACCATAATACTTAATGGACTACAACATAGGGTAAACATAAATTTTAGATCCACTGGAAAACCAAAATATTCATGTGACTTGCTTTATGATAATATTTACTTTATTGCAGAGTTCTGGAACTGAACCTGTGATATCTCCAAGGCATGTCTGTATATCAGTATGTTGCAGTTTAGACCCAGGGATGCCAAAAACCATTGAGGTTTCATGATGTGTTGTGGTGGAACTGTCTCAAAGAATTCAGAGTCAGACCACTTCCAACCCAAGTATAGGCATTTATTGAGATTGACACCTCTCATGAAGCAGGCTAAGTTCCAAAAGGAATCAGCAACTTCAGAGAAAGTAAGATGGATTTTATAGGGTAAAGATGAAATTGCATAGCAGAAAATTACATAGAATATAGGAATATGATTAATATTAAAAAGACAGGAGGAATTTGCTAAGGAATTAGGTAATGGAGGAGGATCCTATCTATGGTTTGGTGGTTACCCTCCAATTAACTAGTTATTGTGGTCCTGTCTGGTCAAGATAGATAGGTATTGTGATCCTGTCTTGAGCTAAATGGATGATGTGATTGTAATTGACTACAAAAACACACCTGTTTCTATGGGAACTATGAGGAATGAGTCTGGGGGCAGTGCCTAGGTCGAGGCAATGGCTGGGTTCCCATGCTTGCTGTTTCTGTGAGAACTATGAGTTTCAGGGACACACCTGTTGTTCCAGTGAGCAGGAAGGCCTACATGAAGAAGTTAAAACATTGGCAGGGAGTGGGAGTGGGAGGGGGGCTAGGTAGGGACAGTAGACCTGTAATGAAGTTAGATTATTGGGGCTGGGAGCAGTTCTATTAGGACTCCATCAGGTATCTAAGACTTGTACCCTGATCTTCCTGACTGGCTGCCTCTTGTTTAAAGATCAAATAAATTGACAATAAGATTATAAATTTAGATCTAAAAGGGAACTTAGAGGACATCTAGTTTCACCCCTTTATTTTATAAATGATGAACCTGAAGCCCAAAGAGATTAAAGGAATCAATCCAAAATCATGCAGGTAGTAAATGGAAAACCAATTATTTGAACACACAGCCTCTGATTCCAAATCCATACTTTTCCCAGCGTACTGTGCTATACGCTTCCCAAGGTATTATACAATAATGGTGTGAGAAAGCTTGGTAAAGTGTAAAGCCTTGAGCAAATAAAAGGTATTATTATTATCACTATAACCTCATTCCTATTATCCAATCCACTCCACCTCCAAGCTTGCAGCTATGGAGCTAATTGAGTGGGAATTTTGAGCCCATCAGCTTTGACTACCCTCTGGTTCCTGTGAAGAGACAATTCAAGAGTGCTTGGTTCTCTGTGTGTAGCTGATCCTTTTAAGCACTGCCACAAAAAAAAAAAAAAATGCTTGATTGACAGGATAAAGGCCAGAAACTTTTAACACTTCATGGGAGAACTAGTTTCTAATCCTTATCTATTTCTGAGGTTCTTCTTTTGTTTTCATTGGACTCCCACCTAGATTCATGGAAACAAGGTCATTAACCAGGGTTTAAAACTCACTTGTCAATTTCCGTTGCTAACTGCCTTCATAGGGCTAGGAATACCATCTTTAAAAAGATACAGTTTAGGTTTAGAGGGAAATGTGAACAAAATAAATGGTCACTTGGAGGCAAACTGTCAGTCAATCCAACAGAGCCATTTCTTTCCCAAGCTCCATTTAATGGAGATGATTGACTCCATCTTGAGGTCTATGTCTCAAAGGTCAAAACTCATCAAAATCTTCTACTTCCTACAGACAGATATCTGCACATAACAAGTCTTCATTTATATTGTATTAGAATCAAATTTACCCTTTTGCATTCCTGTCTTACCATTTGTTTGGTTTATTTTTCCCTCTAAACAGAAAATATCTTTTTGTTTTATTAATTTTTACTTTCAATTCCAAATTTTCTCTCTCCACCCATTGAGAAGACAAGTATAATACCCATTATAAATATGAAGTCATGCAAAAACAGCATCCACATGAGTCATGTTGTAGGAGGTGGGGGTGGAGAAGCTGAAGCAAGAAAAATAAAGTAGAAAAAATATACTTCAATCTGCACTCAGAGTTCATCAGTTCTCTCTCTAGAGGTACATATCATTTTTCATCTTGAGTCATTTGGGATTGGCATGGATCAATATGCTTATAAAAATAAAGTGGTTCACAGTTGATTATCATTACAATATCACTGTTACTGTGTATGGAGTTCTCCTAGTTCTACTCACTTCACTTTGCATCTGCTCATATATGTCTTCCCTGGCTTTTCTGAAAACAACCTGCTCTTCATTTCTCACAGCACAACAGTATTCCATCACAATCATATACCACCATTTGTTCAGCCATTTCCCAGTTCCCCAAATGATGGGTATTCTGTGATTTCCAATTCTGTGCCACCACAAAAAAGAAGCTGTTATAAATCTTTTTGTACATACAGGTCCTTTTCCTTTTTCTTTGATCTCTTTAGGGTATACATCTGGTAGTGGTATTGCTGGGTCAAAGGGCATACACAGTTTACACCCTTTTAGCATAATTTCAAATTATTCTCCAGAATGGTTGGGCCAGTTCACAGCTCCATCAAGATTATGTTAATGTTATTATTTCTCTACATCCCCTACAACATTTGTCATTTTCCTTTTCTGTCATGTTAACCATTATGATAGGTTTGAGGTGGTAACTGAAAATTTTTGATTCACATTTTTCTAATTATTAGTAATTTAGCACATTTTATATGACTAATTATTAATAACTTTTATTTCTTCTTCTGAAAACTCCCTGTTCGTATCTTTTGACTACTTATTATTTTGGTTGACTTATTTTTACAAATTTGGCTTGATCCCCTATGTATCTGAGGAATCAGACTTCTATCAAAGAATAAATTTTATCTCAGTTCCCTGCTTTCCTTCTAATTTTGGCTTCATTGATTTTGTTTACACAAATTACTTTAATATAATCAAGATTATCCATTTTACTTCCCATGATCCTCTCTATCTCTTTAGTCATAAACTTTTCCTTATTCATAGATCTGACAGGCAAAATTTTGTGTGCTCCCCTAATTTGTTTATAGTATCCCTCTTTATGTCTAATGCATGAACTCATTTTGTTGTAAGATGATGGACTATTTTGAGTCACTGCCAGAATGTGTTCCAGTTGTCCCAGCATTTTTTTTGTCAATTAGTAGTTCTTTCCCCAATAGCTTGGATCTTTAGGTTTATCAAACAATTGGTTACTGTGGTCATTTACTTCTGTATATTGTGTACCTAATCTATTCTATTGATCAACCCCTCTATTTCCTGTTCAGTGCCAGATTGTTTTGATAATTACTGCTTTGTAATAGAGTTTGAGATCCAATACTTGTAGGTACCCTTCCTTTCCTTGTTTTTCCCCATTTATTTCTTGATATTCTTGACCTTTGTTATTATTTTTTTCTTCCTCTATAAAAAACATATCATTTTAAAGATGACATTTCCCACCCACTACAGAGGGCTAGCAGCCAAAATTGACAAGTTTCATACCTCACCCCCTTCCAATAGAGTAGTTACAGAGAGATTTAATTTCTCTAGACAAGAACTATTACTCCAACCACACTTTACTATTATTTCCTTTCTTAGATATTCTAAGGCTTTAATCAACAAGGTTTCTATAAAAATTCAGATCCTGTTTTTTATGGGAATGGATGATGGAAACTGGGTGCCTCCAGATTAGGGGAGGAAAAATTTCATATTGTTAGATCTTAATCTTACTCATATTATGGCTTGGTCTATATCCATGTAATAATAAGAATAATAGTAATAGTAATTATACTTTATATTCAGAGCTATAACTAGTGATTCTGGTACCCAGGGCAAACACTAGAAAATGCATCCCAAGACACTGAAGTTTTTTATGACCCCTGTTGATGTTGTTGGTGTGGGAATACCTATACCCCATAAACATAACAACTCAACCATGAGACTGAGGGTCAGAGGTTTTACAGGGAATGGGTAGGTTCTCATTCAGGTATATCTAATTGCTTTTGCATCACTGCTCTCACAAGATGGGAGCCACCAATAAGCAAAGTTGCATGGAGAATAGAAAGTTTTAGAATGCAAAGTTCCAGGCACAGGAGATTTCAAAAATGTACAAAAAATAGAAGGAGGATAGGAAAAGCAAAAAGAGCTTTTTCTTAGAATACCATAATGTATTGATCAGTCAACAGTATCAATGCATGATAGCCTCCCCAAGGACATGACTTGTCCCAATTAGTAATAACTTAAATTTCTATAGCATATGTAATAACAAAGGGCTTTTCCAGGCATCATTTTTTAATCCTTATTAATAATATTCATTCTACTTTACAGATGACAAAATTAAGTAAGTATCAGAGGTGAAGTATTTTTTTGAAGGATATAATGATAGATCTAAATGAGGAAGGGAGTTCAGAAGCCATCTACTACAACCTTATTATTTTTCAGATGAGGAAACTGAGACACAGAGCATCTAAATGACTTGTCCAAGGTAATACAAGTAGTAAGCAGCAGAGCTGGGATTCAGGCTCAGATTCCGTGACCCCTAGGTTTGGCCAAAAGTTTAGCCCTCTTTCCACTTAATACTGCACCAGTAATAGTGTCTTCACCTCCCAGATTGATTCTTTTTATAAAGGCAAATAAGCCATCTTCTGTCCAGCATTTTTTATTTGTTTGTTTGTTTTAGTTTTCAACATTCATTTCCAAATTTTCTCCCCATCTCTCCCCTCCCTACACCCCACCAATCTACCCTCCCTTTTATCACATCCCTCCCTTCCCTTATCCCCATCTTCTCTCTTTTCTTGTAGGGCAAAATAGATTTCTATACCCCATTACCCGGATTTCTTATTTCCTAGTAGCATGTAAAAAACAATTCTCAACATTCGTTCCCAAAACTTTGAGTTCCAACTTCTCTCCCTTCCTCTCTCTCCACTCATCCCTACTGAGGAAGTAAGTAATTCAGTATAGGCTATATATGTGTAGTTTTGCAAAAGACTTTCATAATAGTCATGTTGTGAAAGACTAACTATATTTCCTTCCATCCTATCCTACCCTCTATTTATTCTATTATCTCTTTTGACCTTGTCCCTCCCTTAAAGTGTTCACTAACGTGTTCTAATTACTCCTTCTTCCCATTTGCCCTCCCTTCTATCATGCCCCCCACTCCACTCATCCTCTTCTCTCCTACCTTCCTGTAGTGTAAAATAGATTTTCATACCAAATTGAGTGTTCATGTTGTTCCCTCCTTAAGCCAAATATGATGAGAGTAAGCTTCACTTTTTGCCTCTCACCTCCCCTCTTTTCACCCTCCATTGAAAAAGCTTTTTCTTGCCTCTTTTATGAGAGATAATTTGCTCCATTCCATTTCTCCCTTTCTCTTCCCAATATATTCTTCTTTCATCCCTTAATTTTATTTTTAGATGTAATTCCTTTCTAATCAACTCACTCTGTGCCCTCTATCTATATGTGTGTATGTGTGTATATATATATATATATATATATATATATACATATACATATATATATGTGTGTGTGTGTATGTGTGTGTTTGTGTGTGTATGTATAATTCCAACTATCCAAATATTAAGAAAAGTTTCAAGAATTACAAATATTATCTTTCCATGTAAACAGTTTAACTTTAGTAAGTCCCTTATAATTTCTCTTTCCTATTTATCTTTTGATGATTCTCTTGATTCTTGTGTTTGAAAGTCAAATATTCTATTCAGCTCTGGTCTTTTCATCTAAAATGCTTGAAAGTCCTCTATTTCATTGAATGACCATTTTCCCCCTGAAGTATTATACTCAGTTTTGCTGGGTAGGTGATTCTTGGTTTTAGTCCTAGTTCCTTTGACCTCTGGAATATCATATTCCAAGCCCTTCAATCCCTTAATGAGAAGCTGCTAGATCTTTTGTTATCCTGATCATATTTCCACAATAGTCAAATTATTTCTTTCTGGCTGCTTGCAATATTTTCTCCTTGACCTGGGAACTCTGGAATTTGGCTATAATATTCCTAGGAGATTTTCTTTCTGGATCTCTTTCAGGAGGTGATTGGTGGATTCTTTCAATATTTATTTTGCCCTCTGGTTCTAGAATATCAGGGCAGTTTTCCTTGATAATTTCATGAAAGGTGATGTGTAGGCTCTTTTTTTGATCATGGCTTTCAGGTAATACCCTAATTTTTAAATTTTATCTCCTGGATCTGTTTTCCAGGTCAGTTGTTTTTCCAATGAGATATTTGACATTGTCTTCTATTTTATCATTCTTTTGGTTTTGTTTTGTAGTTTCTTTGTTTCTCATAAAGTTCTCAGCCGCTAGGTGGTGCAGTGGATAGAGCATCAATGCAAGAGTCAGGAGGACCTGAATTCAAATGTCACCTCAGACACTTGACACTCACTAGCTGTGTGACCTTGGGCAAGTCACTTAACCCCAATTGCCTCATACTGGGCCATCTTCAGTCATCCTGATGAATATTTGGTCACAGGATTCAGATGGCTCTGGAGGAGAATTGAGGCTGGTGACCTGCACAGCCCTTCCTCACTCAAAGCAAAGTCAAGTGCAAGTCATGTCATCATTTCTCTGATGGCATGATCTTCTTCAGCAACAAAGGATGAACACACATAAAGTCATTAACTTCCATCTGCTCCATTCTAATTTTTAAAGAACTATTTTCCTCAGTGAGCATTTGAACCTCCTTTTCCATTTGGCTAATTTTTTAAAGCCTTCTTCTCATTGGCTTTTTGGACCTCTTTTGCCATTTGAGTTAGTCCATTTTTAAAGGTGTTATTTTCTTCAGCATTTTGGGGGGGTGTCTCCTTTAGCCAGCTTTTGACTCACTTTTCATGATTTTCTTGCATCACTCTCATTTTTCTTCTCTATTTTTCCTCCACCTCTCTTACTTGATTTTCAAAATCCTTTTTGACATCCTCCATGACCTGAGACCATTGCTTATTTATTTTGGAGGTTTTAGATGCAGAAGCCTTGACTTTTTGGTCTTCTTCTGATGGTATGTGTTGTTCTTTCTCATCTTAAAGGATGGAAGAAAATATCTGTTCACCCAGAAAGTAATCTTGTTTAGTCTTACTTTTTTTCCCTTTTGGGGGCATTTTCCCAGCCAGTTACTTGACTTTTGAGTCCTTTCTCAAGAGGAGGGCATATTCTAGGGACCTTTAAGTTCTTAGTTCCTCCAAGGTAGCACAATTAAGGGAGAGGAGTTTATTCCTCTCCTGGCCTGCACTGAGGTCTGGGAGCAACCACAAGCTTTTTTGCCCAGGATCTGTGAGTATGATTCCCTCTTCACAACTGCCTCCAGCTCCACCACACCAGTTCTCCTCCTCACTCCAAGACTGCCACCCAGGGATGAGATCTAGATCAGGGGCTCAATTCCTCCAGGGTCTTTAGGACAAGGACTCCAAAAGTGGATGCCACTACCTGGGGCCAGGGCTAGGGGAGGCTTCTGTTCCCTTCTCACCCAGGTGAAAGAGCTTTCTCACTGACCTTTGAAGGTATCTTTGGTTTTTGTGGGTTGAGTAATCTGGCAACTGTAGCTGCTGCCCAGGATTCCATGCCCTTAAGTTTGCTCCAATCTTGCCCCTGCCACATAGTACAGTCAAGCCTGGGCTGCACTCCACTCTGAGCCTAGTGCAATAGACCTTTCCTGTCAGTACTTCCAGTTTGTCTTGGGCTGGAAATCTCTTTCACACTGTCGTTTTGTGACTTCTGCTGCTCTAGAATTTATTTAGAGTCATTTTTACCCCCACAGCCCATTTTATGGGATGCAGAAGCCTTGACTTTTAGGTCTTCCTCTAATGGTATGCATTGTTCTTCCTCATCTTAAATGATGGAAGAAAATGCCTGTAAAATGGGTTGTGGTGGCAGAACCTCTACAGGTCTGTCCTTCTATTCCACCATCTCGGCTCTACCCCCCTTTCCCACCCTTTAATTACTGAATAGGCATTGCCACAGACAAACTGAGACCTAGGAAAGATGTTAGCTTGAAAAGGTCAAGGTCTCCCACTGTATCTGGTCATCTTGTCATCTTGCCAAATCATCTCAATGTATGTCTTGACACTGGATTGCCTAATTCTGGAGAAGAGATTGAGGCTGATGACTTTGCACAGCTCTGCCTCACTTACATTCAATTCACTTGCAATGTAAGACATCACCTTCCTGATTTCATTGGTCCTCTTTGAGTGTTCTTTCCAATGCTTTGCTGCTTCTCAAAATGCAAAAAACAAAAAAACAACCCACCTTAAGTAATGATATTAGGGAGAGGTCAATCTGTGGGGAGCAGGTGGAAGGAACTTCGAATTCCCTTCTACTCCCAGGAGGAAGGCATTAGCCTGCCATACTTACACATAAGGCAAATACTTCTCATAAGTAAATTAAAAAGCTTTTCACTGCTAGACAGTAAGCAACAAGAAACATTCAGGGGATATTTGTGCATGCTCTGAAGTGGGGAAGGAATGGGACCTTTGTCATGTATTTCCAGGAGACTCACCAAGCCTCCACATGAATTGGTGCCAGGCAGAGCTTATTGGGAATGTTCTAAGGACTGAGTCCTCACTGTCCAGTACCCTCATTACACTTACAAACTGTAATACCTTCAAGGAGCCTAATTCTACTAAGAGGACACAGCATATCTTGGTAGAGAGTTGAGGAAATGGGGAGATGACTAGAGAGACAGGCTTTGGCTTGGGTGTCAGTTCAAGTTAGGGACTATTGATGGAGACAGTATATTGTCACACCCTTCCAGTAACAATGATAATATGGATTTGATAGGATAGAGTTGGACTTTGATTTCTAGCAAGGTTCTAGAAAGAATTATTTTTCAAATAGTTAGTGAACATTTTACTAGTTGAAATGACTTGGGGGGTGGAGGGAGAAGAAGCATTATTACCATCCACTTCACTATTATACCTTAAGGATCATGGGACTTGTCCATCTGACTTGCAGCTAAAATCTTCCAGGAACTAGTAAGGAACTAGGAACTAGTAAGTGCTTAATAAATGCTTTATTAATTCACTCAGCATCTACAAGAAAAAAAAATGATCATAGAGGACAGACAGAATAAGTCATTCCAGGCAAAGCCTATTTTCTTTGTTGACAGTATAATTAAACTAATAAATCAGAGAAATAAAGATATAGTTTATACCATTTACCTTAGATTTTTAGCTAAGCATCTTATGATGTGCTTTATACTATTCTTTTGAAAAAAGACAAAGATGCAGGCTAGATAGCAGCACAATTAGACAGCTTTGGAGCAGATTAAGTAACCAGACTTAAAGAGTAGTCATTGATAGTTTCATGTCAACTGGACAGGAGGTCTCTAGTCTTGTGCAATTTAATAGTTTTACCAATGATTTGGATAAAGGCATAAATTCTATACTTATCAGATTTGCTGATGATGTATATCTTGGAAAGATCTCAAAAGATTTTGACAAGCTAGAATACTAGAAGTAATTTAACAAAATGAAATTTAATAGGAATAAAAAGAGATACACTTGGATTCAAAAAATAGACTTCTCAAGTATAAGATTTAGAAACTACAGCTATATATTGCTTGAAAAGATCTGGAAATCTGTAGTAAGTTGAATATGGGGTAACAATGTCATACAACAACCAAAATGACCTAATATGATGCACTGGGAGACATAACTTTCAGGAATAAGGAAGTAATAGCAATCTCTCTTTACCGTGCCCTAGTCAAATTCCATCTGGAGTATTGGGTCCTGTTCTGTCCACTATAATTTAAGGACATTAAACTGAAGAATGTCAAAAGGAACGCAACCAGCACAACCTCAATCAACCAATAGGCCACAACTCCATATCATGGGAGGAATAGTTGATGGAGTTTGGGAAGTTAAACCTGGAAAAGAAAAGATTTAGAAGAAGACAAAAAAACTGTTTTCAACCATTTGATGGGTTGCAATATGAACTAGGAATTAGTTTTGTTCTGTTTGACCCCTGCAAGTGGAGCAAGGACCAACAGGCTCAGTCATTTTTCAGTTGTGTTACTCTCTGTAACCCCATTTGGGATTTTCTAGGCAGACACTGGAGTGTTTGCCTTCTTCTTCTCCGTTTTACAGATGAGAAAAGTTAGGCAAACAGGATTAAATGACTTACCCAGAGCCACACAGCTAGTAAGTATTATCTGAGATCAGATTTGAACTCAGGAAGATGAGGCTTTCTGACTTTCAGTCCAGTGCTCTTTCTATTGTTCCCATGGGTAGAAGTCACAGAAAGGTCAATATAGGCTTGATGTCAGATAAAACTTCCTAGCAATTAAAACTGTCCCAAATTGGAATGGGTTACCTCGGAAAGTGGTGGATTCTTTCTTATTGAAGGACCTCAATCAGAAGTTGGATAGCCTTTTCTCTGGTGCAGTCTCTGCCTGAAGTAGAGATTTTTGTATGAGTTGGACTAAATGATAAGTCACCTTCCAATATTAAATTGTGTGACTCTTTTTTTATGAGTGATTTTTTGGGCATCCTTGTGTTTTTCTTGTCCAAAGGAAGGGATTCATGGTGTTGTAGGAGGGAAGCTTCCCTACTGGTTTTTGATTATGCAAAAAAAAAAAACCCATTCTGATAAAAAGTTTTCTATAGCTTGTGTTTAGTTTTCAAATAAAAACAATTCAAATTAATTTCATCTTGAGAATTTTATAATACTACTTGAGATCATTAGAGGTGCAATGTGAGTGGCAAAACCATGACTGGTAATTACTGACACAGAATATCTTTATGAACCATCTGCAATTCCAAGCTTTAATATTCATCCATGAAATCACTTGCGTTTATAATTATTAGATTTAGATATCAGTAAGTACTCCCTCCATGAGTACAAATGACAATTCCATAGCTTCTAATCCTCTTTAATTTTTATCCATGCCTTTCCATAAATACTACATATTAAATTCACCCAATGTGTTGGCAACCTTCACCCTGTTTTTACAGTATCTCATGGGTACCACTTGGGTTTTCCATCTGTTGCCTCTCATTTTCCCTCCATGACAAAGGCACCTCATCTTCTGGTCAAATATGTCCTCAGAGATTACTTTAATACTACTTTTTGCTTATCTTATCATTGGCTTCATGTTGTGAACCTTTTGAATGCAAATCGACATCACCACTAGTATCCATCTATCAACATTATTATAATTGTTCAAAATAATCCATCATTAGACAAGTCTTTATATGGTACCTGTTATGTGCCCAGCACTCTCCTAGAAACTGAAGTTTAAGTTCCTCTGATACTATAATCCTAGAAGACTATGGTCCCTACCTCCAAGGAGTTTATAAAATATGACTGTGAAATAATGTGGTTAATTTTTAACAAACACATAAAAACATATGAATCAAAATAAATATTGTCCACCCAAGGAATCTCCTTGGGGAGCTATATATTTCTAATGTACTAACACTACTCAAACCACTTTCAGAAATCTTTCTTATGAATAATTTTCAGAGCCAACAGTATGTGCTTTTGAAGGGCACATCATTCATTTGGATATTTAGATATGAGAATATGTGGATTCATCTTTGCCACTCACTTGCTGAGTGTCACTGAACAACTCTCTTCCCCTCTCTGAGTCTCAGTTTCTCTCCTGCAAAATAAGAGGGTTGGATAAAATTCTCACTAAGGTCCCTTCCAGCTCAAACATTCTGTGATCTACAATTTAAAAGCAGCTAGCTATTTAACTTTTTTATAGTCACATATCACATACTGGGAAGATGAGATGGAAACTCATAAAATTAGCTAACAATACAGAACAGTAATGAGCTACCATGGGAAAATAGTGAGCTTCTCATCACTTGAACCACTCAAGCAGAGAATTCATTAGTACTTGTCAGCTATGTTACTGAGGGAATGCCTGCCTGGAAATGAGGTTGTTCTACATGACTTTTAAAATTCCATTCAATTTTAAGATTCTAGGTGCCAAGTGATATGGGATTAGATAAAAGTAATAGTAGTTCAGAGAAGGGAGAGATCAATAAGGGATTAGACTAATCCAGGAAAGCTTTGGGAAAGAGGTGACATTTGAGCAAGGACTTTAGAGAGAGGTAGGGTTTAAATAGGTTTGGCTTGGGGGAGGGGGAAGGAAAGTGATAATCCCAAGTCTAACTTTTTATTCAATAAACATGATCATAAAAATGAGGATGTACACTTTTCTTTTTTTTCTTCAGATGACATCACAATTAAAATGTATTACTGTATTAGTAATTGAGTAATGGATGTCCTTAGATCAGGGACCTGCCTACTGCCTATTGACCAGATCTGTTTAGAGAATTGCCACATTGCCGAAGTTAAATGGCACAGTATCTTTGTCAATTATCTTCTCTATGCTGAGGCTAAATAAAATTTTTGTTAATGGCTAAAAGGCTTGAGTGTGTAATTTCATTCCAATACTGACCCTGAACTAACAGGGTATTGGCCTGGGTCAGACCCTTCTAAGAACACATGATATAGCCTTTTAGAGAAGAAGAATCTTGAGATAGTTTCCATAAAACTGATGTATAGAACAATTCCATGAAACTGATGTATAGAAACAAGGTATAGAACAATGTATAGAACCACCAGGCAAAGTGGTTACTATGAGCAACACCTCAGTCATCTGGATGAATGAATGACAAAAAGTTAATGATCTAAGAGCTAATCAAAAATTTAACTTTTTTTGGGATGTCAAGCAGTGAATGTGCTCCCTCAAACAGATTAGGTCACAACCCATCCATGCTATCCCATTCTGAGTGATTCTTATTCATGTCTTTTTATTAATTTTCCAAAGAGGAGAAATTAATTTTGCTAGAGACTTTTAAAAATACATTTAATATTCAACCAATGTATACATATATGTGTATATATGTACATATATACACATATATGTGTGTATGTACGTATGTATGTATAAAACACCAGCTAAGTGCCAAGGATCAGCAAATCAAAGGGGAAACATTTAGTCCTTGCTCTCAGAGAATTTAAATCATTCTGGATTATATGATGGAGAAAAAGCAGAGAAATGTTTACAACATGGTTTTGAAAGGAAAAAGAGTTCTAATAACCTGAGAGATGAAGAAAAATCTTGTATAGGAGGTAATGCTTGAGCTAATCTTTGAAGGCAATTAGGGATTTTAAAAGTCAGAGACATGGAAGCAGGAGACAATATGCAGACAGTATGGGCAAAGAAGCATGTTAAAAAAAAAACAACTTTTTAATTCAACTGAAAATAGTAAGGAATGACTTTTATTTCCTTCCAGACTTTCTCTTCAGGAAAATATGTAGAAAGCAAAGAACAAAGGTTAAGGTGATCAGAAATGGATTAAAGGCAAAAAAGCAAACTTTGAACCAAAGGTCTCTCTCAGGTTATGACATTATCTTCCCCATCCCGCGAATCAATTGATCTATGACTACTGAAAAGAGTCTTCTTATTCAGAAAGGTTTAAGGTTTTGATTGCTGAGGAGAGAACTCTTCAATTCTTGAATGAATGGTCAGAGGAGGAATTGATTAGTGGTAGCTAAAGATTAAGTGAATGAGTGTTAGTGACTGTTGTTGGGCACAATTGCATTCTAGCATTCTTTGTTCAAAATTTCTATAAATTTTACTTCAGATTGTCTTGGAGAAAAAAGATATCCAAAGACATAGGGGAACTATGTCATTCATTTTGGACATTTCTCTCTCCTAATTAGAAATATATTGGTTTAGAATAATAAGTTAAATAAGATTATTTCTGGCAGAGTCACTTAAAACACAGAATACAATATGAATGTGTTTTTCTTCTACGAGAAACAGTAAGCAGGCCAGTTTGCCTAAGGGTGTGGGGAGGAGGAGAAGAGGAGGAAGTGACTGGATAGGTAAATGAGAGCCAGAGTTTAAATACTGGACTGAGGATATTGCATTTTATCCTTGAGGCAATGGGAAGCCAATGGAGATTCTGAATAGGAAATGACATGGTCAGGCCTGTTTTAGTAATAGTATTTCGAATATTGAATGGTAAAGAGGATAACAAGGAAAAGGCTATTGTAATAGTCTAGGCAAGTAACCCTCTAAGCTACTGTTATCAATTGCTGTGCTCGCTTTTCAATTACTTAGTATTTTGTCAGTTACGGTTATTAATTACTTTGTTATCAGTTACTTTGTATCACTGTTAGTCATGGTTCTCAATTACTTTGTTCTGTTATTAATTAGTTAGTACTACTGTCAGTTACTATTATCAATTACTTTGCATTATTATTAGTGTTATCAGTTACTTTGTTCTGTTATTACTTTTTGCTATTATCAATTACTTTGATATCTGTTATCAATTACTTTAATCCAGGATCAGTCTACCTTCTTTTCTAATAAGCTTACAAGTCTGTATCTTTTACAACATTTTTCCTTATAAATCACTGCTTATAAGCCATCATCCCTAACTGCTGCATCCTTTTCATTGCCTTCTGAGCCACCTTTTCCTGAGATGTTGTCAATCTATGAACTGCAGCTGTCACAGCTAGGTGGGGCAGTTAGACCTAGTGAACAAAGTGCTGGACCTAGAGTCAGAAAGACTTGGGTTCAAATCCAACCTCAGGCACTTATTAGCTATGTGATCTTGAATAAGTCACTCAACCTGTTTGCTTCAGTTTCCTCAATTGTTAAATGGTGACAATAATAATACCAACCTCTCTGAGTTGTGAGAATGAAATGAGATATTTGTAAAGCGCTCAGCACAGTCAATAATAAAGTCTGTCAGTCAATCAACATCTGTTAAGCTTCTACTATGTAGCAGGCACTGCTCTAAGCTACATAGTGTTATATAAATGCTAATGCCATTATCTCTAATATATGCCCAGCCTGATGAAGACTATTCCCTTGATAGTTCAGATTTTGTATGGAATGAAATGACACTCATGGAACAGATAGCAATCAAGGAAAGGAGATTTACTTAACCAACAGAAGGAGGAGGTCATTTGTTGAGCTCAGATTTCCTGCCTTCCTGCCTCTGTGTTGCCCATCAAGGTGTGGAAACCAAGCAGGAGCTCCTCATTACCTCTAATGCTCAGGTAACCAGAAAGCCATGGCAACAGCCTGAGCCTTCATCCTCCGAGTCAACTGAATCTCAGGATGGTTTCAATACCTTTTATAGAAACCAGCACAGGGCAGAGCCTTATAAGATTGTCCCCACTACAGTACAGCATAATACTATAACATTCAAAGAAAGAATGTTATTTTAAAAAATACATCCACAAACCGCTTGGGATCACTGGAATCATTTAACAATTTCCCATGAAAAAGATTTTGATGGAAATCTTTCTATAACATTTTATTGCGTATTTCTTTACCTCAGTAAATACAGGTTAACAACCTTTTCATGGTTGCTTTCTATTATTATTCCAAATATCAACTTTTGCTGAATATAATATGGATATGCCTTTCAGGGGCTACTGAGGCAGATAGTACTGCTCTACCAAATGACCCCCTCAGACGTATTTGTATTTGGTATTTTTTCCATCTCTTCCATCTTGTCAGTCTTCATACTCCTTAGTTAGTTTCCCTGAAGTCAAACAGCTTCTGGGAACCCCAATTCCTGCTTCATGACTAGGCAACCACTTACTGTCTCTGGCATCTGACCCTCTCTTTGGTCAGGTTGGGAATTTGCCCCATATATCATCTCATTTGGGTTCCTCTGTGGCTTGACTTCTTCCATCAGTAAGAATATTCTTGCATTCTGCTTGACACCATCAAATAACAAGCTTATTAATCTTTGCACTTCATTTCCCAGATATTTCCACTTCTTGTTGGGCAAATGGTTCCAAATATTTGAGGTTGCCAGGGCAGCTGATAAAAATATAACAGAAGCCTTATTAATACTGTTTACTCTGAAATTTACATTTAGATTTTTTTCATCCTACCTTTAGGTGGGAATTGGCAGATTAAAATTATTTTAATTCTGGTGTCTAATAAAGGGTGTACTTGGGAGAAAATGCAAACTGACTTTATGTTTTATTTTCTAAACGACTTGCAAATAAAACTGCAAACTTCTTCCCCTACTACTGCTTAGTAATTTTGTTCTAAGACTGCAAAATGCTAATACTTTTAAGAACTACCCTCTTGGCAGATTCTGGGCACATTAAATCCTTCTGAGGATAACATCCCTATGCTTTACACTCTCTAATGCATCCATTTATTATCGTATTTTATAATGTTTTGCTAGTTCCCTGTGCTACATGAGGGTAGGAAATGTGCTTTATTTAAACTTTGGATCTCCCACGGGCCTAGTGCTCTGAAGTGTAAAATGGGGGTTTAATAAGTATTTTCTAAATTCAACTGAAAACATTCCTCAGCTTTAAATGCTCTCAGGAAGACTTGCTATGTCCGTCTTATTTATTCCCCAGTGGTTAGGTGGTCATTGATAAAAGATACATATTAATCTATTTCTTTTTGCCTTTGAAACAGCCTAAAATATAAACCTCTTTCTCATCATCTTAAGAACTTAGGGAGCTCTATAAAAAGATGAGTCATTATGAATTCAAGTGATAAGAATAATGAAATCCTTTCTTCACCCCACTCCCCTTCAGGCCTTCCAACCCAACAGAGCTCTTCCCCTTGACCCAACTCTGAACCTATGTCTTAAATGCCTTCCTACCTTTCACCTCACCTTATTGACCCCTGCCCATCTTTCTAGATCCAACTCAAATTTCACATCCTCCATGAAGCATTTCCTGATCCCTCCTGTTGGTAGAAATTGCTCCCTCATCTGAACTCCTAGTTGGGACCACTCTTATGAAGTTCTATTCTGTTCTAATTCCAGGCCCAATTAATTGTCCATCTGCCTGTCTAAGGTATATGTACTGATGAACAAGCTTTACAGATTGTGCATTTAATTATATATCATAATCTGGACAATAAGTGTTCTTCAATCAGATGACTTTTCCTGTGTGTATGGTTAGACTATGGGCCAACTAGGTAGTACAGTGAATAGAACTTTGATCTTAAATCAGGAAGACCTGAGTTCAAATCCAGCCTCAGACATTTACCAACTGTGAGACCCTGGACAAGTCACTTAACCCAATTTGCCTCAGTTTCCTCATCTGAAGAAAGAAATGGTAAACCAACTCAGTATTTTTGCCAAGAAAATCCCAAATGAGGTCACAGGGAATCAGACACAACTGAAACAATTAAACAATGACAAATGGTTAAGATAAATTTTTTGAGCGATTGTGAACCCTTCCTAGGAGGTTCTATAATGTCCTGAGGGGTGATACGACCAGTGCAAGGTTGACTGCAATCAACAGCATCTGAGGATCCCCCCCATCCCTATCATCTTGGCATCTATGTCTGACATCTCTCACAGCAATAGCAAACAAGCTTGGCAAATACCTATCTCTCTGTTTTGCCCTTCATCTGATACTAATATCCAGAGTCCAATAAGCTTACCTCTTTTCCTTTATCTTTCAATCTTAAATAATTTTCATATGATAATATTAGATGGTATACACCTTATTGCAAAAGAATCTATAGCAGCAATTTGCTCTACTATGATTAATATTTTTTAATCAATAAACAGTAAGGTCAGTGGACTCATATTCTTTACATATTTAAGTAATGTAATGGTAAAGACATGTCATATATGGAATATCAATTATGAAAGTCAGTCCATTCCATGCTAGCCCCTCTTTATTGGGGATGTCCTCCACGCATGTACAGTTTATTCTTATAAAATTTTATGTAGATGGGAGAGTAGAAGATTAGGCCAGTAGTGGTTATTTTACCAATCATCTTATTTTAGAATTAACTAATTTTGAAATTTTGAAAAATAAAATATTTAGAATATCAAATAAAATAATAAAAAAGATAAGGAGGAAAAGGGAAATAGGATTTACGGATGTCAAACTATATTATAAAGCAACAATCATCAGAATCATTGGTATTGGTTTTAGAAAAAATAGATGTAGATCAATGAAACACTCTAGATAGGGGAGAATCAGACATTATGGGGCTTAATAACCCAGTTTTTGATAAGCCAGAAGACATAAATCATTTAGAAAATAACTCCTTACTTGATTTTTTTTTAAAAATTTCTGGAAAAACTGGAAATCAGTCTGTGAGGAACTGGACTTAAACCAACACTTAATGCCTTATTCCATGATGTATTACAAATGGATATGTGACCTTAATATGAAAGATCACCTCCAAAAAATTAGAAAAGGAGCAGATCATATACCTTTTATAGCTATAGGTAGGAGATGCAATCGCAAAAGATAAAACAGAGAACTTGGATTATGTGAAACTGAAAAGTATCTACATAAACAAAATTAATGCATAAGAAGGGAAACAGTCAAGTAGGAAAAATATTTGTATTATTTCTCTAATAAGAGTTTGGTGTCCTAGAGATAAAAGCAATTATCACACATATTTGTTATGTGTATGTATATGTATATACAAACATGCATGCATGTGTTACATATATAACCAAAAGCCATACTCCAATAAAGATATGAACAATAGTTCTCAAAAGAAGAATTACAAAGTATAAAAAAGTATGTGAAAAATTCTCCAGATCACAAATAATAAGAGATGAAAAACAAAACGACCCTGAAATTTCATCTCATAGTCTACAAACTGGCAAAGATAACAAAACTGTCAGTGTCAGAAGGGTTGTGGTACATTGGATAGAGTGCAGGGCCTAGTGTCAAGAAGACCAGAATTCTAATCTGGCCTCAGTCACATATCATCTGTGTGACCCTAGGCAAGTCACTTAGCCTTATTTGTCTCAGTTTCTCAAATATTAAAATGAGCTGGAAGAAAATGACAAATCATTCCAGTATCTTTGTTAAGAAAATCCTAAATGGAGTAACGTAGAGTTGAACATGACTGAAGAAAAGATTTAACAGCAACAACCAAATATATATATGTAATATAGAGAAAGTGATTTTATTTCTATTGAGTTTTGTGCCATTTTGACTTTTTTTAATTAAAAACTTAGAATCTGTCTTAACATGTGCAGAATGCAAATATGCTTCTTTTCTCTAGTTTGACTTCTCAAAGCGAATAAAACTGCTCTTTCAGAGCCATTATAGAGACCAAGGCTTATTTCTTGCCTTAAAGATCCAAGAAGTTATATGACTTCCTCATGGCTGGATACTGTGAGCTCATTTTCATCATCTAGAAAACAGAGTTGATGCTCATACTACCCACCTCACAGTGTTGCTGTGAAGGAAGTACTTTGCAAATTTTAAAAATATTACATAAATGTGAGTGATAGTGTTCTTGTGTTTTACAAAAGTATATAAAAGCATTTTTTGCCAGGTTACCACGAACCAGTCAGGGGGTTAGTAGTTCTCACTTTGGAAGAGAGGAAACTGACTCATGATCATCCCTCGAAGGGAAGGGTAGTGGTAGAAGTTTTCATAGAGGGTATGGTAGGAGTTTGGGGGCGGGGGACTCTTGAGAAAGAGGAGGGAAGAAAGGAAAAATAGTCATCATTCCAAGGAGCATGCTAGCAGCAATTAGTGCCAGCCATGTTTACAGTTCTCTGCTGTGAGGCCACAGGAAGTGACCTTGAAAAGCTGAGGGGGCATGTGACTGCATGTGTGTTTTATCTAGCAGAAGTTCACCCCCGTATCCTGAGCACAGAAAGAAACAAGACAGCCTAAATGGACATCAGTCACATCCTACCCTGTCCTAACCTTCCTTCTGTGTTTTTTTTTTTCTTAAATGTATTCTAAGGAATACATTTGCCAGATTTAACATTATTTCTTATAAACATCTGTGGCCACCCCTGAACTTGTGTTGCTAAGTATTTAATCAAGGCACCCTCTAGTGTGCTGCAGCAACACAAGATTATGCAGAAATCCCTGAGAGACCTGATGGAGACCAGGAAGAGGAACAGAAATAGAATGGACATTCAAGTTGGCAGTAAGATTAGATTCGCAAATGGGAAGGTGACCAAGCCATTCTAATAACCGATGAATGAATTTGAGGACTCTTCCCACCCTTAGAATACCCTTTACATCAACCCAGGCTAAGGCACTGAAAGCGGTGACCCCTAAGCAAGTAGAGAAGACTGAAAGCGATTAGAGTCCTCTTTGCTCAGTGGCTAAACTCCATTCAAACACTTGCAGAGATGAAGCAACCCAAACTCAGATCTCCATCTAGTGGTTTTCACAAGAATTGTAACCTGAATAACTTGCAGCCTCACCTCCCTGGGTGTGTGGGCACGGTGCTTTCTGCCTGTTCATTATACAACTGCAATCAAGTCTAAACTTAGAGACATTTTTCCCCTTATACACTTTTCTTTTTAAAAAAGATTTTCAAATATTCTTTCTTTTTAAATTCTGAGTTCCATACTCCCTGCTTCCCTCCCAAACCTTCCCCAATCCCATCACAAGATGAGTAATAAATCAATCATACATGCGAATCATGTAAAACACATTTCCATATTAGCCATATTGGAACAAAGCGAAACAAAAATAAATAAAATGAGACATCGTATGTCAATTTGCACTCCAAAGTCACCATTGCTCTCTCTACAAGTGGACAGTATTTTTTCATAATGAGTGCTTTGGAATTGCTTTGGATCACTGTATTGATCTCTATAACCAAGATTTTTACAGTTGATCATCATTGCACCATTATTCTTCTCACTTCACTTTTCATCAATTCACATAGGTCTTGCCGTGGTTTTTCTGAAACCATCCCCTTCCTCATTTCTTAGAGTACCGCGGTACTCCATCACAATCATATGCCACAACTTGTTCAGTCATTCCCCAATTGATGAGCATCTTCTTGATTTCCAATTCTTTGCCACCACAAAAACAGCTGATACAACTATTTTATTATGTATATATCCTTTCTCTTTTTATTTTATCTATTTCGGATACAGACTTAGTAGTGGTATTGCTGGATCAAGAGGTATGCACAATTTTATAGCCCTTTGGACATAGTTCCAAGTTGTTCTCCAGAACAGCTGAACCACTTAGTTCATTATTCCACTAACAATTCATTAATGTACCTATTTTCCCTTGTCTTTTCCAGTATTTGTCATCTCTGATAGGTATGAAGTTATTTTAATTTACATTTCTCTAATCAATAGTGATTAAGAACATTTTTTCATATAACTATAGATAGCTTTGATTTCTTCTTCTTAAAACTACCTGTTCATATCCCTTAACCATTTTTCAACTAGAGAATGGGTCTTATTTTTATAAATGTGATTAAATTCACTACATATTTGAGAAATAAAACCTTTAACAGAGGATCTTGCTACATAATTTTTTGATATTGCTTTATTGTTTATGGTACCTTTTAGCAAAATGTAATTTCCTTATCTCTTTTAATATGCTTTTGTTTTGCTTGAGATCATGATTACTACCCCTGCTTTTTTACGTCAACAGAAACATATTAGATTTTGCTCAGGCTTTTTGTTTTAATTCTGTGTGTTTAACTGTAATTCAAGTATGTCTCTTCTAAGCAATATATCATTGAATTCTGGTTTCTAATCATTCTTCATCCACTTGTGTCTTATGGGTGAGCTCATTCAATTCACATTCACAGTTATGATTATCATTTATTTCCCTCCATCTCATTTTCTTCTGTTTCTTCTTCTCTCTCTCTTTTTATCCTGTCCCTCCTCAAAAATCTACTTTGCCTCTAATCACTGCCTCCCTTAATCTACCCTCCTTCTTCTCATTCCCCTTTGCACTTTTCTATTCCCTTCCCTACTGGAAAAAGATGGATTTCTATACACAACTGAATGTGTGTGTGTGTGTGTGTGTGTGTGTGTGTGTGTGTATATGTATGTATGTATGTATTCTTCCCTCTTTGAACCAGTTCTAATGAGACTGAAGTTCAAGCATTTTCCCCTCCAATGTAAAAGTTCTTCCTTGATGGACCTTTATAAGTGAGAAAATTTTCACCATTCTACCTCTCCCTTCCTTCTTCTCCCAATGCATTCCTCTTTCTTTCCCCTTCAGTTTTTTAAGATCATTCCAGCATAATCAACTTACACCTATGCCCTTTGTCTATGTAAACTCCTTTTTACTATTCTAATGATAATAAAATTCTTGGAATTTACATGAATCATCTTCCTATGTAAGAATGTAAACAATTTAACTTGAGTCCATTATAATTTCTCTTTCGCATTTACCATTTTATGCTTCTCTTGAGTCTTATTGTTTACATGTCAGATTTTCTATTCAGCTCTGGTCTTTTTATCAAGAATACTTGAAAGTCCTCTATTTCATTAAGTATCTATTTTTTCCCTGAAGGGTATATTCAGTTTTGTTGGGTAGGTTATTCTTGGTTGTAATCTTAACTTTTTTGCCTTCCAGAATATCATATTCCAAGCCCTCCACTCCTCTAACATGGAAGCTGCTAAACCTTTTGTGTTATTATGGCTCCATGATATTTGAAAGTGTTTCTTTCAGGCTGCTCAAAGTACTTTCTCTTTGACCTGGGAGCCCTGGAATTTGGCTATAAATATTCCTGGGACTTTTCCCTTTGGGATCTCTTTCAGGAGGTGATCAGTGGATTCTTAAGTTTTCATTTTACTTTCTGCATCTAAGATATTGGGATGGTTTTCTTTTATAATTTCTTGAAATATGACACCTATGTTTTTTTTATCATGACTTTCTGGTCATCCAATAATTCTTAAATTATCCCTCTTTGATCTATCTTCCAGGTCAGTTGTTTTTCCAATGCAATATTTCACATGTTCTTCTTTTTTCTTCTTTTAACTTTGTCTTATTATCTCTTGATATCTCATGGAATCATTAGCTTTCAGTTGCCCAACTCTAATTTTTAAGGAATTTATTTCAGTGAGGAATTTTAGCAAGTTTTTGTTCCTCCTTTCCCATTTGATCCATTCTGGGTTTTAAGAAGTTCTTTTTTCTACAGTGAATTTTTGTGCCTCTTTTACCATTAGATCAATTCTGGTTTGTTTGGTTTTTTAAAGGTGCTATTGTCTTCATTTTTGTGTCACTTTTACCAACCTATTAATTTTCTTTTCATAATTTTCTCACATTACTCTCATTTCTTTTCCCATTATTTTCTTCCATGCTTATCTCTTCCTTTAACTATTCAAGGAATTCTTGTTGGGGTTTTGTCCAATTAGCATTTTTCTTTGTGGCTTTGATTGTAGCTGTTTTTTATGTTATTGTCTTCATCTGCATTTATGTCTTGGTCTTTCCTTCCACCCTAATAATTTTTATGGTCAATTTCTCTTTTAGTTATTTCTTCATTTTGGCAACCGCCTGCTTTTACTCTGCCATTTGACTCCACTATCCCTCTCCTCATTTGTTCATTTTGAATTTTATTTTAAAATTTGGCTTTACCCACCTGGGAATGTGGAGATACTGTCCCAAGACTTTTTCTTACTGCTGTTTTGAGAGCTAATTTCAGGCATGTTCAAGTTTTCAGTGCTTCCAAGGTAGTACGATCCAGGGAGAGGTATGGTTACACCTCTCCTGATCTTTACCCAGGATGGCTCCTACTCCCCTGCAGTCACAACTTCTAGCACTCCTTTTGGCTCTAGAACTGTGACCAGGTCCCCTGCTTCCTTGTGATCAATAACCAGTGCTCTTCTTCACCCTGAAACTGCAACCAAGAATTGCATATGGGCAGTAGAGTTGCCAATCATTACCAGCAGTGCCCAGTGCTAGCAAAAGGTCCCACATAATCTCTTTCTGCCTAGTTATCTGATCCCTTTGCTGACTGGGCTAAGAGCTCCTGAGTCTGCTGCTGTTGGTGCTTTGGTGCTGCGTGTCAAAATTTGATTTGAGGTATTATTTTAAATTGTTTGGAAGGAATTTTGGGAGAGTTCAGCTAAGGTTCTGCCTCTAATCTACCATCTTTGCTCCCTCCTCCCATTAGTTTTTCAAATGGTTTTTTGACTACGAATCTCTCAGTGATAACTGAGAGATCCTTGACATCAGGAACTGGGTTTTTTTTTGTCTTTCTTTGCACTCCCAGCTTAATAAATGCTTGTTGTTGTTGTTAAAGAGCATTTATATTGCATTTAACAAGTCATAAAGCATTTTACATATATTATTTCCTTTGATCTTCACAATGACCCTATGCTATTATGCCTATTGGATAGATGGGAAAACTGAGGGTGAGAGAGTATAGTACAACATAAAAGTAGGTCCTGCCAAAGATAAGAACTAAACATGCCTGCCTTTAAATGATCACACATGAAATCTAAAAATAACCCCAAATAACCGTAGCCAATATTTCACCCATTTAGTGTACTGTATTAGAACTATTGACAACAAAACTATTTCTTTTTAGTCTTTTTAGCAGCAAACCTCAAAAGAGAAGAGACCAGGAGAATGCAAAAATTGGATGATTAATCACCAAATAAAACAAGTGGTGGCTCTATTTCAGAATCTAAATTGAAAGTAACCCTAAATTTTGTTTGTTTTGTTTTTCCAAGTCACCTCTAAAACTTCTTTATCACACAAGCTTCTTCAGTTATGCATTTAGTCCCAGTTGTTAAAATCAGAACATTTATAAACCCACTAGCCTGAAACCAGCTGAGGTATCAGTATTGCAGGAGATTGCTTGGGGAGGAGCTATTTCTATACCTGGAGTTTGAAATGTGAGAACATCCTCCATAAATCATGCCTGACACTGTGCTTTCACCCGGCATATCTGACTTAAACTGTCAAAGCTAAAGAAGCAAAATATGAGAATCCATTAGAGGAGAGGAGAAAAGGAAAAGGTTGTCAGGAAACTGTGAAGTAAGAAAGGAGAACTGGAATGGAAAGGAAAAGGAGATGGCCCCAAAGAAAAAGTGTTGCCTCCCTCCCTAATTCTTCTCTACTCAGAGCCCAAATCCTGCTGTCATTTAATGTTTGTTAGGTCCTTGGCTCCCTCATCCCCTTGCTGTTTATGCATAATAGGCAGTAATTAGTAACTGTGTACCAAACAGTATGACTACAAAACTAATTTCATGCAAGATGTTCCAAATTGGGCACAAATCAATGGGTAAGGCCATTGTCAACAGACATGAATTAATATACCCGGAGAAACTGCTCAACAACATCGGTTTGCCTGAAGGTCAGTAGGATGGCTGCAATGTTCTTTACTTGTCTTTAGATACACAATTCCAATCCCTCCTAGATCTTTCAATTGCTATCCCACAACTAGGAAACTATTCCTTTATGTACTAGCATAGCTAAATGCGATCTTGCTTCAAGGCAAGTGTTTAACATCTATTAGGATGGAGGAAAGGTCTAGGAACATAGTGTCAATACAAGAAAAGTTAGACAGAGACTTAAAATATATGTCTGCATTACTTCTAGCTGAAAAAAATTGTTTTTAACATTAACATTTAGAAAAGGCCATTTTTTTCAGCTTGGATGATTTGTATTATTGGTTTATGATCCTAGAGTATAGGATATCAAAGCTGGAAGGCATCTTTCACATTTCTCAAATGTCTTTTCAACTCAGCACATTACTGATAGCAATTACCTGAATATGCAGAGGGTCCATCTAAAATGAGAGCAAATGTCTCTTATATAAATCAGATGATAGAAGTGATATGGAAAAATAAGCTTGGCTTCAAAGAGACATGTTTCCCTTCCCACTCCTTTGCAGAGGTGAGGGTCCATATGTGTGAAACACTGCAAGCAATATTAGGGGCTTTTTCTCCTATTTTACCGCATTTTTTTTTCTATTCTTTCACTTTTTCTTTGTTCTTGATATTTTTAAAATTCTTTGTTATAAGAGATGGCTCTCTGGGAAGGACATGGGAAAGAATACAGGAATACATGCCACCAATGTAAAAATCAAAGAGATATAAACAAAATTAAATTTTCTTTAAAAAGAAAATAGTGTGAGTTTTTAAAAGAAAACAATGAAACAAAAATATGACAATTTCTCTGCTACACATCTTCTCAATGGTTCTAGACCTCAAATGGAGGATGTGTGGATCTGTGGATCTGTAAGTATTCAGCATGAATATCTTCAGGAGGACCCATGTGGCTCAGTGACAGAGGCAGGCTGGAGCAGCTGGTTGATGCAGGATGCCCAGAATGATTCCACAGTAGAGAAGATGACAAGAACGATTAGTACTTTTTCCTATCTGAATGGTTATAGTTTGATCTCTTCTACACGGCCTCAAAATTCTGAGACTTTTTCATTCCACAAAACTCCAAAGTTGCTATTGCTATATTAGTTGTTGTTATAGGAAAATCATTCTTCTCATCTTGCTTGATAGTATTCAGATGGAAATAGTCCCGGATGGTATAGCCATTCTGAAAAGCGATTTGAAGCTATGCCCCAAAAGTCACTAAATTTTGTATACCCTTTGACCTAGCAATACCACCACCAAGCCTGTACTCCCAGAGAGACCAAAGGAAAAGGAAAAGGACCTATATTTACAGAAGTAGTTTTGTTATATCTAAAAACTAGAAAGTGAGAGGTGAATCCATAAACTGAGAAATGGCTAACAAATTATGGTATATAGAACTAATGGAATACTCTTGTGGTGCCACAAATGATGAAGGGGATTGTTACAGAGAAACTTGAAAAGACTTTTAAGAACTGATGCAGAATGAGTGAGCAGAACTAGGAGAACAACTTATACAATAATATCAACAATGTAGAAAAAAGGAAGGGAAGGAAGGAAAGAGGGAAGGAAAGAAGGAAGTAAAGAAGGAACGAACGAACAAACGAACGAACGAATGAACGAAAAAAGAAACGAGGGAGGAAAACAAATAGCCATTCATGGGTTTTTGTTTGCTTTTTGATTTTGTTGTGTTTGTGTTTAGGGAGTTTCAGGGGGTTTTTGTGAAATACACAGCAGAGAACAAAAGGAAGGCCAGAAAGAACCACAGACAAGCAGGGCAGCTTTGAAAGTTACTTGTTGAATTTATTTTATATTTATTATATTATATATATATATACGTATATATTCACATATAAAAATATTTATATATTTTAAAAGAAAAGCAAACTGTACATAAGAAAGATTATTAGTCTCATGTGCAATCCTTTTCTGCTCTATTTTTCATATGTAAATGCCAGTTCGATTTGGTGTTTGCTGGGTTCAGAACAACATACTAGAAATGACTGCCACCTTAGTTCAGGACGTCCAAAGGCACAGAGATCAGTTTCTGACAAAATAGTTGAGATAAGGTAATTGGATTCCCAGTCTAAGAGCAGGAAGTTTTGTACACAAATAGTACTGTAGTTAAGTAGCTTGACTGGTGTTTTATTTCAATAGCTGATTCCTTCTTACAGATACATTGTTCTATGGCTGATTTATAAATTCTGGCAATCTTATCTCAGGAGCATCAGGACCTTGCAGACCTGACTTTGTTTACCTTCCCAATAACCTTGCAAATATATTTATAATTCTTTTTAAATATGAGGAATAGAAATCCTATAGGTTAGAAAAATCAAGTTAGGTTTGATATTGTATTGGCTATCAGGGTTTTCCATTTCCATATGAAACAATTTCCTATTTTTCATCTAACCTGAGTTCTAAAGCAGTGGTATCAAACTCCAATAGAAATGGGACCACTATATTTTATATAAGGATTCCTACTGGCTGCATATGAACTTAGAAAACCACATTTAACATTATCTGTGTTCTTTTGTATTTTTACTTATTTTATTAAATATTTCCCAATTACATCTTAATCCTGAAGAGTAAGGGACACTTCTCCTCCAAAATTTTTTACCAGGGGCTCAGGACTACCTAATAGCAAGATTTCTGATATATCCAAGCCCATTTCCTTCTGGCATCTCAGAATCACTTTTCAAAGTCACACCAACTCTGCATTCTACTCTTGCCTTTTAAACCCTTCCAGAGAAATACCGTGTGCTCTTCTCCATCTTGCTAAATCCTTTAAACAATTCTCCCAGTTGATCAGTGAAGACAGGACTCCATCCTCTCACCCTGTAAATCAACCATAGAACTCCCATGGCTATTCTCCCTGTTCTCCTACATTCTCCTCTACTAGGAATTGTAGAGCTAGTAAGTCAGAAGGGATGTTATCTAATAAAACTGCTCAATGCATGGATCCCTTCTACTAGGATTGGGTTGTTATGGATCCTTGTGGATATCACTGAATTAAAGTGGAATCAAGGATATATAATTGTATGCATGATGCCACTTCTGTGCTGAGGGACAGGATTTCACTATGATCCAGACCTCAAAGGTAAGCAGAAATGAATATCGTACATATATTGGTAAAATTGGGCATATGTTTGTTCATCATCTAGGTGCTGTAAATTAGTCTCTTGCCAATCTGAAATAGTTGGTCATCAGAAAGGTTTAAAAGGTTGATGACCAAGAAAGAGGCCTTTGCATTTAGTAATAAGAAGTCATGAGTGGCCTCTTATCTTTTTGTACCTTTCAAGTGGGGCCACATCATCATCCTGATTTATATCTCACCACTGGACCCAGATGGCCCAGGAGGAGAAAATGAGGCTGGCAACTTTGCATAGCCCTCCATCACTTACATCCAATTCATTTGCAAGTCATGCAAGTCATCAACTCCTTATGTCACGGTCCTCTTCAAGAATGAAGGACAAGCAGCACCTTTCTTTCAAGATTGGTTTCAGTAAAGACACATTACAAGAGCCTGAGAAGGAAGTGAGTGATGAGAAAGGAGAGGCAGTGAATATAACCAGTTCCTTTTAGGTGTCTATCAGTAAAGGGTAACAGAGATAGAATGTTAGTTTGAGTGTATGGCAGGATCTAATGAAGGTTTTGGAAGAGGGGCTGTAGGTCCAAATATGATTATAGGAAGCGGGGAGAGAGGCAATGGATAGAATTTGATAGTAAAAGTGGGGAGAAATGACCAGTTGGGAAAATCTGTAGAGGAGATAGGAGGGAATAGATTGGAGGTTATAGATAAAGGAGGTTGGACTTGGCCAAAAGAAAGGTTACCACTTCCTCAGAGAAAAGAGTAAAGGAAGAAAGATAAATAAACACATAGGGGGTGAGGGAGCATGGAGGTCTGGAGCAGGTGAGAAGAGGTAGCTCATAGCAGTCTCTATTTGCTCAGTAAAGTAAAAGACAAGTTTCTGTTGAGGAAAAGGGTAGAAGAGACATCAGGGGTAGATGGAGAGAAGAGAAATCTTGGAATATCTACCGAAGGAAGGAGGATCAAAGTCAATCAAGGAGAAATTAAAGTTTTACACTGAGGTCTCAGATGAGATTAGAGAACATGAATGTGTGGTGGACCCAGTCTACACTGAGGGGTGTGACTTCCTCTAGCAACCTTTGTTTAATGTCTCCAGACCTTAAGCAGAGAAGGCAGGTAAGATAATGAGGCTATTCTGAGCTGGAGGGTTGGCAGCACATGAAAACTGATAGGACCAGGGAATTTGCAATAGAAAACAGTGTATACTTGTTCTGGTCACCTACAAGGTCAAGACTGGAGAGAAATACCTGAAGCCAAAAGTGATGGACTGGGGAAATAGAGATATAAAACTGGAGTTTGTGGTAAAGATGACAAATAGGTTTAGGACTGAGTGGGAAGAGGTGGGAGGATGGTTAATTGTGGTCACCTGACCCATCTTCCACCTTCTTCCATGACTCTCTAGCAGACAGAAGAGGTGATGGTTCGATTCAGTTGGAAATCAGTTTCTCTCTATTTTCCCCACTGAAGAGAAGTGTTCTAGCCCCATCTGGTGGACATTTTTTACTTTACCAACTTTTGCAGGATCTAAATCCTTGGTACCAAGAATGTTTTCATCTCAGTCAGAAAAGCCAAGCAATACTCTCAGCAATACAAGAATCCAAGACAACTCTAAAGGACTTATGATGAAAAATTCTATCCATCCCCCAGGAAAAAAGTGATGGAGTCTGAATACAGAATAAAACAAGCTTTTTATTTTATTTTATTTTTTTTATCTTGGGGATTTTTTTTGGTCTTTGTTTTCTTTTACAACATGACTAATAGGGAAATATGTTTTGTATAACTACACATGTGTAACCTGTATCAAATTGCTTGCTTTCTCAATGAGGGGAGTAAGCAGGGAGGGAGAGAATTTGGGACTCAAAATTTTAAAACAAATGTTAAAGATTGTTTAAAGATTTTTTAACATTAACTTTATTAACATTAACAAATGTTAGAGAATTTTAAAGAAAAAATAAAACACTAAATATCTAAAAAAGAACAGCTAAGCCATGATCCACATTACCCAAGAAGAAAAATTCCAGTATGTGTGGATGTTATCACAATTTTTAGTTAGAACCCAAAAGTAGATTCCTTGCTAAAGGTAGACCCTTCCCATTGTCTATTTACAAATTGAAAAACCCAAGTAACTTCCTGATTTATTCATTCTGTGCATTCATTCATTCCCTGCATTGTGCAGAATGCTATACTACTTAATGAGGAGATGCAAGGTTTCTATCAGACATAGCTTCATCTTCCAACTCATTGTTAAATAGAAAGAGAATGGTCACAGGCATAAATAACTATAATATACAAATGTTACATGAGAAGCATAACAGATCTGCAGTGCTTGCCCAATATCACCTTATTATCTTCTAAGAAAAACTTTTTGCCATATAAGGAAAAAATTACTTGGAGAATTTATTTATTTGCTCAGCTATCCAACCAACTGGTAAGGGAAATAATGTAGAATTCACCAAGGCTTTCAAGTCACTCATCTTCCTGGGCACTCAATTTTTTTTCTTAATAAAAATAAGGAAGTTGAACTCAATGATCTCTAAGGTCCCTTTCAGATATAGATTATATTTTCAGAGTATTACAGAATAATGGATCGTATCAGGGCTAAGAGGCAGTGTCACTAGTGCCTAGAGATAATCAGGAAAGACTTCATGAAAGAGGTAACATTTAAGGTGGCCTTTAAAAGCCAGGGTTCAAAAAATGAAACAACATTCAAGTCTTAAGAAATAGCATGACAAAGATTTTATCTCTTCTTCTTGTAGCAACAACTACAAATAGTTCTTTCCCCAGAACAATCATCTTTCATATATTATATTTTCATATATTTTTTAAAATTTAACAATTAACAATTGTTTAAAACAATCTAAACAGTCTTTTAAAAAAATTTTCTTAATAGTATTTTTTCCAATTACATGTAAAGGTAGTTTTCAACATTCATTTTTGTAAAATTTTGACTTCCAAATTTTTCTACCTCTCTCCCTTCCCTTCCTCCTCCCCAAGACAGCAATCTGATATAGTCTATATGTGTACAATCATGTTAAATATATTTCCCCATTAGTCATATTGTGAAAGAAGAATCAGAACAAAAGGGAAAAACTATGAGAAAGAAAAAACAAAAGACAAAAAAAAAGTGAAAATAATATGCTTCTTTCTGCATTCAGACTCCATAATTCTTTCTCTGGATTTGGCTAGCATTTTCCATCCAGAGTCTTCTGGAATTGCCTTGGATCATTGTATTGCAGAGAAGAGCCAAGTCTATCAACAACAACGTTGTTACTGTGTACAGTGTTCTCCTGGTTCTGTTTATTTCACTTTACCTCAGTTCATATAAGTCCAGGTTATTCTGAGAGCATCCTGCTTGTCATTTCTTATAGCACAATATCCATCAAAATCATCCTCAACAACTTCCAAGAGTTTTTCTTTTTTTATTGTGTATTTAAGTTTTAGTATTTCAAGTAAAAGTTAATAATTTAAAAAACAGCTTCCTATAACAGTCTTGTTCATGGTTCTATATTGCTAAACCTGTAGCTCAAACTTTCAGCTACGCTCAGCATACATCACCTGTTCCTAATATCTGCCATGGTCCCCTTCTGCTATTCACTTTGCTCTGCCCGAAACTCCAGCCTCCTGTAGCTCTCAATTTAATTCAATATACATTTATTAAATGCTTACTACATGCAAGGTGAATAAAATACCTAAGGGATAAAGAGTGGGTCTCTGAACTGGGTCTGACACTCACTGGCTGCATAAACTTGGGTGGGTAAGTCGCCTTCTCAATGCCCCAGGCAACTCTTCTAAAATCTAAGTTACAGAACAGTTGATGATTTGCATTAGTACAAAGCATTTCCTTACTGAAAGTTCTCTATTACACCAGAGATGCCAAACACAGTCAAACTATATTAAAATGTAATTGAGAAGTATTTAACAAAATAAATAAAAGTATAATAATACATAGATAATATTACATTTTATAACCAAGTCAATATGAACCCACAAAGGGACATTATGGCCCCTATTTTCATTTCAGTTTGACACCTCTGCTCTACAAATAACAAAAAATTTATAACCTACCTTCAAGGAATTTATATCTGCTGGAGGCTATACTTGTATACAGACGAATATATAAGTATAAGGAAAAGGAACTAACACCTGAAGAGATCAGAAAAGATTTCTCACAAGGGGAAGCAATTTATAGTCATATTTTAAAAAATGCTCTAAATAATTATTGGTTAGATAAATGCAAATTAAAGCAACCTTAAGATATCATTTTACACTTCTGAACTGTGTCTCAAAAGAAGACAAAGATCTAAGAGGGGGAAGACATATATTCCAGGCAAAAGAGGATGACATACAAGGAAGTAGAAATGGAAAAATGGAATTTTTAGTTCAGAGAAAAGATTTTAATAGTCCAAATTAATGAGTTCATAGTATAACACCCCCTCTCTCAACTTGCACTGGCACTGGAAGGCTGGTTCCACAGAAAGTTAACAACATGCAAGGGATAATTCCATAAGTAGGCTGTTCTAATATCAGCTCATGAACTCCCACTAGAGTGCTTTTCTTTAACAATCAGGTGATAGATATTTTAGGTCCTTAGGAAAGGCATTTAGTCAAATGGTATAACAAGAAGAGTAAGTTATAAGGCACTTACCAAAATCCATAGTCTCACTCTCCTAAAAGTATACACAAGATTCTGTGGAGGGAAGACTAGATGTGGACTTAAATTTCAATGGTCATAAGGCACAACTATCAGAATCATATGGCTAAGGCAATACACAATTCTGGAAGTATAGGGTCTTGATGTTCTTTCTTTCCCCAGGGGATCCTCATGAAATTTGATGCAGGGGGTAGTGTTGGTGATGGATAAGGCACTTTTCTGCACAGTTGAGCTCACTCTTCCCCTGGCATAGCATGGGCTGACTGCACTCTGCTGGGCTTGCTTTCTGTAGGCTCATATCTGAAATAGATCCAAGTTATTCAACCTCTGGATGTGCCACCTTCAGGGCTTGGTCAGTCAGGTCCCTTGACCACTAGAAAGTTGCTGTCAAGCCAGACTAGGCAAACTTCTCTGCCTCTGGACAGCTCCTGTGGGGCTGGGTAGGCTACTTGACTATTATCCCTGAGTCAGGTAGATTAGTCAGCCAAAAAGCTCTTTGCAGGGCTCAGTCTCTTCACTCTCTGAGCTTCCTGTCTGATGGGCAGCTCAGATGGGTGGCATTATGCTGTCGTTAGCTGAAGTGTAACAACACTCTTTTTAGCTGGAGCTCTACTTTCATCTAGGGCAGCAATCCTTAGCCCAGAATTGACAGAAGTCTCTTCTCACTTGCTCTGAGCCTCAGCTCTAAAAATTTTTCTCTCTAGGCAGGAGGTGGGAGAGGTCAAGCCTCTCTTGTTTGAGAATTCTTCCAGACTCAAAACTAGTCCTCTAGGTGATTTATACGTCTTCTTTAGAGTGACCACTTGCCAGACTCCTTGTGGAAGTTTATGAAAATGAAGGACCAAAAATACAAATGTATCTGTGCCCTTGAGGCAACTTCCTTTAATCCTTGGATCCCTCATATTCAGTGAAGCAATGAAAGCTTCAAATCTTTTCTGAGTCATATACATTGTATTTCAGGGTCTCTGTCTTTTTTAGCTCCTCTAGCCCTCTAGAATTTATTGAGCCTCACCAGGGTACCCTATTTCAGTAGAGTTTGTGAAAGGGAGTAAAGATTAGCAAGCATTTATATAGATATATACATGTTAATTCATTTGATCCTTTTAAGCTTATGAGGTAGGTGCTATCATTATCTACATTTTATAGATGAGGGAATCAAGGCACAGAGAGATGGAGGAATTTGTCCAGCATCACACAACTGAGGGAGGAGGGAGTTAGGGTAAGACAAAATTCAAACTCAGGTCTTCTTGACTCCATGTCTTGTGCTCTATCTTCCCACTGCCCCACTTAAGATATGTGGGAGGCAGTTTGTAGAGGGTCTTATATGGAAAGACAAAGAATTTGTCTTTTATCTTATAGACAAAGATGAGCCACTGATGGGTTTTTGAATAAGTAAGTCACCTGGCAGTGATATACTCTTCCCCCAGCACAAATGCCTTTCTTCTTTTCCCTAAATATTTGACCAAATTTATACTGGAAGGATCTCACTGTATGTATGTATTATCCAATCCTGATCTGACTGGATAATTCCATATTAGAGCTAGAAGTAACATGACAATTCACACATTTTACAGAGAAGAAAATGGAGATCCAGAAAGATGAACTGATTTTCTCAAAGTCACACAGTTTAGTGGCAGATCCAGGATTTGAAATGAGAATCTTGACAACTCCCAGTTCACTATATTACAGTTCCCCTTAATGTTGGGGACTCTTCCCTCCATCCTTCCATTTACCGAAAGGTTCCTGAATTAGCATCCAGTTCCTTCTCACTTGGGTTACATTATACAAAACAATCTCATCTTTCTTGAGGTATATATGACTAATGATAACCCAATGAATAATCTCTTCTGGGAGAACTGCATTTCCACTATGGGGCAAGGCAAATCAAGGCCTTACTCCAAAGGTATAATTCTTAAGCATTGTAAAAAGAGAGCTAAGGCGATGTTTAATTGCACTGTGTCTTCCAGTGACCCCTCAGAATGTGTCACTTTCCCTGCAGAAAATATCAAAAAAGCTTCAAGTCATCAATAACAAGAGAAATGGATGGTAACAACATATCTAAGGTTTTACCTCAAAGCCACTAAGCTGTGAAAGATAATAAAAGGTTTAAATAGTCAATGTCAAAATTAGAGGTGGGGTGGTAAGGTAGGCACAACTTTACTGTTGGTAAAGCTGTGAATTTGTCCAACTGGATTCAAATTCCAGTCCTGCCACTAATTAATCTTGGATCTAAGGCAAGTCACTTAATCTTTTTCAGGGTCTCAGTCTCCTTACCGTAAAATAAGGTGACTAAAATAATGTCTAAGGTTCCTTTTAGCTCTGACATTGTAATTCTACAATCTCTTTGAAATAAGTGTATATTGTGATAAGAAATTTTTATTTTTGATTTACTTTTCTTAATTTTTGGGGGGCAAAGGGGAAAGTCAGGGTTGTTTCTCCTAGTTAGGAGGTTATTGAGTTGGTTGAAATCTGTCTCATGGGATGTGAAAATTTACTTAAGATCTGAAACATTCCTTAAAAATGAAGCCAAAAAGGAAGTAAAGGTTTCCCAAATAATTTGACTTGGTTTGAGAAAAGGATTCATCTTGACTCTGTAGACAAGTAAATCTCCTCTTCCATTGTGAACTCTCTAAATATACTTTAATCTGTAACCTGACTTAATTTACTGAAACTAACTAGATTTGTTTCCTTAGGGGAATGTATAAGGTTATGATTCTGCTTAACTGTTTGTTTAACTTTACATGAAGGAAACATGAGATTATGGTTCTATTTTTCTTTAACTTTTGTGAACTAAGAGGATTATGAGATCACAACATGTAAAAGAATTGTTAGAATCCTCACCTTGGTCCAAGGTTATTTTTCTACTCCCTAGCATAATAAAAACTTAGATAATTTTGTCTCTATAATTTCTGCATTGTGATAGATTTATTTTGGCAGCAATAACCTACCACATGAACTCAAAGAGGAAATACTTCCCCTAAAGTAGGATATAGAGATCAATATAGATATAGATTCATAGACCATATACGTATGTATAACCTGATACATAACACCAATTATCACACAAAATTTATGCCAGACAGATCTGAGGAGTAAGAAGTGGGATAATGAGACCTGTATATGGACAAATATCATATGGAGTACTTAATATATGTAAGTGCTAGGGATACAAAGATGAAAGCCTACCCTCCAAGAGCTTACAATCTAGTAAGAGGAGTCATATCATTAGAATAGAAAGAACAATGATTTGGGAGCCCTGGTTTGGGGTATCAATATGATAGCATTGTCATATACTATCTGCATGACCTTAGACCAGTCACTTCTCCCCTGTGGGCCTCAGTTTCCTCGTATTTAAAATGAGAAGCTTGGACTAGATGACTTCTAAGCTTCCCTCCAATGCTTCCTGTATGATTCTGTGGGAACAGAGAAGATATTACATATCTTCTAACAAATTAGATCATGCCAAGTTGCAATGATGAGGTCCAAAGCCACATGGGATTTAGAGCTGGAATAGACCTTAGGAAATGGCTGGTTCAACCCCCCAATATAATTTCGTACACACATACACAAAAAATAAGGCCCACAGCAGTATGGTAAACCCCAAAGCTGATATTCAAAACTATCTTCTCAGATCCCAAGTCCCACAATCTTTCTACCATGCTATGTTACCTCAAAATAATTGATTTTTTTCACCAATAGTCTGTGTCTGTGGTCATACTATTTTAGGGCTGGGTGACACCTCATGCACCATGTAGTGTAACACTCCCTCATTTTAAAGATGGAGAAAATGAGTCTGAAAGCACACAGTCAATTAATGTTAGATCTGGAATATAATACTGAGTCTATGGGATCTAGATCCAATATTCCTTCTGCCAGAACACACTATCTTCTTTTTATCACACTGCCTCCCATTATGTGTGTATTTGTATGTGTGCATGTGTACATAATGTATGTGTGCTTGTGTTTGTAAGAGAAAAGTACGGGAAAGTCATTATTTGAGGGAAATCTGATATAATTGGGTTGATCACAAACCAAGACTATTAATGACAGAATAGAATATCCAATAGTACAACCTCACAAAACCACATCGCTACAAACCAACCAAAAGTCAGCTAAGAAGGGAGAGAAATCATTATCACCTTGGGCATGGGAGAGGGAAGGAACCCAGGGAAAGCTTCTTAGTGGAATTAGGAATTAAGTTAGTCCCTGAAGAAAGAGAAGGATTTCAATTGGCAGAGATGTGGGCTCAGAAAGGAATGAGATCCATTCCAGTCATGGAGAGGCTTTTTTAAAGGCAAGATGACAAAACAGCAAAAGATAATGAGAGAGATGTTTAGAGGAATCTGACCAAAGTCAGTGAAACATTCTTGATATTGAAAGATGACAAACCTCTTGAAATCCATGGGAATCAAACAATCAGTTCAATTAATACACTACCAATAACATTCTCTGAAAAAGACCTCACATTCCTTTCAGCCTTTCCCCTCAATTATGACCATTTTACTTATACATAGTTGATACCAAAGACCATGAGAGATTACAATGAAAAGGGCACTCAGTAGTTGCTTCACATTTCCAGAACCTTATTTAGATTCTTAATCCAGTGTTTTTAGTATTTCGCCTCATCAATGATATATAAAGATTGACTAAATACTCTATATATACAGGTGTGTCCTGACTTAAGAAGAGCTTATATAGGAAAATTCAGAGTTGCAGAAAGCAAAAAACTGGGAACAGTCAGAAAAAAAAATTTGTTAGTGCCTACTATGTGCCAGGTACTGTGTTAAACCCTGAAGATCCTAAGAAAGACAAAAGATTATCTCTGTCCTTAAGGAACTCACAATCTAATGAGGGAGACAATATGCAATCAAATATGGACAAATAAATTATATACAGGATGAACAAAAAAAAAATACTGTATTCAACAGAATTAAGTGGAATTAGGAAAGGGTTCCTGTAAAATACAAAATTTTAGCTGGGACTTGAAGGAAGTCAGGGAATCCAGGAATCAGAGATGAGGATGCATTCCAGGCAAAGGGGACAGCCAGTGACAATTTGAAATCAGAGAGATGGGGTATCTTGTACAAGGAACAAGGAAGGAGGCCAGTGTCGCTGGATCAAAGAATTATGGGGTATGTAAGGTGTCAGACTGTAAAGGTAGTGGGGAGGCATGAAGGACTTAAAACACCAAAGGATTTTATATTTGATCTTGGGTCTTGATGGGAAACCCTTGAAGTTTATTAAATAATTAGACCTGTGCTTTAGAAAAATCACTGACAGATTAGTGAAGAATGGACTGGAGTGGGAAGAAACTCAAGTCCAGGAGACCCACCAGCAGGCTACTGCAATAGGTCATGTGTGAGGAAATGAGGGCCTGTACTAGGAATTACCAGAGAAGAGAAGTAGACTTGTGAGAGATATTACAAAGGTTAAAATAACAAGCCTGCCAATCTGGTGCCAACCAGATTGAATATGGGGAATGAGCAATAGTTAGAAGAGAGTTGTAGCCTGGAGGACTAGAGGATGGAGGTGTCCTCAAAAGTAACAGGGAGGGGAAGGAGTCAAGATGGTGGAGTAGAAAGATTCACATATGCTAGCTCCGAACCACAGTCCATAAAATACCTGTAAAGAAGAACTCCCAACAAATTCTGGAGCAGTGAAAACCACACAACAATGGAGTGGAGGAGATTTCTGTTCCAAAGAGACCTGAAAAACAAACACCAAAGGTCTGTCACACACTGGACCCAGAGCAGAGCCTAGCCCTGCCCTGACTACGAGGCACCAAGAGGAGAGGTTCTGAGCAGGCTTCAGGGACAGAATCTCCAGCAGCCGAGCAGGTCCCTCCACCCACAGGTGCAAAGGTCAGTGAGAGAGACTTTATGGCTGGCCAAGAGGGGAGTGGAGTGTCTACATAACTCAGGCCCCCTTGGGAGGCAGCAGTGGAGGCAGCAGCAGACAAGGGTTCCCAAAGCAGGTAGGAGTTCGGATCCATTATTGAAGGTCTCTGCATAAACCCCCTGAGGGAACTGAGCCCTGTGTGGAGGTCCTGCCCCCATCTGACTACCTGAACTTAATCTCACACTGAATAGCAGCCCTGCCCCCACCTGACCACCTGAACTTAATCTCACACTGAATAGCAGCCCTGTCTCCACTGAAAGCCCAGAGGCTGGGAAGCAGCATTTGAATCTCAGACCCCAAGCACTAGCTGGGTGGAACTGGAGGCAAGGTGGGTGTGGAAAGGAATCTCAGAAGTCAAGTAACTGGCTGGGAAAATGCCCAGAAAAGGGGAAAAAAAATAAGACCATAGAAGGTTACTTTCTTGGTGAACAGATATCTCCTCCCATCCTTTCTGATGAGGAAGAACAATGCTTACCTTCAGGGAAAGACATAGAAGTCAAGGCTTCTGTATCCCAAACATCCAAAATAAATATTCAATGGGCTCAGGCCATGGAAGAGTTCAAAAAGGATTTTGAAAATCAAATTAGACAGGTGGAGGAAAAACTGGGAAGAGAAATGAGAGAGATGCAAGAAAAGCATGAAAAGCAGGTCAACACCTTGCTAAAGGAGACCCAAAAAAGTGCTAAAGAAAATAACACCTTGAAAAATAGGTTAACTCAACTGGCAAAAGAGGTTCAAAAAGCCAATGAGGAGAAGAATGCTTTCAAAAGCAGAATTAGCTAAATGGAAAAGGAGGTTCAAAAGCTCACTGAAGAAAATAGTTCTCTCAAAATTAGAATGGAACAGATGGAGGCTAATGACTTTATGAGAAACCAAGAAATCACAAAACAAAACCAAAAGAATGAAAAAATGGAAGAGAATGTGAAATACCTCATTGGAAAAACAACTGACCTGGAAAATAGATCCAGGAGAGATGATTTAAAAATTATGGGACTACCTGAAAGCCATAATCAAAAAAAGATCCTAGACATCATCTTTCATGAAATTATCAAGGAAAACTGCCCTGAGATTCTAGAACCACAGGGCAAAGTAAATATTGAAAGAATCACCACCTGAAAGAGATCCAAAAAGAGAAACTCCTAGGAACATTGTGGCCAAATTCCAGAGTTCCCAGGTCAAGGAGAAAATATTACAAGCAGCTAGAAAGAAACAATTCCAGTACTGTGGAAATACAATCAGGATAACTCAAGATCTAGCAGCTTCTACATTAAGGGATCAAAGGGCATGGAATATGATACTCCAGAAGTCAAAGGAACTAGGACTCAAACCAAGAATCACATACCCAGAAAAACTGAGTATAATACTTCAGGGGGAAAAATGGTGTTTCAATGAAATAGAGGACTTTCAAGCATTCTTGATGAAAAGACCAGAGCTGAAAAGAAAATTTGACTTTCAAACACAAGAATGAAGAGAAGCATGAAAAGGTAAACAGCAAAGAGAGGTCATAAGGGACTTACGAAAGGTGAACTGTTTACATTCCTACATGGAAAGACAATATTTGTAACTCTTAAAACTTTTCAGTATCTGGGTATTTGGTGGGATTACACACACACACACACACACACACACACACACACACACACATACACATACACACGTGCATGCAAGCAGAGACAGAGAGCACAGAATTGAATTAGGATAGGATCATATTTTTAAAAGATGAAGTTAAGCAGTGAGAGAGAAATGTATTGGGAGGAGAGAGGTAGAAATGGAATGGGGCAAACTATCTCTCCTAGAAGAGGCAGGCAGGAGACTTTTTAGTAGAGGGAAAAAGAGGGGAGCTGACAGAAAAACATGAAGTTTACTCTCATCACATTTGACTAAAGGAAGGAATAAAATGCATACTCATTTTGGTATGAAAACCTATCTCACAATACAGGAAAGTGGGGGAGAAGGGGATAAGCAGGGTGGGGAGGATGATGGAAGGGAGGGCAATGGGAGGAGGGAGCAATTTGAAATCAACACTCTTAGGGAGGGACAGGATCAAAAGAGAGAATAGAAGGGGTCAGGATAGGATGGAGGGAAATATACTCAGTCTTACACAATCTGACTATTATGGAAGTCATTTGCAAAACTACACAGATATGGCCTATATGGAATTGCCTAACTTCCCAAAGGGAATGTGTGGGGAGGGAGGGATAAGGAGAACTTGGAACTCAAAGCTTTAGGAACCACTGTCAAGTATTGTTCTTGCTACTAGGAAATAAGAAATACAGGTAATGGGGAATAGAAAGTCATCTGGCCCTACAGGGCAAAAGAGAAGATGGGGACAAGAGAAGGGAGGGATGATAGAAGAGAGGGCAGACTGGTGATAGGGGAAATTAGAAAGTTCAGTGTATTGGGGTGGAGGGAGGGAAGAAATGGGGAGAAAATTTGGAACCCAAAATTTTGTGAAAATGAATGTAAAAAGTTAAATAAATAAATTTATTACAAAAAAATTAATAGGGAAATGTAGAAGAGGGAAGGCATTAGGAGAAAGAGGTTATGAGTTCTGTTTTGGACATATTGGGTTTAAGATGTTCACAGAATATCTAGTTTGAGATGTCTAGTAGGCAGATGGAGATGTGAGGCTGAAGGTCAGCAAAGAACTGGATAAGGATATTTAAGAATCATTAGCATAGGGATGATCATTGAATCCATGGGAGTTGATGAGATCATCAAGTGAAATAATATAAAGAGAGAAGACCAGGATAAAGAGCCTTGTGGGACACCCATGACTAGTGGGCATGATCTGAATGAAGATCCAGCAGAGGAGACTGAGAAGGAGCAGTCAGGAGGAGAAGCAGGAGAGAGTGGGGTCTGGAAAACCAAAATGGAAGAAAGGAAAAAAAAGTAAACAGTGTCAAAATTTACATAGAAGTCAAGAAGGATGAGGACTGAGAAAAAAGTCACTAGATTTATCAATTAAGAGATCATTGATAATTTTGGAGAGAGCAGTTTCAGTTGAATGATGAATTTGGAAGCCAAACTGTAAAACTCTCCAGTCTGGTAAAGGATAAAAAGGATTATTCTCCCCACAAAAGAATTCACAGAATGTCTCTATATAGAGTGAGCTTCTTTTCATGAACACATAAGAAATGAATGCAACTTATATTTGATGGAAACATAGGTTTTCAGTAATACACTTATTATACAAAGCATGCACAGGCATGGGCTACTTATAGTCACAATGGGGTCCCAGGAAACTACAACCTATACATGTTTATTTTCAAGAGTGGATCCTATTTTTCACAGCATCAAGGACTATGTTCTTTAGCATAAACAAAATATTCATATAATAAGAGCAAAGATACTATCACCATCAGCTTAAACAACCAGCTTTAAATATGTACAATTCTATTCCAGGCTCTTTGAAATTAGCATAGATTTGCAGTGATTACATGAACATCATTAATATATGTATTTCGTTGATTGATGAATGAATGTGCATGTGACTATAAAAAGTATATGTAATACTACACTGAGAAAGAAGGTGTATGGCGGATTTTGGGCTGGCCTTTTGGAATACCTACATTCAAGTCACATGCCAGCTGCATGACCATGAATGCAATACTTAATGACCCAGTGCCCCCAAGCAAGTCTCTAAGCCTTCAGATAAGTGACAGACAAGTTGCTGTTCTGTATCATTAGAGGGAATTTTATTTTGCTTTGGTGGAGTAAGGGTGAGGGAGGGGAATGTTATTTTTGGTCTAGACTTTGATTTCTTCAGTATATGGAACTTCAAGTATAGAAACTGTCTTCACTGATTCAGGTCAGAGAATACTGTATAATTTATAATTTCAGATTGCTTAGAGTATGAAGAGATCAAGTGACTTTTCTATGCTCACATAGCTAGTAGGTGTCCAAAGTCAGATATGAAACCAGGTCTCCCTGACTACAAGAACTACGCTATGCCATGCCATCTTTTAAGTGGCAGTCATGCTTTATGCTATTAATATTGTCAATTGTATAATGTCATATCCAAATGACATTTATAGAGTGCTTTCAATTTTCCAAAGCAGTTTCCATGCATTGATTCAGTCAATTCTCATAACAACTCTGTGAGGTAGATTTTATACCCACTCTACAGATAAGGAAACTCAGAGGGGTTAAATATCTAAGCCATGGTACAGTGGCTAGGAACTGCCAGAGAAAGGCCTCAAACCCAGTCTTCCTGACTCAAAGTCAAACACTCTCTCCATTCTGTCACACTTTACTTCCTTCTGCTCCCTCAAGCAGCCATCCTGCTTCCTTCACTTTCTTTCCTAGGATTCTCCAGTCTGTGGTCTTTCTGGCTCCAGTTGCCTCCTCTCCAGTCTTATGCACACCACTAATTTATTAATCTGAGCACACTACAGCCCTGCCCTTGTCATATCAACCCATGCGCAAACATCTTTAATAGCCCCATATTGCCTAAAAAATCAAGTTTAAATTTCTTCACCTGGTGTCTCTTACCTATTTCTCACTGTCAATAACTTGCTTAAGTAGGTCAGGTTTTAATTGAATGTCATATCTTTCCCTCATTTTTATTCTTTTACTCTGCTAGTTTTGTACTAATTTTGAGCTTTGCTCTAATGAGTTGATAGGCAGACTACACATGGATAGCTGACTCCTGCAAAATTAATGAGTCATTTCCTGTGTATTAAAATATAATTTCAGTTTTTGATGATATCCAATGCTTACCATGTCCAACACCTACAGATATACAATATGTGCAACATTTTTAAAGCATCAACTATGTGCCAAGAAAAGCAGACAGTCCCTGCCCTCAAGGAGCTTACAATCCTTTAGGGGAAGACGATGCACAAAACGAAGCTGGTCTATTCATGATATAGAAGCACAAGGCCTCCATGGGGTCTGCAAGACTTTGAGCTCATTTATTTCTAACCATTTCCAATCTTTCTCATGATCCTCATCTCTCTTCCTCTTGCATTGAAATCACTGAATACGAAGTTATCTGTTGATTAAATTTGGGAGATCTTCATTTATTTGTAGAATTTCTCTACTTCTTCCTTCTCTTAATAGGTGTTTGTGCATAAACTTCAATGATTTTTATGGTAGTATTTTGTAAATACTTACCATAAGCACTGCAACACAAGTTCACCAAATACCCATGAATTTTTGATTCGTGCTGCCCTTGGGCAAGTGATTTAACATGTTTGCCTCAGTTTATTCAACTATAAAATGGAAATAGCATCTACTTCCCAGGGTTATTCTGAGGATCAAATAGGATTATATTGGTTAAGTGCCTAGCACATTAGGTGACATAAAAATGCTAGTTATTATTGTCATCATTGGACAAATATCTCATATTTAGAGTCAAGCTGAAATTTATAGTCTAAAAACTATGTTCTTAGCTAAAAACTAATTCTTAGCACTCGCTACCATATTTTTTAGTCATATGGAGGCAGGTAGAGGAGGCAGCATCATAGAGGAGAGAGAGAGCAATATTGCATTTTTATTCATTTTATAAGTAGGTATGGCCAACAAATTCCAAATGGGTACCTACAGATGATGAGCCTCTCTGTCCTTAACTAGGCTAGTATATCCTTTCTGCCATAGGAGAACTTGCCAGATCTTATGAACTTCTGGGTAAACTTTTTGAGAACCCAGGGTTCTCACCTCAATGCTCTTATAATCAGTATGTGTCTATATTTAGATCTATAGACATATGGATATCTTCTTCATCTTCATCTGATCCAGACTCACAGATACTTGGCTCAAGTGGACCAAATTATAGGCAAAAACACTGGTGTAGTGAAGAGTGCTGAAATTGGGATCAGAAGTCCTTCCTGGGCATAAATGCTGTTTCTGTCATTTATGACTAGTGTAACATTGGACAAATAACCTCTCTGTGATTCTATCTGCATGTCTGAAAAATGAGTGCTAGACTAGATGTTCTTATAAGGTCTCTTCCAACTTGAAACTGATGGACACAAAAGACAACAAGGTAAGATACTTTCCTTAGAAAAAGTTGAAATAAATAAAGCATTAATCACATTTTATGAGGCATGTTGAGAATTCCATATTTAAAAAAGAAATCAACCTGAACAACTAAGCAAAAGGAAAATGAACTTAATAAAAAGTCTTAATGCTTTCCTAAAGTCTTTAATTTCATTTTTTCTGGTATTTTATTTCTCTGGTAATTTCATTGCTTCTGGTATTCGTGGAGTCCTTGTAGAAAATCCATTTGCACTCTGAGTTACCACATCACACCTATCAGGTTGGCTAACATGACAAAACAGGAAGATAATTAATACTGGAGAAGATGTGGTAGAATTGGAACACTTAATTCACTCTTGCTGGAGCTGTGAACTGATCCCACTATTCTGGAGAGCAATTTGGAACTATGCCCAAAGGGCTATAAAAAATGTGTATACCCTTTGATCCAGCAATATTACTTCCAGGACTGTATTGCAAAGAAATTATAAAAATGGGAAAGGGTCCTACAAAAATATTTATAGCAGCTCTCTTTGTGATGGTAAAGAACTGGAAATCGAGGGGATGCCTCCATCAATTGCCATCAATTGGGGAATGGCTGAACAAGTTGTGGTATATGAATGTGATGGAATACTATTGTGCTATAAGAAATGATGAACAGGAAGACTTCAGAGAGGCCTAGAAGGACTTATAGAACTGATGCTGAGTGAAAGGAGCAGAACCAGGAGAACATTGTACACAGTAACAACCACAGTGTGTGAGAAATTTTTCTATTAGACTTAGCCCTTCACAGCAATGCAAGGACCTAAAACATCCCAAAGACCTCTTGAGGCAAAATGCCATCCACATCCAGAGAAAGAACTATGGAATTGAAATGCAAAATGAAGCAGAATATTTTCTCTTGTGTTATGTTTTGTTTTGTTTGGGTTTTTCTTTTGGTTTCTCCCATTCATTTTAATTCTTCTATGCAACATGACTAATGTGAAAATGTGTTTAATAAGAATGTATGTGTAGAACTCATATAAGATTGCATACCAGCTTGGGGAGGGAGGGGAGAGAGAGAGGGAGGACTTCTAAGACTTATGGAAGTGATTGTAGAAAACTGAAAACAAATAAATTAATGTAAAAAAATTTCCTCAATGGAAAATGTGATAAAAAAAAAAAAAGAAAATCCATTTCTCCCCTCTTTGAGTTACTCTGTCTTGCTAGGGTGATCTTTTGGGCAGATCCAGATTCACAGTAATTTTTATTCTTTGTCATTATTTATTTTATACTCTTTATTCCTATATCCTTTTTTTTTATTTACCCACCTCTCAAGCTTTAGCTTATTTGGGTTTTCTATGCCAGTCAGATTCTGCTCCTTAATAAGTTTTAGGGTAGAGTGGTTAGTCCTGCTTGTTTTTCCTCTGGGTCACATGGGTACCTGACATGACTGCTGTCTCCCAGGAGGGAGATCCTCCATCCTTCCACTTCTCCCATCCCTCATCACTGATATTTAGAGTGCTAGATCTTCAGGGCCTTCTATGGTGTTTCAGGACAGACTGTAAGCACCTGAACTGTCTTGGCCTAGGTATTATCACACTACATTTGTTGCAGCCATTCATGGTGGCTTCTCGGGTCCTTGTACATTTCTGTGATCCTGGGCAATACTGATTCTCCTGGGGCTTTCCAAAAAGCCCCAGTTCTTGCTGCTTTTGAACACAGAGTCCTGCAGATTCTTTACCTCTCTGGCCTTTTTCTGATAGTGATGGAAGTTAGTAGCTTTTTGTTCTTTGCTTGCATTGGCACTGATTTTGCTGACAGGATCCATATTCCTTGCCTGTGGGCTTCTGGCTGAATTTTTGGTAGAGTTCTTGGGTAGAACAAGTCAATTGCTGTAGTTTTCATTTTTAAGAAATATTTATTTTGATTTCCATTTTTCTTTTTGTGTTCATTCATTAAAGTTTTTGATATTTCAAGTTGGATGTTAGGCCCCAGGTGTGGTTAGATCCAGGGTGAGGAGTTCCCAAGCACTAAGTTCCAATATGAGACAGCAGCAGAGATGATTTTGAAGTCTGGAATTCATGAACAGGACCAGGAAGGGAATTGGTACAGATACGGACTTGGAGCTCTGAATTGGTACAGCCATTCTAGGGGAGTGGGAGTGGTGAAATGATGAATTATGCAAAGAGAGCATCTAACATGTCTATATCCTTTGAGTCAGAAATTCCTCTGTTGGATCCTCAACTTTCACAGGGGTAATATTCCCAGAAAACAGTGCAAAAATAAAAACCACAAATGTTGATATATTGGACCCTTGGGAAACAGGGAGTTAGGTTCCCATGACCACCAAAAACTGTAATCTTTCAATAGAGATTGCTGAATATACTTTTCTGCATACAATTCTTCATAACAAAACATTAATTCTGATAATATGCACTTTTCCTAACACAATAACCATGAAATAACCCATAAAACACTGTATACAAAGTTGTTTATATATAAAACATTTTTGCTCACTTGCAGTCCCCTAGAATTCTGTGATCCTTTATGCTGATATCTCAATTAAAAAACAATATTTGTTTCAGACAATATTCACTTTTCATAATACATGAAAGTTACAGTACTATAAATGCAGTACAGAAAATTAAATTTTCAAAACAAAAAATTTTATTTTAACCTGAATCTTACCTTTCACTGTGTCAGATGGTTGTGTGAGGACATTGTACTGTATACAATATTGCTGTAGATCTCTCTTCCTTGGTTGCTCTCTGAAAATGAAGGGAGAGGCTTCTGGGACTTTAGTGGTTACTGTTAGAAGATGCTGAGACTGTAGTCTCAAAATCACTTTCAACACTCTGTCCTTCATGGCTGGTGGATGGCATTGGAGATGGTAAAGGATGTACCAGCTTGACCAGATCAACAGAGGCATAATTGTAATACAAAATTTGAATTTTAAAGGCAAAGAATGAAAATATGCTGTTGCAGCCAGTGCAGTTGGACAGGTTGGGGATGGTTACGGGGCTCACAGAGTGAAGATGAAAAGGCAGGCGGGACACAGCAGTCTGAATAAGCTGAGTTTATTCTAGATATACTGAGCCAACAAATCAGAGGGGTCGGGGTGCTTAGATAGCAAAAATCCATAGGGGTAGCAGTCGAGGTATGAGAACAGAACAGATCATGATAAGTAGCAAGGGGAGCCTCAGGGCCTCTTTTCTCAGAATATCATCCTGTAATATTACCCTAATTCCTGGAACTTCAACACCCGAATTCAAGGACGTGCACCTGAGAACAATATATCACTTAATTTCTCAAGTCAGCTATCATTCTCCCTTGGAGGAGGGGAACTCTTGATAAGGGGCTCTTTCAAGCCCCTGAAGGTTCTATACAATGTGCAACGAATGTATGCAGAGCTCTTCACAATGGTAGGGAAAACAAGACCACTGAAGTGCCCAGTATGATACCAGTTGTTCCACAAACTTGCCCACATTGAGTCTCTCAATTTTTTCTCTACTTCATGTCTGTGAATGTACATAATTGCCAATGAGAAACTGAAAATGAACTAATAAAATCATATGAATGCATAAGGACCCAAAAGTTCAATGTGTGAATGTTGAGGATTGACTATACATTAAGAGGCTAACTGTCAAAAACAAAGGTCCTGTGCATACCAAAATATTTACTGCAGCCCTTTTGATGGTAGTGATAAACTAGAACTAAAGTCCATTGATTGGGAGTGATAATGAATGTAACAGAATTTTACTATGCTACAAGTAATGGTAAATGTGAATATAGAGAAGTATGAAAAGGCAAGCAGAAGCAGGGGAACAATATACATAAAGGTGACAGTAATGCCAATTAAAAGAATCACAAAACAATCCAAACTGAATGCCATGACTAAAATGACCATGTTTGGCTGGCCCCTGAGAGGAGATACGAGAAGACAGCTCCCTTGCTTCTTTCCAGATCATGGGTCTGGAACTATATGCAACATTAGGCCTTTTGATTTTGGTTGGTTTTACTAAACATTTTTTCTTATTTTTTTTCCTTCTTTATTCTAAGGGATAGCTCCAGACAGTGGCAAAGGTAAATGATGTAAAAACAAAAAATATCAATTAAATTTTGTTTTTTCAAAAATCAGCCATCTGGACCCAATGTTAACCAAAGTATTTGACTTGATTCTGTTGTCTCTTTATTGTCTTTATTTACGTCATGGTAGTCATTTTGTAGCTTAATCCTATGGTTTTCATTCCTTGCATTGCATCAGTTGACACATGCTTTCCAATGTTTCTCTCGGTTCTGCATATTCATTATTCTTTACAGTACAACAATATATTACCTTACATTCATATTTGACAGTTTGTTTGGCCACTGATTTCCACCTCTGTGGCCTTGTGGAACCACTCACTAGACTTAAATCCCATCCCAAAGATTTCCCAATCTGTAAAATGGTAATAGACATAACTCTAGTAACTACAGGATGGCTATAAGGGTCAAAAAAGATAAGTAATATCTTTCAAACTGCTTTGTACACTTTGAAATACTATGCAAATTTCAACCTTATTATTGTAATATAATTTAAGATGTTGCCTTAAAACTATTTTCTGCCAAATTGCTTTGTGGTTTTCTTAACAGTTCTTGCAAATGAAACATCTCATCTCTAGTAGCTTGCTTCTGGGCTTATTGAACCTTAGTTTTCTGGCATTGGCTTGCTTCTAGGTTTTTCTAATCTATCTAAAATACATATAAAATATAAATCTAGGGAAAATGCCCCAAAAGGGGTAAAAATAGGATTACAGAAGGCTACTTTCTTGGAGAAAAGATATTTTCTTCCATCCTTTCAAATAAGGAAGAACAAAGCCTATAATCAGAGGAAGACAGTAAGGTCAAAGCTTCTACATACAAAGCCTCTAAAAAAATATGCAATGGTCTCAGGCCATGGAAGAGATCAAAAAGGATTTTGAAAATCAAGTAAGGGGGCAGAGATAAGATGGCAGGGTAACAACACGGATTTTCTAGAGCCCCAAGCCCAGCAAAATTCCTATAAAAAATGAATGTAAACAAATTCTGGAGCTGCAGAATCCACAGAAAGATGGAGTGAGGCAAATCCAGCCTAAGATAGCCTGGAAGGTTGATGGAAAGGGCCTATCGCACCACACTGGGAGCAGAGTGCAGTGCAGTGTGGGCCATGGCAGCACAGACAGGACCTAAGCAGGCCTGGGGATGTGGGTCTAAATCTTTCACACCTGAGGTGGTTTCCAGACTTCATGACCCCAAAACACTGAGGACAGGTCAGTGGAAAAAAACCTATGAGACCTGTGTGAGAAAGGAGAGAGGTTCAGCCTCAGCCCCAGGGTGGCAGAGGGAGGAGGGGGCAGAGGAAACCACAGCAGCCACAGCAGCAGCAGGGGCAGCGGCAACTACCATTTCTGGAGCTCCAGGCCCACAGATTGTGGGGGAATCATAGGCTGACAGTATACCCCCCACCCCCACTGGAAGCAGAGAACTAACTTGACAAAGAGCTCAAAAGTCAAGTAAATGACTGGGTAAATCAGCAAAAACTGAAAGAAGAATCAGACTATAGAATCTTACTTTGGTGACAAGAAGACCAAAACAAGCAAAGAGAAAACAACAAAGTCAAAGCTCCTACACCCAAAGCCTCTAAGAAAAATATAAATTCATCTCAGGCCATGGAAGAGCTCGAAAAGGATTTTGAAAATCAAGTAAGAGAAGCAGAGCAAAAATTGAGAAGACAAATGAGAGTGATGCAAGAAAATCATGAAAAATGAGTCAACTGCTTGCTAAAAGGGACCCAAAAAAATGCTGAAGAAAATGACGCTGTAAAAAACAGACTAACCCAAATCACAGAAGAGATCCAAAATGCCAATGAGAAGAATGCCATAAAAAGCAAAATTGACCATATGGAAAAGAAGTTCCAAAAGCTCACTGAAGAAAACAACTCCTTGAGGGGATGCCCATCAACTGGGAAATGGCTGAACCAGTTGTGGTATATGAATGTAATGGAATACTATTGTGTTCTGAGAAATGATGAACAGGAAGACTTCAGAGAGGCCTGGAAGGACATATATGAACTGATACTGAGTGAAAGGAGCAGAAGCAGGAGAACACTGTACACAGTAACAGCCACAGGGAGCAAGGACTGTTTCTGATAGAATTTGCCCTTGACAGCAATGCAAGGACCTAAAGCATTCTGAAAGGACTCTTGAGGCACCCAGAAAAAGAACTATGGAATTGGGACATAGAATGAAGCACACTGTTTTCTTCTATGTTATATTTGTTTTATTTTTTCTCATGGTTTCTCCCATTCATTTTAACTCTTCCAAGCAACATGACTAATGTGAAAATGTGTTTAATACACTGAGCATTCAAATGCTGCTTCCCAGCCTCAGAGCTTTCAGCGGAGGCAGGGCTGCTATTCAGTGTGAGATTAAGTTCAGGAGGTCGGGTGGGGGCAGGGCCACCAGGCGGGACTCAGTTCCCTCAGGGAGTTTATGTAGAGACCTTCAACAATGGATCCAAATTCCTGTCTGCTTTGGGAGCTCCTGTCTGCTGCTGCCTCCACTGCTGCCTCCCAAGGGGGTCTGAGTTATGGAGACACCCTGCTCCCCTCCTGGCAAGCTGAATACTCCCTCTCACTGACCTTTGCCGCCTGTGGGTGGAGGGAACCTGTGCTGCCATTGGAGACCCCGTTCCTGAAGCCTGCTCGGATCTGGTCCCATTGGTGCCATGCAGCCAAAGAAGGGCTGGGCTCTGTTCCGGGTCTGGTGCACAACAGACCTTTGGTGTAGGTTTTTCAGGGCTTTCTGGAACAGAAATCTCCTCCACTCCGTTGTTGTGTGGCTTCCACTGCTCGAGAATTCATTGGGAGCTCCTCTTTATATGTATTTTTGGGCTGTGGGTTAGGAGCTAGCATATGTATATCTTTCTACTCCGCCATCTTGTCTCCTCCCCACATGTATCATTTCTTTAACCGTATATCTATATCTATATCTATGTCTATATCTATATCTACATATCTATAGATATATATATATATATATATATATATATATATATATAATTCAGTTAGTTCAGAAAGTCAGCACCCTGAATTTCAAAGAAAATATAAAGAAATCAAAAGATCAACAGACATGGCTTCCTCTGCCTGAATTCAATATTCAATTGGACCCCAACTATCTGACCACTGTTACCAGACAAGGAAGCATGATATCTGGGTTCTCAAAGCTGGGGGGCTCCTTAGCAGCTTCCCAGAGTTCTCATCTAGCACTCAATCTTCCTTACCAAAAACTAAGCCCCAAAGTAAAACCTCATCCTCAGAGTCTTTATACACTTTTTAGAACCAGAGGGCATAACCCTCAATAAAAAACAAAAGATACTTGGGATCTTCCTACAAAACAACTCCCCTAATCAAGCTTCCCACAATGGGAAGGCCCATCAATGGGTGCCAAAGATCTTTAATCACATTAAAATAACTAACAATACAAATACATACACTCTTTCTAGTTAAAGAAACTCTTGTTTCTGTACTTTGCTTCTTGTAAATTCTCTTGATCTATGGAGGCAAGAGTCAATCAGAGGCTTTTGATTATACTAAAACAAAAACAGCAAAAGATCCTATTTTGATTGCCATCACACCCTGAAAGAAACAATTCAAATATTGTGGAACCAATCAGGATTACACAAAACTGTGCAGCTTCTACATTACAAGATCAGAGAGCTTGGGATATTATATTCTCTAAAGGCAAAGAAGCTTGGATTATGATCAAGGATCAACTACCCAGCAAAATAGAGCACAATCTTTCAGGGGAGGAGATGGACATTCAGTGAAATAGGGGACTTCCAAACTTCCAGATGAAAAGACCAGACATCAACAGAAAATTTAATCTTCAAATACAAGACTTAACAGTGTCATAAAAAGGTAAACAAGAAAGAAAAAAAAAAACGTTATTCAATAAGGGCAAAATGTTTACATGCCTACATAGGAAGGTGATACTTGTAACTCTTGAGAACTGTATCTTTATTACAACATTTAGAAGGGATATACATAGAAGGCATGGGTATAAATTGATTTTGATGTGTTGATAAAAAAAAAACCTCATTAAGTAGTGAAAAGTGATTGCAATGGGAGAAGTAGAAAGGAGGAAGCAGACAAGGGTAAATTACCTAACATGAAAAGACACAAAGACCTATTATAATAGAAGGAAAGAAGGGAGGAAGATGAGCACTGAACCTTACTCTGACTGGATTTGGCTCAAGAAGGGAATAAAGTACTCAGGTATAAAAATCTAACTTTTCCTATAGAGACAGTAGGAGGGTAAATGGATAAGAAAGAGGAGGGGGTAAATAGAAGAAAGGGAAGAATAAGGGAAATGGGAAAGAAAAGGGAGGGGGCCGATAGGAGGGCAGATGAGGGAGGTGGCAGTCAAAAGCAAAACTCCTCTTTCTAGGAGGGAAAGGGAGAAAAGAGCAAAGCATAAACGGGGTTGGGGGGAGAATAAGATGGAGAGAAAGACACAGATAGTAATCATAAGTGTGAATGTGAATAGGATGAACTCTCCCATAAAACAAGCAGAATGGATTAAAAACCATTAAAAAAAATACAGTGTGTCTCAAAAATCCTAGGGCAGTTTAAAGCTTCAAAGGATATGAACAGGCAATTTTCAGAGGAAGAAATTAAAGATATCTATAATCGTATGCAAAAGTGCTCTAAATCACTACTGGTTGGAGAGATGCAAATCAAAACAACTGTGAGGTACCACATCACACCTATAAGACTGGCAAACATGATAGAACAAGAAAATGATAAATGCTGGAGAGGATGTGGGAGAGTTGGAACACTAATTCATTGTTGGTGGAGCTGTGAGATCATCCAACCCTTCTGGAGAACGGTTTGGAACTATGCCCAAAGGGCTACAAAAATGTGCATACCCTTTGACCCAGCAATATCGCTACTAGGACTGTATCCCCAAGAGATCATAAAAATGGGAAAGGGTCCCACATGTACAAAAATATTCATAGCAGCTCTCTTTGTAGTTGCCAAAAACTGGAAATCAAGGGGATGCCTATCAAGTGGGGAATGGCTGAATAAACTATGATATATGAATGTAATGGAGTACTATTGCACCATAAGAAATGATGAACAAGAAGACTTCAGGGAGGCCTGGAAGGACTTATACGATCTGATGCTGAGAGAAAGGAGCAGAACCAGGAGAACTTTGTGCACAGCAATGACCACAGTGTATGAGTTTTTTCTGGTAGACTTGGAATTTCATAACACAAGAACTTACTAAAAAAAAAAAAATCCCATTGGTGGTTTTTTAAGGCAAAATGCCTTCCACACTCAGAGAAAGAAATATGGAAGTCATTCACAGAATGTAGCAGATCATGTTTGTGTGTGGGGGGGGGGGGGGGGGGGAGGTGGTTAGTGTATTATGTTTTGATTTGTTATGATTTCTGCCATTTATTTTAGTGCAACTACATAGCATATAGACTATAGTGAAAATGTATACTCAACAGGAAAGTATGTGTAGAACCTATACAGAATTGTATGTTGCTGTGGGGAGGGAAAGGGGTAGTGGGGGGAAGGTGTGGGGGGGATAAAATCTTAATTTTAAGGGAGTAATTGTAGAACATTAAAAAAAATAATAAAATAAAATTAAAAAAAAATAACTTCAAAAGTATAAATGCTACAAGCTTACTCCCCCCCACAAAAAATTGGAAGCTTAATCTTTTAAATTTCTTTTATATTTGGATTTGTGAATTTGGAATAATTTTTTATTTTAACAAGATGGGGTACCTTGTTATTACAGATAGTTTCTGGATGACATTTTTCAAACTAGGGGAGTCACAGAGACAATCCTCTTGCTGGACCACCTCGGTGACTTGATCTATCTCCATTTAATTTTTTTTCTGTCCTGTAGGCATCTAAACCTCATTCTGTGGATGATTTTCAGACTAGGATTAGAAATGCAACTTTCAGCTATTGAGGGGTAGGAGCTGATGAAGCAAAACTCATGTTTCTTAACATCCATATTCTTCTAGTGGTGTTGTACATGTGAAAGTTGTGAACACATGATTCTATAAGAAACTGAGGTTGGAGATCATGTAACTTGCAACGGAGAGGTATGAATAAGTTATACTGTTTTACAAATAAGTATTGAAAAACAGAATGACCTAATAGATGTATTGAAAAAAAGTAGTTGGTCAAGGAGGCAGACCAGGACATAATTGGTAGGCAACCTGCATGCTCAGTTGCCATCAAGAAATTATGATAAAGACCCCAGCACAATGGGGATAGTCCATGAAAAAAAGTTATGGAAGGATATGGAAACCTTACACAGGATTAGCAGGTGTTTGGAACTGTTTGGAAGAGATTTCAGTAAGAACCCTGATCCATCAGCATAGTCTGAAAATACTGTTTATTACTTTGACGTTTGTACAACTTTGCACATGATCAATTTTTGTAAATGTAAGAGATGCTAGACTATTTAGACAGGCAGGATACATGATGAGGCTGAGGTATGCTGTGATGCTTGCTATCTGGAGGAAAAGGAGCATTTCAGTATTTTTTTTTCTCTCTTTGTCCATATGCACAGAACAGGCAGGCATGGATAATTTGTGATCTGCATTGATGGAAAGAATTTCCAAATTGAAAAGATCACAGATCTGTGAATATTTGGTTAATATTTTTTAATCTTTTCCCTTTCTAGCTCAGAGAGATATTGTATATAGCCAGAGTTTCTTTCCCACGTACCAAAGCCCAAGAAAAACAAGTCAGGAGGTTGTATCATGCTTAATACTTTCTATTAACTTCAGATCTTCATATTCAGTCCTCTGGAGGAAAATTCATACACACAAAAAGGCTACTTTTCCAAGCCTCAACATTCACAACATGAATAGTTCTTGATAAGGAGCAAATAGGTGGTGCAGTGGATAGAGCACCAGGGCAGGAGTCAGGAGGACCTGAGTTCAAATCTCACCTCAGACACTTGACACTCACTAGATGTGTCACCTTGAGCAAGTCACTTAACCCTAATTGCCTCATCCTGGGTCATCTCCAGTCATCCTGATGAATATTTGGTCACTGGATTCAGATAGTTCTGGAGGAGAAGTAAGGCTGGTAACCTGCACAGCCCTCTCTCACTCAAAACAAAGTCAAGTGCAAGTCATATCATTATTTCCCTGATGGCATGGTCTTCTTCAGCAACGAAGGACAAACACACAAACACACCCACACATGAACACACACACACACACACACACACACAGTTCTTGATAAATTCTTCTTTAATGAATTACAAGTATAAAGCATGTATATAAAAACATGAATGTATACAGAGAGAATTAAGGTATAATAATATATACAAACCATTTTTTTAAAAAATAAATCCAGGGCATAAATTACACTGATTATGAATGAGAGGTTCATTAAAATATGCTCCAAATCTGACTCATTTGGCTGTTCTAGTCCGGAGTCTTCGCTTGAGAATCTGATGATCGCTTTCCTTTTCTTTTTGATCCATAAAAATCTGAAATGAAGTTATTTCACATATTTAAGATCTAGATCACTTTAAGAGGAAGAATGGTGGTCACAAATTACTATTTATACTTAAATTATTATGAACTTAAAAGTAGTAACACAGGCATAAATAACTGCCATTTGTTTTGATATCCTGACTAAGCACCTCATTTAAAGATATGGAAAAACAATTTTTATAGAAATAAAACAATTCTTTTACGCCCTAAGCAAAAGCACCTAATAATCCATACATTAAAGTGTGGAAATGTTACTCAAAAAGAATTATTAAATTATGCTGAGCTTCACAGAAGCACAGAAATAGCAAAATCCTAAGTAGTCGAATAAACATGAACAAACATCTTTGTAATGAATCGAGCTGATCAGGTCAAAGAGAAGTTTACACTTGTGAGATCTATGACTCAAGGAGTGGGAAATGAGATTCAAACAGAGAAAGAAGAAATAGACTACGAGTCCCAGGACAGCTACTACTAGATCTGCTTAACTAACTAGCCCAGTGCTTTCAGTATGTCTCCACAACATTTTATGTTGGGTGACTTTGGACAAAGCAGTTCTCCCTCTGGGCTTCATAGTCTCTTCTCAGTAAAATGATGGGGGTTGACTAGATTATCATTAAGGGGTTGGTTTGTTTGGGTGTTTTCTCCTCTAACTCTAAAATTCTATTATTCTAATAAGTAAGGGATTATGGAAGGGAAAGTGATCAACATGCAAGTATATTTCAAAATAAATGAACAATTCCTACTCCCCCCACCTTTCCCCCACTCTGCTCTGCTACCTCCAATTTCTTTCCTTTGGCAGCCTGCTACCCTTGCTAACATCTTTCAAAATGTTTATAGATTAATTCCTGCTCAGCTCTCTTTTATAATTGCATTTCCATTCAACTTTCCCTACTTGTTCAACCAAGCAAATGTACATGTGAGAAATCAGGACTTTTCTTAGTCATCTATAATTCAATTTCATAGAAAAAGAGAAAAGACTGGGTGCTAATTTGAAAAGATTTTTTTTTTTTGCAGCTATTCATTTATGTCCTAACAGTATCACAGAAATTCAGAGTTGGAAGGATTCCCAGAAGACATTCTGGTCCAACCTAGACTTAAAACAAGATCTGCACTACAATATCCATCTCCAAAGTAGTGGTCCAGTCCATTTCAGCATCAAGTAAGGGAAAATACATCCACCTTCTAAGACCATCTGATCCAATTCTGGAGAATTTTCATTGTTAGGAAGTTTTTACTTACATTAAGCCTTAATTTACCTCTCTGAATCAAAGCAAATCTAGCAACTCTTTCACATGATAGATAGCCCTTTAAATACTTGGAAACAGCTACCATATTTCCCCTAAAATCTTTTCTACTTTAAGCTAAACTTTCCCTCTTATTTTTTCTCTCTTGATGCCTCACCAGACTCTTGTGAAGTGGAATTTTTGATCCAAATTTAAAACTGCATTTATCCCTTAATAGTTATTTAATAATTACCTCTTATTAGCCTATTAAATTTCACCTTATTCAGTTTAGTCCAATAAGTCAGTTTGTAACGTTTTGGATACCAACTCTATCATCTAGTTTGTTAGCAACCTCTTCTGGCTTTGTGTCATCTGAAAATCTTATGAGTACTCTCTCTATGCCAGGGATTCTTAATTTTTGTCTCCTACACCAGGTAAACTATGGCCCACAGGGCAAATCCAGTCTGCCACCTGTTTTTGTACTGCCCAAGAGTTAAAAATGGTTGCTATATTTTACAATAAAGTTTTACTATATTTGAAAATGTAAAAATTATCTTGGCTCATGGGCTGTATAGAAAAGTCTGCTAGCCAGATGTACTCCTTGGGCTATAGCTAGCTAACTTGTGCCCTGTAGCTATGCTCCATGATGTCTAGCCAGGTAGATTTTAGCTAGGAGGTTTTCTCTCCCTGCCACACCACCTCTCCATTTCCTTTCCAAATCCCTTTCTGATTATATTCATCTCAGATCTTACAAACATCATCTTGCTAGCCTTTTGTTATGTGTTACATTCCTTGCTTGTCTGTCACATGTGTGTATATGTGTACATACATGCATATGTTTTTTAAAAACCTGAAAAACAAGGAGTAGCAAACATTTGGAACTGTCTGACCTTCTTGTTGTAGCTGCTGTTGCATCAGTAAATGCTCCCTCTGCCTGGATATTCAACCAGTTCTAAATTTACTTCTTCCCTTCCCCCCTCCTCTCCCTTTGTCCATATGGGATACCATGGCCTGACCTGCGGGTACTATGCCCAAAGGAATATAAATTTGATGGCTGAAACCCAGCAAGCTATCTTGGGGTTTAGTGTCTAGATTTCCTTCTTCAAGACCATGCCTTAAACACAATTCACTCTGGCTCTCATTGACTGACCATCACTGGGTCACTGTTTAGGCTCTGATGGTTCAGAATGTTGTAAATTAGCAATTGTCTCTGTTTTGGCCAGAAACCCTGGGGTTTTCCCCTCTCAGAATGATTGATTTCTTTTTTTTTTTTTTTGATTAGGTCAAAAGGCCCATTCTTTGGCTCTTTTCTTAAGTAGCCTTAATTACTGAATGGGCCTGGCCTCAGTCAAAGTGAGAACTAGAAAAAACCTTAGCTTGAAAAGGCCATAGTCTCCCACCGCATGGAAGACCATCTCCAGCTGCCCTGATCTATGTCTTGCCACTGGCCCCAGACTGCTCCAGAGGAGAGTGAGGCTGGTGACTTTGCACAGCGCTTCCCCATTTAAATCCAGTTCATGGTGTCACCTTCCTGATGCCATGGTGCTCTTCAAGAACAAGTACAAACAACAGCAAATTCACCTAAACACACTGCTGTCTAGCCCATGTATCAACATCTTTTCAACAAAAATAGCATTAGGAGCTACTGAATATTTTGCCAAAATATGAACTATTTACACAGCAGTATTCCTCTAATTTCCTAGACTCATGTAATTGTCAAAATAGAACACAAGGTTAATCTGGCATGACCTGTTTTTGAGGTCAAGCTAGCTAACGCTTTGCGATCATAACTTTATTTCCTAAAGGCATCATGTATCTCTTTTACGCATTCCAGAATTTACACACTGGAAGTGAAATCAAGCTTACTGGACACTCCCTTCCCTGTTGTGAAAATCAGGTCCTCCAGTCCTCTGTGACATCTCCCCTTCTCCACAACTTTCAAGATCGCTAGCAAGCTAGTAACAGATGTTTAATAAGTACTTGGTGATTGACTGATTGATGACTTCAAGTGGTTGCAATTCAATCCTACAGTTCTTACAGTGACTTCAGATGTAATTCATCTGGGCGTGGGGAGCAGAATTCATCAAGGACAGTATCAAATCCCTATTAGCTTTTAGTTAGCCCTATTAATTCTGTCCTTTCTAGTTTAAAAATCCTTCTCTTTTGAAAAATGACAGAAGCAAAATAACCAGTGAGCAAATGTCCTTTCCAGCCAGTGACCATCCTGTCCCATCTTTGATTCTCTTTTCCACTACATGGCTTTAAAAATTCTCTATTATCCGTGGATTTCCTCTTCAGGAAGTCAACATGAGCTTTAATACTCCTGACACTTATTGGACCATTCCAGCCTTCTGTTTTCATTCCCCAACGACTGGGGATTACCTAGGCAAGTAAATTACTAACTGAAACACTGTGGCAGTGATAGCAAAAGCCAGCAATTGCTTTAAAAAATTAAAATGAAGGTGGCTTTCATGTGCATAATTATATCTTTTACAAATGTAGAATTAACATGTCTGAAGCAGAAAAAATAGATGTACTCCTACAGAGGCATAAAAAGCATTTGTTTCTAACACGTGTTCAGGATAGAAATTCACACTAATATTTGGAATATTAACGTCCCTGATTGTCAGACCTCAAATGCAGCAATTTTTACTTACCACTTGGCCAGCAATATCTAAAGGACTGGAAATCTCACTAGTATATAATTTCCGTTTGGCTCGCTTTGGTCGGGTTCCATTTTCTTTACCTGTCTCAGCAACAGCAGGCTTTGAAGGGCTCATTTTTTCTATCAGCTTCTTTGCTAGAAAGTGAAGTTTGCTTTCTTAAAATTTGTCTAACAAAACAATTTACATTATTAGGGGGGAAAAATACACATGCCAGGGACAGTTCTCCTGAAAAGAGAGTGGATTCCTTGAAAAAGGTACCAGAGGTAAGGGCTCTTGAAATGGCACTTTGGGAAGAGAAGGTAAATAAAGACTTCCAATAATACTCTTCTCAACAGACTTGACTAATCCTTAATAAGTTCCTGCTGTGAGTGCGTGTGTGTGTGCCTGTGTCTGTGTGTATGTAAAAATGTAGGAGTTACCATCAAAGGGATGTGTGTGTGTGTATATATATATATATATATATATATATATATATATATATATATATATATATATATGTATGTATGTATGTATGTATGTGTATCTATCTATCTACATAGATAGATAGATACACATACACGTATGTATATATATGGCACTGTGCCAGGAGCTAAGAAATACAGACAGAAACAAAATACTCCTTATCCTGAAGGAGTTTATGTTTTACAAAGTAGTTTCAGGAAAAAGAGAGCATTAACAACCATGAGGTTTAAAAAAAAAAGCTAGAAATTGGAAGGTAGGGTTGCATACCGAGGAAGCAATGTTTCCCAGGCACAGGGACAGGCACAAATGTTGCATTTGGGGTATAGCTAGGAGACCAGCTTGACAGAAAGATAGAGTATATAAAAGATAATAGTATGAAATAAAACTTTAACTATAAGGCTAACCTTTTTGTGGAGGCAAAGAATAGCAAATTGAGGAAGTGTCTATCAACTGTTAAATGGCTGAACAAATTATGGCACATGAATATGTGGAATTGTTGCTCACTGTTCAAATTTTTCAAAGAGGACCAACGACATCACAAGTGATGTCTTAACTTGCTAGTAAACTGAATTTAAGTGAATCAGTTGCACAAAGTCATCAGTCTCACTCTCTCTCTTCCTGAGTCATCAAAGTCCAATGGTAGGATAAAAATCAAAATAACTGGCGATGGACCAGGATGCAGTAGATGACCTTAGCATCTCTGATATCTGACCAGGCTCTAAGCAGTGCCTGCTTCCATTGCCTTAATGGCCATGGAAGCAAATTATTCTCATATGTCCATTTTGTCGGGAGAAGTGTGGGGCATCCTCCTAATTCACTGACGAGCTTAAGGCATATCAGTTACTCTCAGTCTGGTTTATCGCATCTGTCAAGATGGTTTTACCAGGATGTGGCCACTACACATACTATAGTTTCTTAGAAGTCACAGGTAAGAGTAGAGTGAATCAGGTGGACACTAAAGGTGGATGAGCAGCCCTGAAAAGGGCTAGACAAGTTCTCACACTAAAGGGGCTAGTTCTCCCTGAACACCCCATACACCCATGGAATACTATGGGGATGAAAGAAATGATGGAGGGAATAGTTATAGAAAAGCCTGAGAAGACTCATGAACTGATGCGCAGTGAAATTAGCAGACAAGAGAGAACAATTTGTACAGTAACAATACTTGAAAGACAAACGACTTTGATCAAGCAATAAGCAACTATGATTTCAGAGAACAGATGACAAATCATGGCACCTACCTCCTGACAGAAGCAATGAACTCAGAGTGGAGAACAACACGTATTTTTTTTAGATAAGGCCAAAGCCAGAATTGTTTTGTTTGACTCTATATATTTGGTACAAGAGTTTTATTTCTGTCTCTCTGGATGGGAAGGATACACAGGAGGAGAAAGAAATGGGAGAAAATTAAGTTTAAAGAGTTAAAAGTAAACAAATGTCAGGCTGAGGGGGTTGAATTTTATCCTAAAGGCAGTAAGAAGCTACTAATGATTTTTAAATAGAAAAATAACATGATCAGACCTATATCTTAGGAATGTTAATCTGGCAGCCATGTGAAGGATAGATCACATATTAAAACACAACTAGAAAGGTGTCTAATTAGGACACCAATATAAGAGTTGAAGTGAGAAGTGTTGAGGGTCCTATACTCGAGAGACGACCATATGACAGGGGACCTAGGAATGGACGTGAAGATAGAATCACCAGGACTGAGCAACAAATTAGACATGGGTGGCAGAAAAGAGGGGATAACTGGAATCAGTGATTGTAAGGATGTGGGTTGTCATCAACAGAAACAGACAAGATTTGAGGAATGATGGATTGTGGGGCAAGAAAATTGTTTTGAACCTGATAAATCTGTGTTGCCAATAAGACATTCAAGTGAAGATGTTCAGCAGTCATGATGTAGGACTGAAATTCAAGGAGATTAAGGGTAAACATAAGGCCCTCTTGAGTTTATGACATGGAGTGACATAAATGTTTCTTGAATTGAATGTAAAGATATAGGAGTAACCATCAAAGGGATAACATCTAAACCCATGAGACAAAGATGAGATCACCAAAGGACAGAAATGTACAGAGATTAGAGGACCCAGGACAGAACTTGAGAGACATTCATATTTAGGGGTAGGAATGGTCAAAGATTCAGCAAATCCAGTACTGGAATTTGGCAAAGTATGACCAGTACAAGGACAAAGGATTCTAGGACTAAGGACAGTACATAATTGAAGTGGTCAACTATAAAGTCAAGCCTCTTAAGGGAGAACAGCAAAACCAAGGCAAGGTGATAGATTGAAACAGGGACAGAATAAAAATCACAGAGAAAACAAAATAAAGAATAACTTTAAGAAGGTAAGGCAGCAGAAGATAAAAAAAAAAATAGGATACTATGATCAGAGAGAAATTTCAGAACACCAGCTCAAGTACACAGCAGAAAGATGGATGATGGCAAGACCAAGAGGATGGTCATCCACATAGGTGGCTGATGTGGAGTGAAGATGTAGGCTATGGTATCTGAGAATCAAAGGGAAGGCTTAGGTGATTCAGGGGATATCAACATACATACTAAAGTCCCCACATATTAGGCACAGGTTGGGGTGGAAAGAAAAACAGGACAACTTCGGAACTCTTAGATAAATGAAGATAAATTACCTAGATGCCTACAAATGACTGAGAATATGGCATGATGAGATAGAGTGAACCTCAAATGAGGAGAGCTTGACAAATGACAGTGAAAGAGGGATGGGTCTAGAAGTGTCAAAGAGGAGCACAGATTAATTAATCCTTGTTGGATGAAGTATGCATATTCCTCTTCCTGGCCTAGTGTGCTCAGGAGTCACAAGAGAAGAAGCAGCCAATACTGCAGAAGGCCGCCAGGGTGCATTGTGTTCCAGAAGGTTGTTTCTACTAACTTTTGCCCTGATGGGTTTTCCATTCAACCTTCTTCATTTAATCAGTGGGCATGTGTGACATTAGAGACTGTTTGAGTTTACCAAAAAAAATTAAGAGCAAGAGATTTAACTAGGATCATACCAAAAAAAAAAAAAAGAAAGAATACATGAGATTTTCTTCAGGGGTAAAGGCAGGGAAATTTTACTAGAGCACATACATTTAACTAATTTTCTACAGACCTTTTGAGTGAAGAATTGTTGGTGAATGTTGCAAGAAATCCCCAAACTTTTGTAATGTTCCATCTTTTTTCTTAGTGGATGACTTTGTGCTGAGAGTAGGCACCTGATTCCGCAAAGAATAATATGCTTTTCTAGATGATAGGGTAGTGGAAACCTGGTGGGCATACAAACATTTTATTTTTCAACAATTTATAAAAAGGAGGAAAAATACTAGGAATTAAATGACTTTAGCTTTGCTTCATTTCTTTACTATCCTATATACAAATTTTTTTTTATAATCTACCAACTGTTACATTTGAAAATTAAGGTAAGTTGAGAAATAATGGTGCAACTATGAGTAATTTATTTGTTAGGCTAGCAGTAACCAATAAATTGGGTCTATGACTTCTCAAAAACCAAAGATCCCAAGGTAGGGTTTACATACAGTTTGGGGAAGTACAAGAGAACAAAGAACAGAGTTGAGCAATTAGGAAAGATAATGTGTTTGGTTATAGGGTAGATGGCATCATTGAGGTGGGAACAATAAATTGGTTACATTAAGGAAAGTAGGCCAGCACCCATTTGGGGCTGTTGTTAAGAAATACTTGACAGATTTTTCAACAAATTATAAAAAGGTAGAGAAATACTGGGAATTAAATTACTTCAACTTTGCTTCATTTCTTTACTATTATAGATAGCAAAACTTTTTTTATTTATTCCATTGATTGATTATGAGACTATCTGCATCTTGAAGATGTTGCCAGTGGTCCAGGGACAGACAGCTCCTAGGAGGGTTTGTTAGGGAGATGAGGCCCTATTTAAATTGTACAGTGACAGGTAATGACAGACAATATATCTTGTGGAAACATACCAAATCAACTCATAGACCTTTAAAAATAACAAAGAGATGTCCTGGAATTTTCCCAGCGGCTTAAAGTATGGTGGGTAACAATTTTTTCCATTAATTATACCCTTAAACTAACTCAAAGGAAAACTGAATTCTTGAGCTCAACTCAAGACCACAGAGGGGTGGCTTTAGGCAGATGTAGACTCAGTTATAAAAATCAATATAGCACAAAATCAATTATATTGTAGAATCAATATAGTAGAAATCAATATAGTAGAAACTCGAGGTAACATTAATTTTGATCTTTTCACAATGAAAATAAATTACTGTTTATCCCAATCATGGGCAAGTATGCTCTCTATGGAGGCAGGGCCAAGGAAAGGAAATTAAAATGCAGATGGGGCATAGGCCAAGTAGAAAGAAGGAAAAACTTCAGTGACTAACTTACTAGAGGACTTTGACTAATCAGATGCCACCAGACAAGAGTAGTAGAGAGCCTGTACAGGGATTTAAGCTGGAGACTGAGTTGGTGAAGGTAGGGAGTAACATAAGAGGGGCAAGAGTTAACACATTAAGTATCAGTCCAGTCAAGGTGGATATGGCAAGGAATTCTAACTTGTTATACCGATCAAGTTTGCTGTACCTAAAGTATTTCACGTAGAGCTTAAAGGTTAATGTTGTACATCTTAATAAATTAATATGATTGGGATTTAAAATAATAACTGAGGACACTTCACTATGATTTAAAACTTGTAAATAAAATTCAAACTAATGGCCACTATTGGGGGAATGAAAAAAACAAAAACAAAAAACAAACCTTCTGTTCCTCTTTGACAGAACTGCAACCATCTGAGCCTGGCAATTTAGTTCTGGGTGTGGTAACATTTTTCTTATTTTCATATTTTACAAAGTTCTGGGGAAAAAAATTACAATATTGGTCTATTGATAATGAATATTTTTCTCCAGTGACTTCTTTAAAATCTTAAAAAAAGCCCATGTTGCTATTTAAGACATTAACTTCAAAGTCATAAACATAGCATAAAATACAAAATCCAAGCCTACTATGCAGGAAACAATTTGAAAAAAACTAACTTTCCTTTTGAAGTCATTCTTCAGCAAATATAATAGCTATCTCACACCATCCCCACCCCCAATAATTCCGCCCTTAAATGCTGTATACCTCCAATTGTCTAAAATAGCTGCAAACTAGAGATTCCCCTGCTAGGCACACACCCCAAAGAGATGATAGACAAAAAGTTCTCAAATACAGTAAAATATTTACGGCAGTACTTTTCATGGTAACAAAGAAGAAGAAAGTAAATTTCCTGAAGAATGGCTAAATAAAATGTGATTCTAGAGACTTTAAATACAGCCAGTCCTAAAAAATTCTGGAGAAGGTAAAACATGATAAATAAATGTTTCTGGAAACTGACTTGTCAGGGAAGGATTTACCTCTTCCATTTCACTACTTTTCCTCTTCCTTGGCTTGGATATCTTAACTGTCACTGGTATGGAACTACCAGGATGCTTCACTGACATCTTGTTGGGTTGCAGAGGTGTAAACTGGATCTCTAATTCTGACTTTGGAAACCGAGTGGTATGTTCATTTTCTGTAGATACTTCAGAAGAATCAAGGACTACAACCGAACCATCCTAGATTGAAATGGAAAGCAAAATAAAAGGACAACTTTACAAAGTGATGGATTCATAACTAAATTATACTGGATCACAGTGGCTTTTCCTTCTTGTGATTATCAAGATATGAACCCTATAGAGAAAGCTAAACTTAAATGTTAAAAGTGTACTGCCATGGAAGCCCTCAATTCAATCAAACCAACATAAATAAAGTACTATGGGTAAAATAAAGATTTGTTAAAAAAAATTTTAAAAAAGCATGTGAACACAGCACTATTGTAAGTGTTTCTGTATAAGTAGTGCAGCAAGAATGGCATATACAGAGATAATTGTAATATACAAAATGTACAATAAATAATGAGAGAGGTAGAAACAAAACGTTACCGAAGCCTGTCAATTTCACTTCACAGCCTCTCTAACATGCCCCTTCTCCCCTCTGACACTGCTACCCCTCTGGTGCAGGCCCTCAACACCTCACGTCTGGACTATATGCAATAGCTGCTAGTGGGTCTGCCTACTTCTGGTCTCTTCCCACTCCAATCCATCTTCCATTCAGCCACTATCGTGATTTTCCTAAAGCACAGGTCTGATCACAGCAAACCCCTACCATACTCCTACTCAAATTCCAACAGCTTCCTCTTGCCTCCCAGAGAAAATACAAAAGGCTATGTTAAGCATTCAAAGCCTTTCATAACCTAGGCTCATCCTCTCTTTCCAGTCTTATACCTCACTCCCCAAAACACATTCTCCGACACCGTGACACTGGGCTTCTGGCAGTTCCACAAACAAGACACTCCATCTCTTGGCTCTGGGAATTTTCTCTGACCGTGCACACCAAGAATGCTCTCCGTCCTCTATCCTGCCTTACGGACTTCTCTGGCTTCTGTTAAGTCCCAAATAAAATCCCACCTTTTACTGGAAGCCTTCCCCTATCCCTTTTAATTCTAGTGCCTTGCCTCTATTGATTTCCTATTTGATCTATCATATTAATAATCAATTATAAAATTAGGATTAAAGCTTTATAGCCTCTGTAACTCAGTTGGTCAGTCTCTGAAAGACAGTGGTGATAGATGAAATTGCCCAAATTCTCTGGGAACATGCTCCTTAATTTTGGGCAGGAACCCACCCAAGTAAAAGTCCTTACTTCTAGTTAGAGAATAAACAGAATCTAACCTAGGTAAATCTTAGCCCTAAAGCATTAAGCTTAGGCCCTTGTACTCCTCCATTACAGTTTAGGGAGACCCAGATTACAAAGGAGAAAACCAACCAGAGTGGTCTGGGTAGAGATGTACTCCTTTGTCCAGATTGCTGGAGGCAAAGTCCTATCAGAAAATTCAAGAGTTTGGCTGGTGAAGCAGCTTGTACCAGGATAGAGGCAGTGGAAACAGAGAAGAGGGGGCAGACAAAACAAATAATGCAAAGGTAAAATAGAAAGAACATAACTGACTAGAAATGAGAGGAAACATAAAAAAAAGAAATGACTCAAGAATCTGAACATGGGGTTTGGGATTTACACAGGCTTTCTCCTATCTCAGCTGAACTGAGTAATCATGACTCTTTGGCAGAGCAAAAAAAGATAACAGAGGAGGGGGAAGGTAGAAATTTTGCTAACACCGTGATTGACACCTGCTGATGGTGTCTATTCCCCTCCCCCATGAGCTAGTATTCTTCAACATACTGCTAGGAAAATGGCTAGAATAAAAGATGGGTTATTTTCCATGAGCTGAAGGGCTCCCACCTACCTACCACTGAAAAGAATAAAAAAGAAAATCCTACAGTAGATATGCTGATCCGAGCAAAACTAATTCTAACACTGAATTGTCTACTTATTCTGTCACCAAAGTAAGAGAACCCAAATTAAGAAGTTTCCCTTACCTAAATATGACTATGTACATTTTAAATCCCATGTGTTTATACAGATGGTACTGAGATTGGTTTAGATTTCCTTAACAACTTTATATTTATTTTGTACATATTGATATGCTATACACATATGCTGTTTCCCAACAGAATGTAAAGAGTAGGGATTGGTGTGTTTGTGATCTCCACAACACTAGCACAGTGTCTGACACATAGTAAGCATTTAAATAAATGCTGACTGATTGAACTTGTCTACCTAATGTTTTAAAAAAAGAAACATTTATTTAGTTATTAAGAGAAAACCTTGGGGAGGAGCCAAGATGGCGGAGTAGAAAGACTTAAGTATGCTAGCTCTGACTCCACAGCCCAGAAATTTTCTGTAAAAAGAACTCCCCACAAATTGTGGAGCAGAGCAAGCCACGCAGAAACACAGTGGAAGAGATTTCCATTCCAGACAGCCCTGGAAAGCCGTCCACAGGGGTCCGTCGCGCTCCGGACACAGAGCCCACCCCTGCGCTGCCCTAGCCGCGCAGTCCAAGAGGAGCGGATCTGAGCAGGCTTCAGGGACGGAACCTCCGGTGGCCACAAAGGTCCCTCCACCGACAGGCGCTACAGGTCAGTGAGAGAGACTTGTGGGCTGGCCAAGAAGAGAGTGGGGTGTCTCCATGGCTTGGGCCCCCTCGGGAGGCGGTGGCGGAGGCAGAGGCAATGACGGCCCAGGACTCCTGGAGCAGCAGGCAGGAGCTCAGGGCCATTACCAAAGGTCTCCACATAAACCCCCTGAGGGAACTGAGCCTGGGAAGCGGCCCTGCCCCCACCTGAGCACCAGAACTTGAGCTCACATTGAATAGCAGCCCCGCCTGCCACTGAAAGCCCTGAGGCTGGGGAGCAGTATTTGAATCTCAGACCCCAAGCACTAGCTGGGCAGATGTAGGTGGGGGTGGAGAGGAATCTCAGAAGTCAAGTAACTGGCTGGGTAAATGCCCAGAAAAGGGAAGAAAAATAAGACCACAGAAAGCTATTTTCTTGGGGGACAGATGTTCCCGCCTTTCAATTCTGATGACGAGGAACAATGCTTACCATCAGGGAAAGATGTGGAGGTCGGGGCCTCTGTATCCCAGACATCCCAGGTGGATGTCCGGTGGGCTCAGGACATGGAAGAGCTCAAAAAGGATTTTGAAAATTAAGTTAGACAGGTGGAGGAAAAACTGGGAAGAGAAATGAGAGAGATGCAAGAAAAGCATGAAAAATGGGTCAATACCTTGGTAAAGGAGACCCCAAAAAATGCTGAAGAAAATAACACCTTGAAAAATAGGCTCACTCAATTGGCAAAAGAGGTTCAAAAAGCCAATCAGGAGAAGAATGCTTTCAAAAGCAGAATTAGCCAAATGGAAAAAGAGGTTCAAAAGCTCACTGAAGAAAATAGTTCTCTCAAGATTAGGATGGAACAGATGGAGTCTAATGACTTTCTGAGAAACCAAGAAATCACCAAACAAAACCAAAAGAATGAAAAAAGGGAAGAGAATGTGAAATATCTCATGGGAAAAACAACTGACCTGGAAAATAGATCCAGGAGAGACAATTTAAAAATTGTGGGACTACCTGAAAGCCATGATCAAAAAAAGAGCCTAGACATCATCTTTCATGAAATTATCAAGGAAAACTGCCCTGACATTCTACAACCAGAGGGCAAAATAAGTATTGAAAGAATCCATTGATCACCACCTGAAAGAGATCCAAAAAGAGAAACTCCTAGGAATATTGTGGTCAAATTCCAGAGTTCCCAGGTCAAGGAGAAAATATTGCAAGCAGCTAGAAAGAAACAATTCCAGTATTGTGGAAATACAATCAGGATAACACAAGATCTAGCAGTTTCTACATTAAGGGATCAAAGGGCGTGGAATAGGATATTCCAGAAGTCAAAGGAACTAAGACTCAAACCAAGAATCACCTACCCAGCAAAACTGAGTATAATACTTCAGGGGAATATATGGTCTTTCAATGAAACAGAGGACTTTCAAGCATTCTTGATGAAAAGACCAGAGCTGAAAAGAAAATCTGACTTTCAAACACAAGAATGAGAAGAAGCATCAAAAAGTAAACAGCAAAGAGAAGTCATAAGGGACTTACCAAAGGTGAACTGTTTACATTCCTACATGGAAAGACAATATTTGTAACTCTTAAAACTTTTCAGTATCTGGGTAGTTGGTGGGACCACACACACATACATACACACACACACACACACACACGTACACACATGCATGCACATACAAAGACAGAGAGCACAGAGTGAATTGAATAGGATGGGACCATATCTTAAAAGAAATTAAGGTAAATGGTGAGAGAGAAATGCAGTGGGAGGAAAGAGGGTGAAATGGAATGGGGTAAATTATATATCATTCAAGAGGCAAGCAGGAGACTTTTTAGTGGAGGGAAAAAGAGGAGAGCTGAGAAAAAAACAAGAAGTTTACCTTCATCACATTCGACTAAAGGAAGGAACAAAATGCACACTCATTTTGGTATGAAAACCTATCTTACAATACAGGAAAGTGGGGGAGAAGGAGATAAGCAAGGTGGGGGGTATGATGGAAGGGAGGGCAATGGGAGGAGGGAGGAATTTGAAGTCAACACTCATGGAGGGACAGGATCAAAAGACAGAATTAAAACAATGGGGGGCAGGATAGGATGGAGGGAAATACAATTACTCTTACACAACATGACTATTATCGAAGTCATTTGCAAAACTACACAGATATGGCTTATATTGAATTGCCTGCCTTCCCAAAGTGAATGGGTGGGGAGGGAGGGATGGGGAGAATTTGGAACTCAAAGTTTTAGGAACAACTGTCGAGTATTATTGTTGTTGCTACTAGGAAATAAGAAATACAGTTAATGGGGATTAGAAAGTCATCTGGCCCTACAGGACAAGAGAGAAGGGAGGGAGGATTGAAGAGGGGGCAGATTGGTGATAGGGAAAATCGGTGTATTGGGGTGGGGGGAGGGGACAAATGGGGAGAAAATTTGGAACCCAAAATTTTGTGAAAATGAATGTAAAAAGTTAAATAATTAAATTAAAAAAAAAAAAAAAAGATAAAACCTTCTACTTCATAATCGTTTTCTATTCTACTAGAAAACAGAAGAGCTGGGTAGCCCTGCTGTGGATCCCAAGCTCCAAGCTCCTGAATAACAATTGTACACGGTAGGCAATGAATAAATGCTTGCTCAATGAAATGTACTTTGGGTAGTCCATAGGTAGAGGAGTCTAAAATATTAACATAAAAATCCATCACCCTGACTCCTACCTTTTGGTGTCTTACTAAAAGCCAGGATGTTTTTATTTACAATCATTTACCATTTTTGTAAATATGATTCTAAACATTAAACTTAGTCTTTAAAGACTTATTTAATTTTATCATAGGTTATTAGTGTTGACAAAATTATGTCTCAGACAACACTTTCCAAGTCTGGTTTGTATAGCTCTTCTAATAATGAATATAAATTCATGTTTTCCATTTAAGATTTTTGTAACTGCAAGTGCCATCCTCATGCTGTGAATGCAAACAAATTGATATCACTTGCTAGAAAACATATGAACACATTGATACCACTCACCAGACATCTAAACATAGCAATATTGATAAATTGAGGCCTTTTCTCTCTAATATTAGAATTCTGTTGGAGTTTTTCCTTCCATCTCTATCTGGGTTAGCATTCCTAAAGGGTAGAATTCCAAGGAAACCATCTAACTGCTTAAAGCAAAGGCTTTCTTATCCATTACCCAAAAAAAACATGCCTCAAGGTCTCTGTAGTAGTAAAACTATTTAGAGACAATAACTGTTCAGAGTTCTGTTCCTAATGATGGTTTTAGTCTGCTGACTTATGCAATCTGCTGCCCTTCTCAATTCTGCATTTTTCCCCAGAGAAGATCTATCCATTTCCAAAATCTTATTAATGAAGCAGTGTTTGGTAGCATGCTAGTTCCTAAGTATAACAGAATTCTACCTCCTCTTCCATCATTTGTTGTTCATCCCACCTAACCAATCAAATCCCTAGGAACAAGACAACTGAAACACTACTGAGATGTCTCAAAAATGGGACCTTTTTTTCTAATAGGGGAAACCTTGTGATTAATGCTAGATGCTATAACCTCTCCCAAGATTTTGATAATTGGCACTCTTCCCTCTCCCAACTAAGTAATCTGAGACCACAGGTCTCTGCACCACCCAGGAAGCTGGCAGAAAACAACTTTTAGAGCTGCTACCATGGTGCTGCAACTTTCCCTTAACTGAACATCTGATGAGTTTCCAGCCTTAGCCCTTTCCCTAATCACTAATGGATGCAGTTTAAGGCACAGACCTGGTGAATATTTCTTCCTCTTTCTAACTCTCCCAAGACCTCTACTGACTGCAAATACTATCTTCCAATAAACCTCATTAGAACAGATAAGGTTCTGTACTTAGGGCCTTTTTCTTTCCTCCACGGATGTTGTCTTTAGTATATTATAAAATTACTGATTTAGAAAGCAATTGAGTTAAATATGGAAAGTAATATGGATAAAGGAATCTAATCAGTTTTCCTTTACAATTATTTCCTGTGAAACCGAAAAGTAATCCTAAATCTTTTAGTGAAAGAAAAAGGACACTAAGTGGTAGCGTCCAAACAATTCTCTTGGTTGATCTGCTAGGGGCACTAGGAGCCCAAAAGTCAAAATCAGTAGTGAGAGTAGAAGAGGAGTATGGAAGAAGAGAACAATCCTTCCATTGCCCTCATCACATCGTCTAATATTTCTGCTCACCTGCAATTCTAAGCATTGAGGATCTATAGCCAACCTTTTCTGAAAATATTAAATATGGTTAACTATGTACAATTACAATACAAAATTCTAATAAGCAGAATGGTCAAAGCAGCCCTAAAGAAAGCTCCAGTTTTTAAATATTTTCCTAGGTTATGGATCTTTTATGCCTACAGTGAGTCTTCTCTTTGTGATAAAAGGAAAACATCTGGTTCGGAGAGGATATATAACAAGTTCTTCCACTTTTTACAGAACTGGAGATCTACAGAAACAGAGGATTGCATGTACTGGAAGATTTGGTTATTGAGGGGTTTGATTTTACTTAATTGTTTTTCTCTGTTAAAAGAAAAAGTTCTATTTAGATGGAGAAGTGGGGCATATCAAGAAATGGTACAAAAGGTTCAAACAAAACTACAAAAAAATTAGGTGGCAAGCAGGATCATTCCAGGCAGAATTAAATATGACTTTTGCTAGTCAAGAGGGCCATCTAAACAAATGCAAATAGCTCAGCTAAACCAGAAAACTACCTTTAAAGTCACACCAGTAATGACCACCAAATTAAATGAAATTACAGTAAGTAACTTCCACCACCAGACAACTGCACAAAAGGTCAAACTTTCAAAGCAATAGGAAACTAGTCGAGTAAACTAAATGGCAGCCTGACAGCCTTACTACAAATAGGGCAGAGACACTCTCTCCGAAGGCATCAACACCAGAAGCCTACTCCAAGAAATCCCCAAGATTATGAGGAACCCAAAGTAAAGGAATTAGAAGAGGTAGAAACCAGTACAGTATGCCTGCGGTCCTAGCAGATCCTTGATCAGAATCCACAGGTCCAAGTTCTTAGCATTCAGTCTTATAGAATAAAATCCCTGAAGATCCAGCACCCTAAACTCAAAGATCCAGAGGGCCCTTAACCCCAGTAAATGGAGGTCAGCGAAGGAACTCAGATGATCCAGGTTGAGTCCAAGGACTCTCCACCCAAAAATACAAGTACAGAAGTCAAGCCTTGGCACAAAGTCCCAATGCAAGAACTAAGGTTAGTGAGATGAAGAAGCAAACTGCTGTAAAGAACTATAACAGATCTGGAGATGTCCAAAAATCCAAACTGGAAAGAGAGTTACTGCAGCAAAAGCAAGCAGAAACTCAAAGGAAAAAAGTGAATTCCCATGACAATGACATGGATACCAAGAAGAAATGAAGCAAAAGACAGAAAATAGTCTGCTACAAGAACAAGGGATGTGGAAAGCAGGCCAAGGAGAGATGATTTAAGAATCACTGAACTCCCTGGAAACTGGGATTAAAAAAAAAAAAAGCCCACACATTGTGTTTCAAGAAATCATAAAAGAGAACTTCCCATACATATTAGAATCAAAAAGCAAACCACTTAGTGAAATACCAAAAAGAAAGTCCCAGCAAAGACAAAGCCAAAATTTAGAGCTCCCAAGTTCAGGAAAAAAAAAAAAAAAATATATATATATATATATCACAAGCAACCAGAAAAAAAGAATTCAAGAGCCAACAGACGAGTCAGGAGCATATTTGGTTAGTTGTTTTTAGTGTATACAAATCTGTCTTCCCCCTGCACTGCCAAAGTCGAGGAGGCCTGATTCTGATTGGTTATGCAATTGGAATACTTTGCCTATTAATAAATCAATATGCTTAGAAGCTCCACCTTGTGTTTCATCATTTATTTCATCTGTCATGCATCACAGTAGAAACATATCAAACTAAAGAGAGAAACAGCAGTGAGTGGGGGAGGAACGGTAAAGAGAAAGGATAATACCAGGGAGGAAACAGTCACAAATAAACTAAAAACCCTTCCTGGTGCTGAAGAAGAAACATTAACAGGACAAGAAAAAAAAAGCAGAGAACTCAAAGTAAGGAGGGGTTTCTGTCAATTGAGAAATAGCTAAATTTCAGTATGTGAATGTAAAGGACTATTACCGCATCATAAGAAATGATGAAACAGATTATTCAGTGAATTCTGGAAGCAGGAGCGGGGGTAGAGTTAATACAATGTCAGCTACACTTTAAAGCAAAACAATTTTAAAGGATAACTTTGCAGAGGACCTATAAAGAAGAACATCACCCACATTCTGATGGAGAGATAATGGACTCAAGGTGTGGAAGGAGACGTGCATTCTTCGATGTTGCCACCATATGGATTTATTTTGTTTGCTGTTTGTTACAAGTTTGGTGGTTGTTTTGTAAATCCTGTTTCTGGTTGGGGGAAGGGCTGAAGGAGAGAGGTAATGACAAGTGAAAGAAAGAGAAGAAAAAAGAGGAAGTTCTTTGAAAAGTATATAGGGTGGTTCAGAGGGAAGCATGGAAAAGTGGGAGTTCTGAAGGTGGTAAGTTCAGTTATTAAGTACGTCTTTTAAAAAGTGCTATAAAATGGAGTTTCACTTTTATATACAACCCTCTTTTTGTGATTTATGTTGTATATAGAAATGGTATTTTGGCACCTGTGAAGTTCAGAATTTTAAAAAAAGAATTAAATATGACTTATCTTTTCCCTAAGAATGCATAGAGACAGTAAGCTGCGGTGAATCTCCACTGGGAATTTCTAAAATTACTGCTACCCTAAAGTAAGCCAATGGCATTCTACTCTCCAATTTCAGCTCTCAATGTCTGACATTCAACCTAATACAAAAGGTAAAAAAGAGAAAGGGGGGAAGAACAGAGAAGAGTCTGCAGATTGTACTTAATTTATCTCCTCCCTCCAAAAAAGTAACAAGTGTACTCTAGTTCATATAATAATTGTGTCAGGGAAAATTCTGTTAATCTTTTTTTGTAAATAATTCATATTTTCAGTGGCTACTGGAGATTCTTATTTAATGGAACAATGTAGGAAGTTGATTTGTAATGTTAAGGATACTGTAAATAATCACCTGAAAACTAAAATGTTGTGTAAATCTACATCTCCATATATCAGGTTTGCTTTACTGATATAAGCTCATGCTTTTTGGGACAAGTTAATGATAAGTTTTGCACATTATCTATGAGAATAGTTTAATATCTTATCAAATGATTAAATATTCTCTCAACAGAAAATAAACTAGGTATTGATCAAATTAAGTTTTAAAGTATAATTTTTGCAAGTGTGTGCCATTGATGATAATGTCATCAAATTCATTAGTTGTAGAACAATGACCTACCTCTGTTTCAGCCACAGAGAGCTCATCACTTGGGAGGGACATTGCTGAGATCTCCCTCTTAACTGTGTCAGAATTGGGAGGAAGTGTATTTCCACATTTGCCACTATTGGAAGGAAGAGTATTTCCAGACTTGCTGCTATCCAGATCTTGCTTGTCCTTTTCCTTAAAGCAGAAGATTAACATGAGTTATGAAACTTATATTTTAAATAGCCCTGATAAAGAATATAAACCTCAAACTAGTTGGTACAAATTGTAAACTAGATTAAAATATTTAAATGAAGCATTCATCTTCCTGCAACCCTTAAATGACTTGCTTGGTCTCATAGCCACCATTCTCCTAGTCCTCAAGGCTCAAACTTCTGTGTCACCTTGAATTTTAAGTCCTGTAAATTCTACTTTTATGATATCTCACATTCTTTCTTTTCCCATTCTGTTTCACTTCATGTAGCATGAGTCTAGGGCCTTATTAACTCATATCTGGATGACAGTAATCATCTCCTAATGCATTTTTCTTCTATGATCTTTCTTGCTTGCTCTGCTTCCATGTACCCTGAGTTTCACTCTGTTCCTCCATGTAAATGATCAACTGATATCCTCAACATCAGATAATGAAGAACACAGCACCCACATAATGAAAAAACTATAACTCTTGGAAGTCACTCTGTAGCATTACTTTTCAGAGGATACCAGACACACAGACACACACACACACACACACACACACACACACACACACACACACACACAAACACACACACACACAAACACATTTTAACTTTAAAAAAGTTAGGGGATGAAATGTTTATGCAGTCAAACGTATTGTGTATTGCGAAGATAAAGTTTCAAAGCCAAATGCTATTAACTCTCCAGTTGATGGAAAATGAAAATGTTATGAAAACATATTGCTGTACTCACAAAAATATAAAAAGATCTTTCTTTCAAGAGTAGCAGAAAAATCTAAAATCTCCTCATGGTGCAGAATGGTTCTCACCTCCTCCTACTTGCTGCTGGCCTTTCCTGTAGTCTCCCACAGGCCTTCACAGAGGGCTCGTGACCTTCCAGGTGACTCCATTTCCCACAAGTAGGTCTCAGATCCATGGACACCATGGAGGAGCACCACCCTTTTTTAGCTCTTTTTGTGGGTCGTCTTCCCCTATTAAATTATAAGTCTTTTGAGGGCATGGGCTGTCTTTTTCTTATTTGCACCTCCAGTTTCTAGCACAATGCCTGGCACATAGTAGGTATTAATATTTACTGAATTGAAGTCACAACTGAAACCAGACTTTGTGTGAGTTAAGTACTAACATGGGGAACGGCCCTTTCCCCCTCAGCTCCCTACCAACTGAAGGTAGGAAAGACAGAAAAGACAGCTCCCTGAATTATTTTATTTCCTCAAAAAAGGGGGTCCCAGGAGTACTTCAAAACATAGTTAGTAACTGTTATAAAATCATAAATGTGTGAGGATAACATTGTATCTGTGAAAACATGATTGCTGTTACTGTTGTTTCCAGTCTCATCTGACTCTTCATGACCCCATGTGGGGTTTTCTTGGCAAGAGGCTGGAGGGGTTGGCCATTTCATTCTCCAAGTCATTTTACAGATGAGGAAACTGAGGCAAACAGGGCTAAGTGACTTACCCAGGGTTACATAGCTAGTACATGTCTGAGGCCAGATTTGAACTCAGCACTCTATGGTGCCACCTTGCTATCCTAACATGAAAACATGATTGCATATAATCAAAATGTTCAGTATTGCTGTTATTCTCAATAATATATCAAGTGCCAATGTCACGAAGGATTAGGAAAAAACATAGATTTTTAACTGCCTTCCTAAATTGTTGCATACCTGTTCTAGAAAAAGTAAAATTCAGTTACTTGACAGTTAAGAAAAAAAGAACAAAGTCATAGCAAAAAAAAATAAAATAAAAGGCCATGAAACAATCTCATTACTTTATAGTCACACTCAAGCTGTATTGAAAAAAATATAACATTTAAAATTTCAGCCATCAAATTTACAACAAATTATATCCTAACACTAGTTTTTTGTGGTCATCATTCAATTATATTTCAATAAACACCTCTTTAAAAAATTTTAATCTTACCTGTATGTTAGAAGACAACAGTTTCCCTGTGTTCATCTCAACATCAGATGTAGTCAAAGCTGTTACTTGCAAAGCATTAGAATTCTCACAATTCAATTCTTTAAACTTTTTAATGATGTCTTCTTTCTCGGCTAATAGTGTCTTCAATTCTTTTATTGTATGATTATAATCCTATATTTAAAACATGATTATACAGATAAAAAAATTGAAAGCTAAATTGTGTTGAGATATTTTTATACATCAAAATGTTTTAAAATTGTAGAAAGCCATGTATAGCTATTTCCTTCATTTCTGTATTTTAAAAATAACATTATGGCCCCCAAAGGTTTTCAAAATAAAAACAGAACAATGTTTCCCTAGAGAACTCAAACGACCTATCCAGATACAAAAGAATTTCATTAAGAATTGCATCAGAGTGAAGTTGTTTTAGTTGTATACTGTATCTTCTCATCTTTATCCTTACTTCTAATTAGATTTAATAGGTCAATAGCCCAAACACACTCAGATAATGTATTTAAATCTATTACCATTCATTTCCTTTAGATATGGCAGGAGTTCTTAACACAGTGTTCATGATCTTTGGCTAGATTTGGGAGGGGGCAAGGGAGAGTGTCTGTGAACTCAGATGAGAAAGATGCTACATTTTTCTTTTCACTAACTTCTGACTGAAATTTGCTTTTTTTTTTTCTTCAAATTATGAATGTAGGCAACAAACATTATTTTCAAAAGAGAATCACAGGCTTCACCAGTCTGCCAAAAGGGGCTGTGATACACATAAAGGTTAAGAACCCCTGCATTTACATGTAATCAATTTCATTTTCTGTAATGCTGCTCAGTACTTGTCAAAAATGGAACTGATTACACCTTAGACTCCTGAAAAAGACTCATTAATCAGTCTATTAACTTAGAACACAGATCAAAATCAACATCAAATTATATTACATAGCAAATTATATCTAAACTTATTCACCTAACTAAAAGAAAAGATAATAGGAATTGAAGAATATCTCTCCATACTGCAGATTATCAGGCGTAATGATGTGTTCTTTAAAAGCTAGAAGGGATCAAATGTTAAAACCAAGAACCAAAAGAATCTGAAGAGGCAGAGATGAACTCTGACCTTCATCAAGAAATTGGAGGTTGAAAAACATCCAGCAAAGGAGGAAGGGAAGAAAGATCACTCAACACTTGGAGATAACAAACAAAAATGAAACTTTTTCTGAAAATGAGAATGAGAGGAGCTGAGGAAGCAACAGATATAGATTCTCTGGGGAATGACAAAGGAGATAAATAGGAGTCATCAGGTGAGAGATCATCTAGTAAGGGACAAAAGAAGAGGCTGGGTGGTTGGTAATACCCTTCTGATTGACTTGAGATGGATGGATGACAACTACCTGTTGATAACAGACAGCAAGGAGGTCTGCTATCCCCCTGGGTCAGAAATAAATATCAGGTTCTAGAGCAGCTAGTGAGACTTGTCAAAGTGGATAATTAACACCCAGTTCCCACTGTTCTTGTTTGTCCTTTGCTTTTGAACAGGATTAATGATATCCCAAGGTGATATTGACTTGCAAGTGAATTGGATTTAAGCGAGGCAGAATTGCAGTCATCATCCTCACCCTTCCAAGGAAATCCAAGTCCAGTGACAAGACAAGTCAAGAGGGTTGTTGATAGCCTGGGATGCAGTGGATGACCTTGGCATCTTCCCAAATCTGACCAAGTTCTAAGTGCTCCAAGGTGCCTGCTTCAGTTACCTTCATGGCTACTGGAACAAACTGTTCTTGTTCACCCATTCCACCAGGGAAGTCTTCCCATGCTTGGGGTAGACATCCTCCTAACTCACTGATGGGTTTGAGGCCTGTTGGTTACCCTCAACCTGGCACAGTCCATCTGCCAAGACAGTTTAATTAGGACATAACCACTGCACATAGTACAGCTTCTTGGAGTCACAGGTGAGAGCTGGGTGGCAAATGAAAACTAAAGGTGGATAAGCGAGGGCTAGGCAAGCCCTCACACCAGAGGTGCTGCTCCTCCCTGAACACCCCATACACTTAGTTCATGATCAAATGATGCTGTAAAGGAAGAAACAAGTCTTTCCTGCCACCAACTCTACCAATTAGAACTGAAGAGTAGGTGAGTTTTCCCCTTTTCCATCTGCCATTCCAAACAACTAAATAGAAATTTTGTGATGACTATTAATTTATGACATCATCAAGGATGGCTGAGAAGAAATGCTCTTAACAGCTAAGTTAGAAGAGTGGGAAAATGACACTGTACTACCAATTATAATTGCTTTATTAGGCAGCTTTACTTAACCATTTTTGAGGAAATGCACTTTTTTAAGGGCTGGAGGGTCTGTGGGGTCATGCCTATAGGGTCAAAACAAAGCTTAACAATAAAAAGGATTTTTAAACTTTTACTTGATCTTTTTATCCCTTTGAGCCAGTCTATCTCTCCTCTTTCACACAGCCAAGGTCTTAGGAATCACTGCCTATTCTGGCTGCCTCTATTTACTTAAACCTTTTGAAAGTGAAATAACAGTGGAGTTAATATAATAGAAAATAAACCTGTATACATTGTGAAGCAGCAAGAAATATGAAAACTAAAAAACAACTGGAGATGATTTCATAGAAACCTGGGAAGATGTGTAAGAACTGATGCAAAGTGAAGAGAACAAAAGTGGAACAATTTATATTGTGCAACATCCACACTAAAAAATGAACAAATTTTTAACTTAAGAATTCTGATCAATAAGTGGGGAGAAAATGGAGAAAAAATAAATGTCTAACAATTGAAAAAATAAAATTTAATTTTTACAAATAGTAAAAATAAAATGTATGGAAAAAACTTTTAAAATTATTGAATAATCCATACCATTGGAAAATGCAACCCAAGAAATAGAGAATCATTTTCAAGAGAATTCTCAAGAGAATAGAGAATATGCAGAAAATCTCAGTAAAAAGGGTGAACTGCAGAAACTGAAATGCAACATTACAGAATTAAGAAACACAAACTACAAATTTTTACAGACACTAACAGATCACAGTTTAAGATTAAAAAATTCTTTACATGCATCTACATCTTATTATTTGACAATCACAAGCACCCTGTGAATAGGCAATATAGCAATTACAATGAAATCAGAATTAGGATGGTCTCATTCCCATTCCAAGGCTCTTTCTTTTATATGAACCTAACATTTCAAACTCTCTATAGTACTCTGAACTACAACTTTTTAAAAGCTAAAAACTTTAAAAGTTAACTAACAATTCTGTGTTCCAAAGTAAATCAAAAGGTGAAGAAAACAGTCTTTCACTAACTTTTCCAGGGTCCTCTGATGTTGCTCTTTTCAGTTGCTCAATTTCATTATCTTTCTGCATGTTACTGGAGACCAGTGTTTTGAGCTGAACTTCTAATGCCAAAACCAGCTGGTCTCTTTCTTCTCGCCATTTCTGTAGGTCATTATCTTTATTTGCCAGCTGTGCAGTAAGCCTTTCCTAAACAATCAACAAAAAAAGAAGAAAAAGAAAAATCATGAAGAAAAAGCCATGAAATAACCAGAACCTGAAGAAATTTTATTAAAGGATTCCTGTTGAATGCTTATTTTGAACAGCTCCATCTTTATGACTCATCCATAAAATAAAGTGGTCAAGGATAGCACATTGTCATTATGAAAGCATCATGATAATGCACTAAATGACTATGTTTGGCAAAGTGTTATAGTTTTAAACAAGATAATGCCCCAATATTCCACATGTATTTTAAAAACTAAATAAATTCAAAATTGTTCCTTTGATTTTCTGACAAAACTGCATGAAATTAAAATTCCATATTTCACTGTGAAGAAATTCCAATATTTTCAAAACGAAAAAAAATTAAGTATGGTTTTGAGGTCAGGATAGGAACAAAAGGTGACCAAATTATCCTGACACTTCTCCTCATCCATCATCTGGAGGTTGGATGTCCTTAAACCATTTAATACCTGGTTCCATCTATCACATCAAAGTGTTGTATAATTGGAAACTACTTCATAAACATCAAGTGCTATGGGAAATGGGCTATTATTTTAAGAAGAATAAGAATCTTGAACATCATCTGTGGAGTTACACAAATTAAATGTTTATAATTCTGTGTGGCTTTGCTTTTAGTCCTATAGTCAATAACATCAAATGCTGGATAGAGGTTTTAAAAAATTCATTAATGATCAGGTAGGAACTTAATGTATATTGGATGAATAACTGACAAAGACAATTTAGTCATCTCTTAGGGCATCAAATTTCTTAATCTACAAATGAGGGAGTTAAACTACAAATTATGCTTATAACCTTACTCTATTTATTAAAGTTAAAAAAATGTAAAGAATAAAATTCTCCAACTATATTGTAAACTTTTTGGGTGCAAATTCCCTAAGTAGAGGGTGAAATCTTCCACTCTGAAATAATGGTGCTGGATGGAGAAGCAGAACTCAAAAGAAGCATAGTCAGACAATCTAATCAATCCTAAAGCTTTAGATAATCAGTGAAGGAAGGAAGGGTGGGGGTAAGGGGTTGGTAAAAGCCATGTTGGAAAGGAAGGGCCATTGGACAGATAGCATCCTACCTGACAGCACTGCCAACAGCTAGTCACCCCCCTAAGAGAGCAACAATCGATTATAATGTAATGCACAGTGACTGAAAAGAGTACAGAAACTGAGACCAGTACTTGGTAATTAGTAATAAAATATGCTTCCCTCTTCTCAGCAGAAAGGTGGATAAAGCACTCCATATATGTAGATACCTACCTTTCTAATGAGGAGGGTTTTTTTTTTAAGTAATCACATATTGTTGGCCTTAATTTCCGTATCCTTTTCATTTACATTAATCATTGCATATATGAGCAGCTAGATGGTGCAGTGGATAGAGTGCTGGGCCTGGAGTCAGTAATTCTTATCTTCCTGAGTTCAAATCTGGCCTGAGACACTTGTCTGTTCCTGGGCAAGTCACATAGTGATGTCCTTTGGTACTCTTCAAGAATAAAGGACTACACCAATGATCCACCCTGGAAAAGTCATTTAAACCTGTTTGCCTGAGACTTCTCATCTGTAAAATGAGCTAAAGAAGGAAATGGCAAACCACTCCAATATTTTTGCCAAGACAACTCCAAATAGGGCCATGAAGAATCAGACAAAATCGAAACAACTAAACATCAATGAAGCCACTATATTGACAAGGTGTTAGGGTCTCCATGGACTCTCCAATAATAACTATTTTCCAACTTTTATCTTCTTTGACAATTTGATGGATGTGAGGTTTGAAAGTTCACATTAATTATTAAATTTTCATTTCTCCCAGGTTATCTGGAATGTTTCTTTTATATAGTAGTTAGGAGTTTGCAATTTCTTTGAAAATTGTTCATTTTTTATTACTTATGTATGGTCCTTGCTTTTATTTATAATATGTATGTATATACAGCACATGCACATATGTGTATATGTCTGAGCATTAATCTTGGACTGTTATCAAAAGATAATCGATGCAAAGATTTTCACTACTTTCAGCACTTTCTCTTATAGGTAGATTAATTTTGTTCATGAAAACCTTTTTAACTTTATGTATTCAAAATAATCCATTTTGTCTATTTTTAATCATTCTTATCAATGTTTTTGGTTAAGAATTTCCCTCCTCATTATACTGGAAGGTACTTTCTTCTCCTCACCTTTAATGATTTTATTTTGTGACCTATTAGATTGAATAGTCATTTGGAACATATTGTGGTACAAGCTGTAAGCTGCTGGTCTTAACTTAATTTATGCCAAATTACATTCCAGTTTTCCCAGCAGTTCTTGCTAAATAAGGTGCAGTAACCCTTTTCCCAATAGTTAATCCTCTTTGGTCTATCAACCTGTAGGCTTGATTGTTCCTGAGTCACACATACCTAGTGTGCTCCACTAATCTACTTTTCTTTTTGTTAAACAGTATCAAAGTATTTTGATAATTACTGTTTGTTAATAGTTTGAAATTTTAATCCCCTTATTTTACAGATGATCTTTTCAGCAAAGCTAGTGTATGATCTGAAATTGGTATCATCTGTCTTTATCAAGGTTGGGCTCAAACCTGCTAAGCACCTAAATAAATAGTATTTTCCCTGCCACCCAATTCATTTAAACAATTTTATGTTATTCACATTTTTAAGAAAATGAAATATTTATAGCAGCATTTTCTATGGAAATGAAATACTGAGGGGTGGGTAGGGGTGAGTGATACTAGATAAACTGTTGTACATAAAACATGTGGGGATGGTGAGTGAAGACAATATAAGGCCAAGTTCCACCTTTATTATATCTATATAACCCACGGCAAGCCACCTAATCTCCAAATATATCAAGTAAGTCTCTAAGATTACATAAAATGTAGACCTCCCTACCAGGAGCTCTAACATCAACGAAATCACAGAAGATGAAGGAAAAGGAAGCAGAGAAGAGAAGGGGTGTGGAATTAGGAGCGGCGGAGAAGAAGAGGGAAGGAAGAGAGGAAAGGGAAAGAGGAGGTAGAGGAAGAAGTAGAAGAAGAGGAGCAGGTAGAGAATGAGGAGATGAAATTAGAAGGAGAAGGGGGAGGTAGAAGAAGGAGATGCAAAGAACAGTGAATATAACATTCAGAGAAACATGGGAAAACTTGGAAGCAGTGATGCAAATCAAGGGAAGCAGAACCAAGAGAATAGTATACATCATGAGTGCAATCAAAGTCAAACTCAATCTTGGTCCCAGAAAAGAGAAAGAAGAAGGAAATATATTTCCCTCCTATAGACCAAGAAGTAGGGGAACTAAAGGAATGCAATGAGGCACCTAATGTCGGAGGCAGTCAGTTATTTTTTGTCTTAATTTTGCTGTGTTACAAGGCAAGATTCTGGGAGAGGATGCATTTTGGGAAATGGCTCTGACGTCTGAAAAAAAGGCATGAATAAAAGTTGAGGGTAGAGTCATGTTAAATAGAAACCTGGCCTCAGAATCAGAAAAATCCATGTGCGTGTCCCACATCTACCATATTCTGTATGACATGTGTGGAACTTAACACTTCTCCAGTGTTTAGATGATTAATTCTGTAAGATGAAAAAGCAAAGTATATTTTGTCATCATGTCTAGGTAGTGATTTCTTCAGAAAACGTTCATTACGCTAATTAAGGAAAAAAAGTTATTAAGTAAGGGATGGGGACAGGAGGAAAGAAGAATTAAACAGCTTTAATAATGAAGATGAAAAACTCCAGACTAATTTCTTGTAAAACTACCAACATGTCAAATATAACTACCAAATTACCAAAGTAGAGAATAAACCAGAGACTTTTCATTTGAAGTTGCTTCCAATGATTACTTTCTGGACATTCTGCTGAATGTTGAATTCTTACTTCCTTTTCTGAAAAACTATTAGTTGTTACTTTTATAGGCAATTTTTCAGATAGTCTCATATCTCAAATATATAGAGAACTCTGTCAAATTTCTGAGAATGAGAGGCATTCCCTAACTGATAAAGAAAAAAGGATATGAATAGGCAACTTTTCAAAGAAAAAAAATCAAAGCTACATAATCATATAAAAAAATGTTCTAAATCATCACTGATCGGAGAAATGTGAATTAAAATAACTTTGAGATATCATCTCATGTCTATCATATTGGCTAATATAATAGAAATCGAAAATGACAAATATTGGAGGGGATGTAGGAAAACTGAGACACAAACACTGTTGGTAGAATTATAAACTGATTCAACCACTTTGGAGAGCAATCTGGAATTATGGCCAAAAAGTTATAAAATTGTGCATATGCTGTGACCCAACAATACCACTAGTAGGCCTATTTCCCAATGTGATTAGAGAAAAAGGAAAGAACACATATGTTGTAAAATATCTATAGCAACTCTCTTTGTGGTGACAAAGAACTGGAAACTGAGGGGATGCCCATCTATTGGGGTATGGCCAGAGAAGTTGTGGTAATCATTGTAATGGAATATTACTGTGCTGTAAGGTATGATGAGCAGGTTGATTTTTTCTAAAAAAAAAAAAAAAAAAAAAAAAAAAAGGAAAGATTTATATGAAATAATGAAGAGTAGTTTTTTCTCTCTCCCCCAATTGAATGAAGTTCCATTGACATCTCTTGTTCGAATGATCCCTCTTGGCGCTACTATTCTCTGGGCTTTCACAGAAAGCCTGGGGATTCTGTACTCGCCCTCACCCCTCCCAGCCTGAGTTCTTTGGACGCGTCCACTTTGGAGCTCCTTCACTCCGCCCTTCTCCATCCTCCCCCGGCCTGGCACCGGAAGCACGAATTTGAATGCTGGGTGGAGTCAAGATGGCGGAGTAGAAAGACTCATGTATGCTAGCTCCAAACCCACAGCCCATGGATTTAAAGTAAGAAGAGCTCCCCACAAGTTCTGGATCACTGCAGGATATGCAGAAACACAGTGGAAGAGAGTTCCATTCCAGAGAGCCCTGGAGAGCCGTACCCAGGGTCCATCGTGTCCCAGAAAGCGGACCCCAAACCAGCGCTGCCCTGGCCACGGCCCCAAAGGAACTGATCTGAGCAGGCTTCAGGGATGGAATCTTCAGCGGCCGCGAAGGTCCCTCCGCCCACAGATGCTACAGGTCAGGGAGAGACACGGCTGGGCTGGCCGAGAGGGGAGCGGGGTGTCTCCGTGGCTCGGGCCCCCTCAAGAGGAAGCGGCGGAGGCAGAGGCAGGAAGCGGCAGAGGGAGCGGCGGCCCCCGGGACTCCCGGAGCAGCAGGCAGGATCTTCATTACTGAAGGTCTCTGCATAAACCACCTGAAGGAGCTGAGACTGGGAGGTGGCCCTGTCCCCACCCGCTCCATTACTGAAGGTCTCTGCATAAAGCCCCTGAGGGAACTGAGCCTGGGAGGCAGCCCTGCCCCCAACCCAGCACCAGAACTAAAGCTCACATTGAATAGCAGCCACGCCTGTCAGGAAAAGCCCATTTGAATCTCAGGCCCCAAGCACTAGCTGGGCGGATCTAGGCAGGGGTGGAGAGGAATCTCAGAAGTCAAGAAACTGGCTGCGAAAATGCCCAGAAAAGGGAATAAAAATAAGACTATGGAGAGCTTTTCTGAGCAGGTGCAAATGTTCCCGCCATTCGGTTCTGACGATGAGGAAATATTCTTGCCATCAGGGAACGACGTGGAGGTCGGGGCCTTGGTACCCCAGACATCAGAGGGGGATGTCGGGTGGGCTCAGGCCTTGGAAGAGCTCAAAAAGGATTTTGAAAAGCAAGTTAGACAGGTGGAGGAAAAACTGCGAAGAGAAATGACAGAGATGCAAGAAAAGTATGAAAAACGGGTCAATACCTTGGTAAAGGAGACCCCAAAAAATGCTGAAGAAAATAACACCTTGAAAAATAGGCTCACTCAATTGGCAAAAGAGGTTCAAAAAGCCAATGAGGAGAAGAATGCTTTCAAAAGCAGAATTAGCCAAATGGAAAAAGAGGTTCAAAAGCTCACTGAAGAGAATAGTTCTCTCAAAATTAGAATGGAACAGATGGAGTCTAATGACTTTCTGAGGAACCAAGAAATCACCAAATAAAACCAAAAGAATGAAAAAATGGAAGAGAATGTGAAATATCTCATGGGAAAAACAAGTGACCTGGAAAATAGATCCAGGAGCTGAAAGTCATGATCAAAAAAAGAGCCTAGATATCATCTTCCAGGAAATTATCGAGGAAAACTGCCCTGACATTCTACAACCAGAGGGCAAAATAAGTATTGAAAGAATCCATCGATCACCACCTGAAAGAGATCCAAAAAGAGAAACTCCTAGGAATATTGTGGCCAAATTCCTGAACTCCCAGCTCAAGGAGAAAATCTTGCAAGCAGCTAGAAAGAAACAATTCCAGTATTGTGGAAATAAAATCAGGATAACTCAAGATCTAGCAGCTTCTACTTTAAGGGATCGAACGGCCTGGAATAGGATATTCCAGAAGTCAAAGGAACTAGGACTCAAACCAAGAATCACCTACCCAGCAAAACTGAGTATAATACTTCAGGGGAAAATATGGTCTTTCAATGAAACAGAGGACTTTCAAGCATTCTTGATGAAAAGACCAGAGCTGAAAAGAAAATTTGACTTCCAAACACAAGAATGAGAAGAAGCATGAAAAAGTAAACAGCAAAGAGAAGTCATAAGGGACTTACCATAAGTGAACTGTTTACATTCCTACATGGAAAGACAATATTTGTAACTCTTAAAACTTTTCAGTATCTGGGTAGTTGGTGGGACCACACACACACATACACACACACACACGTACACATATGCATGCACGCACATACAGAGACAGAGAGCACAGAGTGAATTGAATAGGATGGGACCATATCTTAAAAGAAATTAAGGTAAATGGTGAGAGAAAAAGGTAGGGGGAGGAAAGAGGGTGAATTGGAATGGGGTAAATTATGTCATTTAAGAGGCAAGCAGGAGACTTTTTAGTGGAGGGAAAAAGAGGAGAGCTGAGGGGAAAAAAAACAAGAAGTTTACCCTCATCACATTTGACTAAAGGAAGGAATAAAATGCACACTCATTTTGGTATGAAAACCTATCTTACAGTACAGGAAAGTGGGGGAGGAGATAAGCAAGGGGGGGGGTGATGATGGACGGGAGGGCAATGGGAGGAGAGAGCAATTTGAAGTCAACACTCAGGGAGGGACAGGATCAAAAGACAGAATAGAAACAATGAGGGGCAGGATAGGATGGAGGGTAATTCAGTTAGTCTTACACAACACGACTATTATGGAAGTCATTTGCAAAACTACACAGATAGGGCCTATATTGAATTGCCTGCCTTCCCAAAGGGAATGGGTGGGGAGGGAGGGATGGGGAGAATTTGGAACTCAAGTTTTAGGAACAACTGTTTAGTATTGTTGTTGCTACTAGGAAAGAAGACATACAGTTAATGAGGAATAGAAAGTCATCTGGCCCTACAGGACAAAAGAGAAGATGGGAACGAGAGAAGGGAGGGATGACAGAAGAGAGGGCAGATTGGAGATAGGGAAAATTAGATTGCTTGGTGTATTGGGGTGGGGGGAGGGGATAAAAGGGGAGAAAATTTGGAACCCAAAATTTTGTGAAAATGAATGTAAAAAGTTAAATAGATAGATAGATAGATAGATAGATAGATAGATAGATAAAAGAAAAAAAGAGAATTTGAATGCTGAAGAGCAGTATGCTTTCAGAAAATCCTGGGGAGAGTTACATGAACTGACGCAAAGTGAAGAGAGCAGAACCAGGAGGACATTGTATATAGTAGCAGCATTATTGTATGATTATCAACTGTAAATCACTTAGCTATTCTCACCAATACAATGATCTAAGACAATTCCAAAGGACTTATCCAATTCCAGATAAAAAAACTGATGGGGTATAAATACATATTGAAGCATGCTTTTTTCCCCTTTTTTGTCCATGTTTTCTTATGCAACATGGCTAATATGGAAGTGTTTTGCATAACTGCATGTATAATCTATATCAAATTGCTTACCTTTTCAAGGAGGGAGGAGAGGAAGAAACTTTGGAACTCAAAATTTAAAAAAAAAGTTTGAAAATTTTTGTTTACATGTGATTGAGGAAAAAAATAAAAATTAAATGTAAAAAAAAAAAAGAAATAATGAAGAGTAAAATGAGCAAAACCAAGACAATGTTGGAAACATAAGTTTGAAGAGTAATTGTAAATGACTTAGCTATTCTGAGTACTATAAATATTCAAATCAACTATAATGGATCTATGGAAAAAGATGCTTTCCACTTCCAGAGAAAGAACTGATAAATAGAAGTATGGGTGCTATGGTTTTACATAAGATCCATGTATATACGTGGGTATCTATCTATATATAGATATGGATATAAATCTAGATCTAGATATGTATATCTAGATCAAATGGTGGCCTTCTCTGATGTGGGGTAGGGAGGGAGAGAGACAGTTCAGAACTTAAAATGTAATAAAAAAAATTAAATTATAAAAAAGACTATTGTTTAAAAAATATGATGATGGTTAAAATAGAAACAATTTAAAAGGAAAGTGGCTCAGAAACAACCTAAGTAAAAGCTGCTCTGAGTTTTAAAATAGTTGTGACATCTTATATTTCTTCCTCCATGTTAGCATAAATGGTATCATAAAGTATAATCAATTCAAAAAGTAAGATCAGAAACACTTCACCTTAAGTCATGGTTCACTTATGGGGAGATGTTACTTAAAGAATACAAAAAACCATTAAGAAACTTTCAAACCAAAGAGCAAAATTTTATGGACAGCTAGGCAGTTTTCTTCTGCAGCTAAAAAGATTAGGGCAGGTAAAAAGAGCTTCATTTTAAGCTCTGACAATAAAGGTCAAACAGACAATAAATACACATCACAAGGAAAGTGAAAACAAGAATCAATGGGAGAAATTTAACAAAGCAAGGGATGTGTAACAGGAAGAAAAATTGATTTTAAAACTGTAAAAGGAAAATGTACAGTGGACTATAGTTTCTATTCTTTTCTACTCACTAAAATTTTTACAACAGTGAAAGAGTATATAAGGATACTTTTTCTCAAGTAAGAATACTGACAGCATCCTATCTGCACAAATTTTACTTTCTCTTACTATTGAAGAAACAGTAAAGCCATTTGGTTATCAGACTGGAGCCCCATTCAAATATAGTTATGTATCCTACAAGGACAACCATTGCAACAGGGAGAACTCTGTACTCTGAGCAGTTCTTAGAAACTCCATCAAAGTAAAAACCAGCATTTTCTTCTAAAGTTTCTCTTAGGCAGTTCTCACATTCTGTTTGTATTATGTGTGCCTTTGTGGTGTCTCACCTTTCTGTAGTACCTACCTTCCCTACAGGTGACCATACTCACCTTTGTATCCTCTTCAGTATCTAGCACCCACCAACAAAGGTCAGAATGAACTAAACTGTCTTACAGCTTTGGGAACAAAAGAATTCTGTGCAAAAGAAAATTCTCCCCATGAGGAGAATCCTGAGGAAACATGGAAAGTTGGCTTTTTTGTCTGTTTTTTGTCTTTTTATAATAAAGTTACTGTACAACTATAGTACAAAGCTATCAAAGCAGAAGGCTGTGTCTGACAGGACTGACAGATTTCTGGCCACATTTGTTATTCGTCAATACCCAAATGATCCCTATCACATATCAGATATTTTATGGGTTCATTCTATTTTAGCTGATCATCATGTCCCCTACGGGTAAGGAAATTTGTTTTCTTGCTTTTCTGTGTAAAGTGTCCCACCCAGACATAATACAAAGGCCACTGTAGCTTGTAACCTGTAGTCCATACTCCCTCTTCCTTCCTTGCCAGAGCCTCAAAAGATAGGCTGAGGTCCATGCCCCAGAGGAGAGTGAGTGAGCTCTTCTCTTTGCCCCTCTAGAAAGGGGACAGAGAAAATACTTTTTCCAAATGAATTCATGCCACAGGGGTCTCTGTGACAGGTAAATCCAGCAAGCAAAGGCTCACCAAGTCCCCCACCTACCACTTCATTCTGAAGTTGTAAACAGCGGGCTCGGTCCTCAACATATTTTTTCATTTCCCTGTTGCGATGGTTCTCAGCTTCTTTAGCTTGAGTGATAAGCATTGTTTTTTCTTCTAACCATTTCTTTCTGTCACCTTGATGTTTCTGTTCTGATTCCTATATACAAAAAAAAATTAAAGGGAGCAAAAATTTTTGAGTATTTTACACTTAGAAGATTTGCAAAAGTTCCTTCATTGAAGATCTTTTCAAAAACAAAGCCTATAATTCTGCAAATAAAGAAGGTTTCCTGGAAGGAGCAAAATGGACCAATTTCTGAGGGTCTCTTCTGGTAGGGATTACAGTTGTGAAATATTCAAATATTCCTTATTTAGGAATGTTAAGTACAGAAAAATTCTAAGAGAAACATGCCAAAGATAATATTGATTTGAAGAGTATCAATATTGGAAGGGATCTTAGGGATCTAGTACAACTTGTAGTCCAAAACTACTTTTAAGATGACATTTTAAAAAGAGAGACAGAGAAATGGTAGCACATTTGGTAAACCCCATGAAAGGAATTAGTCATCTGGTATTCAGGCCCTGATGAAGCAATTCTGTGGTGTTTTTTTTTTAAATAACAATGACATTAATAAAACAGAAATTCAATTTTTGTAGATGTCATTTTTCTCAACCCAATTTCCTCAGAGAAATTTTAAGTTTTAAAAAGTGTTAGAAATAAAAAAGGAATGTGTGGCCTGTACCTAAATGGAATATGTGTGTGTGTATGTAAATATGTGTGTGTATATATGTATATGTATACAGACACACACACACATACATACATACATATATTACATATCCCCTTCTCCTAGGTTTTAGTAGATGACAGGTGTTTCACTGAATCATCTGAAGTTCACTGGTCTATTGTATTTGCACATAATTAGAACTTAAGATCAAATAAAGATAATATTACCTGCAACGTTTCTTGTAACTGACTGAGTTTTTCACTAAGTGCATCTGTGTTATCCTTATCACCTTGAATTGGATTTTGTGATTCTTGATGACTGATAGTAGTCTCCAGATTCTTGTATTTTTTCTTCCATTCTTCCAGATCTAGTGATAAACATAAGTGGACCAAGAGAAAGTAGAACATGAGAAAGAAATTTGAAAAGCATAAAATGTCATGCAGATGTGGTTTTTTTTTACTTTTATTTGCGTTCTGGTCCAGATCTTTGATTTCATTATTATAGGGGAACCCCTTGTGGAAAAATTCCTTCTACCATGTAAATCAGCAATTCATCTGGAATAGTCAGAGTTGACTGGCACATTGAAAAGTTGTGACTTCAAAAAGGTAACACAGCAATCATTGAGGGAATAGGTTTTGAAAGTTTTGATCATGTTACATTTATTTTTGTTTCAAATTGGTTGTAGGATTCTTTTTCTTTGCAGGGGGTGGGTAGGGCAACAATGCGTTTATCTGCTGGAGGTGGATTTATATTGGGGGAGGGGTTGACCAAAACATTACATGAAAGCAAACATTGTGGCTTTTATTTTATCTATGATGATTTAGTAAAGATATTATTATATATGAAAAAAAAACTTGTGGCTTGTCCACAGTTTAATATGTATTTAAATACCAAGTGTCAGAGGTGGGATCTGAGCCCACATCATCTTGGTTCCAAGGCCGAATTTCTAAACACCCTTCCATATGATGGTCATATAGTATGATTATTATTAGTGAATGTAGTAATGTGTCTACATACCTACTTCATGTGCTCAGCAGACTGAGCCAATTCTGATGGTGTTGAGACACACAAAAGACGTCTAGGGATATAATATCTAGAGTATTGCTAAGATGTAAGGTTATGAGTAGGGAGAAAGGTGAGACTCAGCAGTTACCAACCTATGGTATTCTCAACTACTCTACAAGAAGAGCACACTGTGCTCAAGATGTGACAGAAATACAAATGTTGCACACTCAATGCAAGTAAGCCACTGCACAATTTTCCCTACTCTCCATAATGGCTGAGATTTTTCAGCCTTGTTTCTTGACATGATAGAATGAGACTGATTCTAGTAAGATAAAATTTAGTAACGGTAAGTATCAACTCTTATACTTGGCACACAAAAAAGCCAACTTCACAAGATAGGGGAGATGGTCATTGTTCTAAAAAAGATTTGATGGTTTTTGAGGACTTTGCGAACATGAGTCATCAGGGTGATGGGATGGCCAAAAGGGCTGCACACGAGTGGCACAGTATCCAGGAGTGAGAAGGAATAGACTACAGTCCCCCATACTCCACCCTTGTCAGATTTCATCTGGAGTAATGTCCTGGGCACCACAGTTTAAGAAAGGAATTGATAAGGTGGAGAGTGTCCAGAGGAGGGAAACAGGATGATGAAGGGCCTGGAATACATAACGTATGAGGATCACTTGAAGGAAATGGACATGTTTAGCCTGGAGAAGAATAATCAGGGAATCCATAACTGTTCCTGCGGAAAAGAAATTAAGACTTGCTCTAATCTACCCAAAAGGGAAGAACCAGGAGCAAGGAGGCAGATGTTGCCAAGAAGACAACTTAGACTTGCTGGAAAAACTTCCTGATAATTAGAGCTAACCACAAGTGTAAGAGAATGCCTCAGGAAGTGATAAGTTTTCTAGCAGAGGTTGGACAATCCCTTGTTAGGTGTATCACAGTGGAAATTCCTTTGGTGTACGGGCTGGACTACAAGGGAGGGTCGCTGAGGTCTCTTCTAACTTGTGATTCTGTGTCCAACTTCCTTCTAAGTCTTCCAGCTTTATATACTTATACTACCTTCTGTACTTATTACATATAACTATGGTATTGATAAAAGTAAAAGGAAATTTAAGAAGAAATAGGAAAATCAAAGCTGTACTACTGAGATATTTCAAATCATCTGCTACACACACGCACGCACGCACACACTTTTCTTTTTACCAAAAGTCAGCTTTCCAACTTCTTCTGATCTGGCTTCAAGCATTTCCTCCATTTCTACTTGAGTTTGCTCCTGTTCTTCCAGTGTTGCTCGCATCCCTTCTATTATTTTCTCTTTAACATCCAGATCTGAAATTTTTTAAAGAGTCATTTCAAATATTATTATCATTCTAAGTATTCCATTTCCCTTTAGTCCTTTAACAATTGAGAGATACTTCTAAGGTACATGAAAGTGTTTTCCAGATAAAGGTAACACTTTGAAATATACTTAAAACATATTCAAAACTCTTTAACCTCAAGACTTAGGAAAAAGTTTTATTAAGTAACATTTCAACATCCTTCAATTTTATAAACAAGTTTTCAACAATTTTAGCAGGACTCATTTCTATGTTTGGTACCCAAAACACAGACTCAATCCAAAAATTAAGGCTTTAACTAGTAAAAAGTCATTTGGCTGAACTAAAACAAACTTTAGAAAAATATAAATTTCATTTACATTTATACAAATTATTTAGTACTAGGTAGACAAGCAACTATGCTTCCATTTTTTTTATGTAAAAGAATAGATAGCAGAATATAAAAAAAAGACCTAATGTTATGTAAAAATCAATGCAAAGAATAAGAAAGATCACTGAAATTTAGATCTAATATTCTTTTTGTCAAATACTTTTGTCTGGATCCCAGTAGCAAATGTTATGAAATTGAATTTTATGTTCTGAAAGAGGGGAAAATAAGCCTTTACCTTTTTCTAGGTCTTAATGCTCCAACATTTGGCTTTGAAACCAATATGTATACATGAAATGCTACATTTGAACTTTAAGAAAAGGTTATATTTGGTGTGGTCACAAAGAAGTAAGTCTGAGTTTAATAAATGTACTAAGACTTACATGTGTACATGAGCATTGCTCTTCTAAATAAACACCTGGAGAAGTTACATATTAATTCCATTGATATTGTCAGCCCTCCAATCTTATCATTCAACTGAACTGTACCCTCTAAAGCTACCAGTGATTTCTTCAGTTGTCAAATCTGATATTCTTCTCTTAGTCCTTAGTTTTCTCAATCTCTTTGCAAGGTTAATTAACACTGCAAACACCTCCTTCTGGGTACTCTCTGGGCTTTCATGACCTTGCTCTCTCTGGTTTTCCTGTCTGTCTGGACAGATTCTTCTCACTCCTTTGCTTGGTCATCGCCAATATCACCCTCCCCAATTGTCAGTGTTTCCCAAGTGTCTATCCTAGGCTTTCTTTTCTTCTCCATCTGTACTTCTCCTTTTGGCAATCTCATCAGCTCCCAAGGGTCTAACTATCCTCTGTGTGCCTATGACTCATAGCTATATGTATCTATCCCTAGTCTCTTTGAAAGTTTCAGTCAAACATCAATAATTGTCTACTGGACGTTTCAAACGGCATGTCCCCCAAAATCTTAAACTCAATATGTCCCAAATTGAATTCATTACCTTTCTTGACCAAATCTCATCTCTTTCAAACTTTCCTATTTCTGACCAAGGTAGCACTGAGCAATCCTTCCAGTCTCTCAGTCTCATAACCTAAGCATTATATCTTAGACTTCTCACTCTTCTGCACCCCACATATCCAATCAGTTGCTAAATCTTGCCATTTCTACCCTCCCAGTATCTCTGAAATAATACTGATTTCCTCTATTCACAAAACTACCCCCTTAATTCATACCCTTTTCACCTTTCTCCAAGAGCAGGGATCAGAAAAATCAGTCCAAGGGACAAATCTGGACAGCTGCTGGTTGCTGTATAGCCCGCAAATAATGATTTTTTAAATTTTAAAATACAATAAAACATTTTTAAAAATTTAAGAAGCTTTCTTAGCTTCCATTACTAAAACTCCAGGCAGTATTTTGGTGACTGCCCGGTTTGCTGCAACAGTGTCCTCGCTGCTCTCCCTGCCTTGAGCCCCTCAAAACTTCAGTCCACCCAACACAGTGGCACCTGAGGGATTTTCCTTAAGCCACATCTGACCATTTGACTTCTTTCCCCAGTCAACTCCACTGGCTTCCTATTGCCTCTAAGATAAAATACAAATGCCTCCTTTTGGTCTTTAAAGTCCAAAACAATCTGGCCCCAGCCTCACTGGGCATTATTCCCTATCCTGTATTTTGCAATCTAGCCAAAATATCCTTCTCTCTGTTCCTCACACACAACAGTCCATTTCCCATCTCCATACCTTTGCATTAGCCATCTCCCATCCTTAAAATGCATTTACTCAAACTATAGAGTCCTGTCTTTCCTTTAAAATACAGCTCAAGCACAATGTTCCCTCAAAGCCATGATCCTCCAATTGTAAATGACCTTTCTCCAAAACTGCCTTTTATTTAATGCATTTGTATGTATTTCTACTTTATGTTTTCTATATTTTTATAAATACTTGTCTCTTCCTCCATTAGAATATAAACTTTTTGTGAATAGGGATTGTTTTGTTGGGCAGATACATGGCATAGTGGGTGGAGCACTGGGCTTGGAAACAGAAAAACTCATCTTCCTGACTTCAAATCTAGCCTCAGACACTTACTAACTGGATGACCCTGGGCAAGTCACTTCACCCTGTTTACCTCAGTTCCCTCATCTCTAAAATGAGCTAGAGAAGAAATGGCAAAGTAATCCAGTATCTTTGCCAAGAAAACCCCAAATGAGGTCACGAAGAGTCAGGCATGACTGAAAATGACTGAATAACAACAATAAAAGTTGTTTGGTTCTTTGTAGTTTTATCCCCAGTGTCTGACACTGGACTTGATACGTACTGCGCACTTAATAAATACTTACTGACTAATTCACCACAAGGATTTAATATTAAAGTGATTTTAAAAGAATGAAGTTACACTTTCCCCAAATATAAACATTTTCCTGTGAGGAAAAAGCACATTTTTTTTTGAAAAACATACATAACAACCACAGTGAGTACATATGGGAAGAGTTCATTACATATAATCTTCAAATTAATTCACTAAAACATTTTACACTGGGTAAAATAAACACTTATCAGCAAGAATCCAGTCTTCTCTTTTTTTAGGGTTTTTGTTTGTGCTAGTATTTTTCCAAGAAGAATGTAAAAATGAGAAATCAAGAAAATATAGCCACTTTTTTTCCATTTCATAAAAATAAACACTACTAATTTCACTTCATTTAAGAATTTTAAAAGAAATTTCAAAACAAATTTATACTAGAACTCTGTTTTATTATATAGTCTATTATTTCTTACCTTTACGTATGTTTTGATATTGTTGTATAACTTCTTCAGCATTCTGATTATTCTGCTGTTCCTGAAAATTTTAATGAAAATTGGTTAATAAAATCTACACCTCAAACTTTAGAAATGGGAAAATGGGAAAACATTTATGAAATCTATAGTTTGCCATGTCTAAGACAGTGCCAGATCAGAGTTGCAAAGTTGCTCTTATCTTGGAGAATGGTCAAAACAACACAAACTCTTCTTTTACTTCTAGATCTACCAGATTCAATAAACATGTCTGCTTTCTTTATCTTGATCCAAACTTAAGAGCCAAGATCAAGGGTAAGAAAAGGTCCAATAAACATTATTTTTAGAACTGATTATCCAGGACCTTGAAAAAATAGAAATGACACAAGAAACTCTTGTTCTCTAAGACTGGTCACAGTGAACCAATGAGCCAGGCAGGTAAATCCTATAACTTTCCACACTCAAGAGTGAGAGGATTAACCTGAGATTTCATTGATGTGAGGTATTCCTGGTATAGGAAACTCCCTCCCTAATGATGCAGGTCAGCAACTCATATGTAGCTTACTAGTTTTAAGCTAAGTGATGGTCATACAGCTAGTATATGTCAGAAGCAAGACAAGGCCTCTGCTCTTTCTTAAATAATCCTGCTATTTATTCTCCCCACCCTCTTTGTAATTTCTGAATATCATGTCAGTGGAAAGAATAGTACCTCTAATCCTGTGAGTTCTACCACTAAGGCCTTACTATACAAGTTCTAAAGCTTCATTTTACAGATGAAGAAGCTAGTAGAATGTGATTCACCAACGATCACAAAGCTAACAAAGGAACTCAAACACAGAACTTCCTTACCACTGCTCCTGCGGCTGCTACCAGCTGATACTTATATAGTACTTCCTATGTGCCAGGAATTGGGGTATGAATTATCTCATTTGGTCCTCGCAAGAACCCTGGGACATGGATACTACTATTATCCCCTTTTTGACAGATGAGAAAACTGAAGCAAATAGGAGTGATTGCCCAAGGTCACAGAAGCTAGCATCTGAAGTTATATTTGAACATAGATCTTCCTGACTCCAGGGAAGCTAGGCAGCATAGTGGATGGAGTACAGGGACTTTGTTGAGTTCAAATCTGGCATTAGACACTTCCTAGCTGGGTGACCCTGGGCAAGAATGCACTTCACCCTGTTTGCCTCAGTTTCCTCATCTATAAAATAAGCTGGAGAAGGAAATGGCAAACAACTCCTGTATCTTTGCCAAGAAAACCCCTGTGGGGTCATGAAGAGTGAGACACAAATGGAATGACTGAACAACATTCCTGACTACAAGTCTAGTGCTCCATCCACTGTATCACCCACCTTTCCACTGTTCTTTCTACTGTCTCTCTGGAGGATCCTAAGATCATCTTTCTAGAGCTGGACAGGGCCTTGCAGGCTATCTAGTCCTGAATCTTTATTTTACATAAGAAAAAACGGAGGTACTGTGATTTGTCTGAATATCAAAGGCGTACTACACATATATGTATGTGCATACACATAGATGCACATATGTACACATATTTGTATTATTCATATAATTTATATTTGTATATAATATATACAATAATAATATAATAAATATATACAATATATTTGTATTATTTATATTTTTAACATTTAAGTTTAAGATAAGGCTATAGTTAATAGAGAAAGAGAATACAGTGATAAGGATAGTTTCTTTTTTTAAGGGACATGGTAAGAGTGCTAGAGATAGTATTAAGGGAAAGTGATAGGGCTGGTAAATAGGGGTCAGTTAAGTACATAAATAAATTTAGTTAAGCAATAGTAAAAGAAATGAAGTTAATATAAGAATTAGATAAGAAATAGCCTCAAAATTCAACTACATTGCAAAGAAAACAAAAGCCTAACCTTTTGAAAAGGCTTTAGATGTATCCTAATTTGCATAATTAGTTTTTCCTTCTGTCTAGTACTGGACAATCAACATCAAATTTCTATTAAATTTATCTTTAAGTTCCCAGAAAACACCAGGATTTGGGACACAATAAACAATAAAAAAAGATATCACAAAAATTTAGAAGTAAATGTCAAAAGATGTGGTTGATATTCAGTGATGTTTTAGGAGGAAAAAAACATGAAAATATCTTTGTAGAAAGTATGATCTAAGCTTATTTGTTACCATGCCAGTAATTTAAAAGTGTTTTTTTAGGACTTCTGAGAAGAGGAATGAAGAGGTAGCTACAGCATGTCAACCACACCAAACACAAATAAAACAAGAAAAAATCTCTAACAACCAAACACTTCCAAGGATCACAACAACAAGTTTGGAACTAGAAGATTCTTTAGAGATGACCTAATCCAACCTCCTCCTTTTACGGATAAGGAAACTGAGACCCAGTTATGTTCAAGATCTCAAAGAACAATAAAACATCAGATCCACCAGGGAGCCATCTGCCAAGAAAGGCATGAGATAACGAATGATTTTCATGTAGTACTTTAAAATGTATACAGTGCTTTTTTTACCTGCATCATCTTATCTGATCCTCATAACCAGTGGGTAAGGTATTTGAAAAGTGAACTAATTGAGGTATAGAGAGGTCAAATGACTAATCAATGGCTGAAGAGCTAGTAAGCGTCTGAAGCAGACACTTAGTTCAGTCATTGTTCTCTAATACCACTGAGTGTGGCCTTCGTACAAACAGGTTCTTTTTCTTTTTTGTTTTTATCTTTTTGGGGTACAAACCAAGTAGTGGTATTGCTGAATCAAAGGGTATGCAGTTTTATCACCCTCTGGGCATAGTTCCAAATTGCCTTCCAGAATGGTTGGATCAATTCCCAACTCTACCAACAATGCATTACTGTACCAATTTTCCACATTCTCACCAACATTTGTCATTTTCCTTTTCTGTCACATTAATCAATCTGATAGGAATGGGGGAGTACCTCAGAGTTGTTTTAATTTGAATTTCTCTAATCCATAGTGATTTACAGCATTTTTCATGTCTTTAGACAGCTTTGATTTCTTCTTCTGAAAACTGCCTATTCATATCTGTTGATCATTTATTAATTAGGGAATGACTTGTTTTATTGTAAACTGGCTGTAAAAATTTTCCCCAAGTTTTCTTCTTTCCTTCTAATCTTGGCTGCATTGGTTCCTTGTGCAAAACCTTTTTTAATTAATATAATCAAAATTGTCCATTTTACATCTCATAATGCTCTCTACCTATTGTTTGGTCATAAATTCTTCCCTTATTCATGGATCGAACAGTTAAACTCTTCCATGCTCCCCTAAACTGCTTATGATATGTCCTTTAGGTCTAAATCATGTACCATTTTGACCTCATCTTGCTACATAGTATGAGGTGTTGGTCTATATACCTAGTTTCTGCCAAACTGCTTTCTGGTTTTCCCTACAAGGAGATAAACTCTAAAATATTAATGCCACAAAATAGGTTTCTAGGGATAATAATGATAACTTTAATTAAGGGACACATGTCAACAAAATTTAATTTTAAAAAACCAACAAAATAGGGATACAACAAATGCCAGACAAATTTTTAAACTTTATAGAGAAATGACATAATTTAATAAGTATCTTTATTATTAATGGATGAATGTTTAAAGAGATGGTTCACAAAATAGTAACCATAAATATTAAAGAAAAAAGAAACCGCATTAACACTTGAAAAAAGTTCATCTTTACTAACAATTAAAGCATGACAGATTCTAGGACCCCTGATCCACAATCCAGAAGTCATTCTCTACTTGCTCCTCACACCCAAGTGTTATCAATTCTACTTCCATCACAGATCTGGAATACACCACCTTCTCTCTGCTCACATAACCCCAAACATAACCCCAAACCATTAAAGTGGCTTCCTAACTGGTCTCCCTGCCTCCAGCACATCATCCAACCAGATACCAGATGGATACTACTGAAATCTGAATCTGATCAACCCTGGCCCAAGAAATTCTAGTGGCTTCCATTGCTAACTTTCTTTGTGGGCTTTTGAAGCTTTACATGCTGGGCTTGCTACACCTGTTTCACGCACATGTTCTGTTCTAGTTGGGTTAGTGGGCTTGCTGTTTCCGCTCACAATACATGCCTAGAATACACTCTCCTCCTTACTGTGGCTTCCAAAAAAAAAAATCACTGACGTCCTTCTAAGTATCACCTCCTACAAAATGCTGACCCTGATTTCCCTAGGATCCCCTGATTTCCATACTTTGTCACTAGACATTACCAGATGGAAGGAAAGATAGAGAGATAGATAGATATAGTTGTATCGAATTTTCTATGTACATTCTGTTTTCCTTCCAACTGAATCTAAGTTTATTGAGGGCAAAAATGGTTTCCTTTTTTTCTTCATATCCCTTGACAGCTAGCACATTTTAATAATTTACTAGCTACCACCTTGCCTCTCAGATCTCTGCTTCCAGCTGGTTAATCTGTAACCCTGGGTAACTGTAATTACTCCCGCTCCTAGGATGCTAAACAGCATTGTGAGAAATTACAAAAATGAAGCTAACTTTACTCAGAATAAATTTATGGAGCACAAGCTGAGCTCCCACTGCTGCTCAGTCATCCTCTTACTCTAATTTTTGGACTCCCTCTCTCATTCCTCATACAGATTATTCCAATTAGTTTCTTCTCTCCTCAGCAGATAACAGACTCAATATATAGGGAAAAATGAGGTCATCCAAACCTCTTGATTTCTCATCAGCAATATCCACTCTCTTCCTGGGACAGGAAGAAGGAAGATTATTATTACTCATTGCTAACACTAATCTTTCCAACTACACTCTTGATAACAATCCCCTCAAGACTCTTCAAAGACCTTATTCCAATAATCACCCTTCTCACGCATTTTCAATTTTATTTTCCCACAGCTTCCTTCCCACGTTCCTACACCCTTACTCAGGTGTCTAAGTTCTAAGAAAGGTTCCCGATGCTTCTGTTCCCCATCCAGCTACTGCCCCAATTCTTCCCTTCTCTTCATGGTCAAACTTCTTAAAACTTTTACACATGGGGGGTCGGAGCTAAGATGGCAGAGTAGAAGGACGCACGTTTACGAGCTCCAACCCACAGCCCATAGAATTAATGCAAAAAGAGACCCCCATAACTTCTGGACCACTGAAAGGGGTACAGAAACAGAGTGGAAGAGATTTCCATGCCAGAGAGCCCTGGAGACCCGTCCCCAGGGTCCGTCGTGCCCCGGAAAGCGGACCCCACCCCAGCGCTGCCCTGGCCGCGGCCCCAGAGAAGCTGACCCGAGCAGGCTTCAGGGACGGAAGCTCCAGCAGCCGGGAAAGTCCCTCCACCCACAGAAACTACAGGTCAGTGAGAGAGACGGCTGGCTGGCTGAGGGGAGTGGGGTGTCTCCGTGACTCGGGCCCCATTGGGAGGAAGCGGGGGCGGCAGAGACGGGGGCAGGAAGTGGAGGAGGCAGAGGCGTGGGCGGCAGCGGAGGCAGCAGTGGTGGCGGCCCCGGGACTCCCCCAGCAGCAGGCAGGATCTTCATTACTGAAAGTCTCTGCATAAACAACCTGAGGGAGCTGAGCCTGGGAGACGGCCCTGCCCCACCCTGCTCCACTACTGAAGGCCTCTGCATAAAGCCCCTGAGGGAGCTGAGCCTGGGAGGCGGCCCGCCCCCACCCGCTCTGTTCCTGAAGGTCTCTGCATAAAGACCCTGAGGGAGCTGAGCCTGGGAGGCAGCCTTGCCCCCACCCCAGCACCAGAACTAAAGCTCACATTGATTAGCAGGTGGGTGGCGTGGAAAGCACATTTGAATCTCACCCCAAGCACTAGCTGGGCGGATCTAGGCGGGGGTAGACAGGAATCTCAGAAGTCAAGTAACTGGCTGGGAAAATGCCTAGAAAAGGGAAGAAAAATAAGACTATAGAGAGTTTTTTCCAACAAATGCAAATGATCCCGACATTCGGATCTGATGATGAGGACGTATTCTTGCCATCAGGGAAAGACGTGGAGGGTGGGGCCTCAGTACCCCAGACACCCCAGAGGAATGTCAGGTGGGCTCAGGCCTTGGAAGAGCTCAAAAAGGATTTTGAAAAGCAAGTTAGACAGGTGGAGGAAAAACTGGGAAGAGAAATGAGAGAGATGCAAGAAAAGTATGAAAAAAGGGTCAATACCTTGGTTAAGGAGACCCAAAAAAATGCTGAGGAAATTAACACCTTGAAGAATAGGCTCACTCAATTGGCAAAAGAGGTTCAAAAAGCCAATGAGGAGAAGAATGCTTTCAAAAGCAGAATTAGCCAAATGGAAAAAGAGGTTCAAAAGCTCACTGAAGAGAATAGTTCTCTCAAAATTAGAATGGAACAGATGGAGTCTAATGACTTTCTGAGAAACCAAGAAATCACCAAACAAAACCAAAAGAATGAAAAAATGGAAGAGAATGTGAAATATCTCATGGGAAAAACAACTGACCTGGAAAATAGATCCAGGAGAGACAATTTAAAAATTATGGGACTACCTGAAAGTCATGATCAAAAAAAGAGCCTAGACATCATCTTCCAGGAAATTATCAAGGAAAACTGCCCTGACATTCTAGAACCAGAGGGCAAAATAAGTATTGAAAGAATCCATCGATCACCACCTGAAAGAGATCCAAAAAGAGAAACTCCTAGGAACATTGTGGCCAAATTCCAGAATTCCCAGGTCAAGGAGAAAATATTGCAAGCAGCTAGAAAGAAACAATTCCAGTACTGTGGAAATACAATCAGGATAACTCAAGATCTAGCAGCTTCTACATTAAGGGATTGAAGGGCGTGGAATAGGATATTCCAGAAGTCAAAGGAACTAGGACTCAAACCAAGAATCACCTACCCAGCTAAACTGAGTATAATACATCAGGGGAAAATATGGTCTTTTTAATGAAACAGAGGACTTTCAAGCATTCTTGATGAAAAGACCAGAGCTGAAAAGAAAATTTGACTTCCAAACACAAGAATGAGAAGAAGCATGAAAAAGGAAACAGCAAAGAGAAGTCTTAAGGGACTTACCAGAAGTGAACTGTTTACATTCCTACATGGAAAGACAATATTTGTAACTCTTAAAACTTTTCAGTATCTGGGTAGTTGGTGGGACCACACACACACATACATACACACATGCACACACATAGAGAGACAGAGAGCACAGAGTGAATTGAATAGGATGGGACCATATCTTAAAAGAAATTAAGGTAAATGGTGAGAGAGAAATGTAGTGGGAGGAAAGAGGGTGAAATGGAATGGGGTAATTATATGTCATTTAAGAGGCAAGTAGGAGACTTTTTAGTGGAGGGAAAAAGAGGAGAGCTGAGAAAAAAAAAAAACAATTAGTTTACCCTCATCACATTCAACTAAAGGAAGGAATAAAATGCACACTCATTTTGGTATGAAAACCTATCTTACAGTATAGGAAAGTGGGGGAGAAGGAGATAAGCAAGGGGGGGGATGATGGAAGGGAGGGCAAAGGGAGGAGGGAGCAATTTGAAGTCAACACTTGGGGAGGGACAGGATCAAAGGACAGAAGAGAAACAATGAGGGGCAGGGTAGGATGGAGGGTAATTCAGTTAGTCTTACACAACACGACTATCAGGGGAGTCATTTGCAAAATTACACATATATGGCCTATATTGAATTGCCTGCCTTCCCAAAGGGAATGGGTGGGGAGGGAAGGATGGAGAGAATTTGGAACTCAAAGTTTTAGGAACAACTGTTTAGTATTGTTGTTGCTACTAGGAAAGAAAACATACAGTTAATGAGGAATAGAAAGTCATCTGGCCCTACAGGAGAAAAGAGAAGATGGAGACAAGAAAAGAGAGGGATGACAGAAGAGAGGGCAGATTTGTGATAGGGAAAATTAGATTGCTTGGGGTATTGGGGTGGGGGGAAGGGATAAAAGGGGAGAAAATTTGGAACCCAAAATTTTGTAAAAATGAATGTAAAAAGTTAAATAAATAAATAAAAAACTTTTGCACATGAGATGTCCACCTACTTTCTTGTCAATCTCTTTTAATCAAACTTTGATTCTTACTGAAATTCCTTTCTCAAAGGTCACTATGAATCATCTAATAGTAAAATCAAATGGCTTTTTTCAGTCCTCATCCTCTATGAACTCTCTGAAGAATATGACACTCTTGGTCACTTCTCTATTGAAATACTCCCCACTCCTATTTTTAATGCCACCTACCACCATTGTAAAAGCCTTCATTATCAGTCTACTAGAATAGCCTCCCAAAAAGGAGGCTATTCTGTATCCAGTATCTCTCTCTTTGGATCCAGCCTTCATACCACTACTAGACTAACTGTCCTTAAGCCAAGATTTGTCAAGTCATTTCTTTGCTCAAAAATTTCAGTGGCTACCTACTGTCTATATGTAAAATCCAAACTCCATTGCCTGACATCCAAGGCTCTGTATAATCTGGTGCTATACAATCTGATACAAGCTTACTTCATGCTACTCCCACTCTAGGCTTTGGTCAAAATCTTCAGTTCATGATTCTCTGTACCCAGTTCACATTATTCTCCCTGTGTATGAAAAGTCTTTTCTTTTTCCACTTCTTTGTTGAATTCTGACTTCAAAGCCTGCCTTAAATACTACCTCTTTCACAAATATTTCCCAGCTCCCTCAGCCTGCCCCATTCCACCTCACAAAAATCTGTTTGCCTTTAAAGTATTGTTTTATAACAGTTGTCTGCATCTCATCACATCTCCCAACTAAGACTCCATGAGGTAACAGATAGTATCTTATTTTAATTTTGTATCTACTCCCAAGACCTAACACAACAATATGCACATAATAAAAACTTAATAAATGTTTGCCAAATCAAATTGATTAACTGAATTAAAAGCTTTCTCCATCCCAAGAGCTAAGGAACGTTAAATTTAAACAAGTAATTTTCTTTTCTAAAATGAAGCTTAAAAAAGACCTGTTACTAAAAAAAATCCTGAAATAATTTGCTTCTGCATTTTACCAAATATTAAACTATAGCCAAGAGAAATCATTTAAATCTCAAAAAAGAAACACATTACCTTAAGCTGTTGAATAGTTCGCTGTTTGATATCTAATTCCTCAGAAAATTGGTTTTTAATTTTTTCAAGTTCATAAACTTTACTCCTCAGTAATTTCTCTTGGTCATGCATTACAGAAATCTGCAAAGAGTATGTTTATTAAACAGATTGAGCACTTTTTAAAGAAATAATTAACAATCTTGATCATCTTTAAAATATTTATATATTTTTACAGATATCAGAAAATCATACATTCCATCGCTATATAAGGTGTCAAGATTATTCTTCATTACTCTAACAGAATACAGACAAATCAACATACATTTTCATCTTACATTGTTTTAAGAAACAAACTTTTTAAATAAATTCTATAGGAATCAAGAAAATACTTTTATGTAATGGAAAAATTTTTAATCATATGAATAATCCAGTGTAAAGGGTAATGGATTTATCTGTAAAATTTATCCTTATCTGTAAAATCATCAGTTGAACTCAATGACTTCAAAGGTCCCTTCCAATGCTATAATCCTGCAAGAATTTATAACTCCAAGTTAATTATTCTTTCTCTCCAGTACCACTCCTGGATATAAGCAAGGTACAACGAAAAGAATACTGAAGCTGGAGTAAGACGGTTTGGATTTGATTACCAGGTTTACTACTTTCTATTTGTGTAATACTGTGCAAATAACTTCCCCTCTCTGGGCCAGTTGTCTCATTTGTGAAATGATGTTAATTGAACTAAATGATCTCTAACGTTTCTTTCAGCACTAGATTCTATAATATTACCTTCACTTGCTGCATTATGAGCATGGGATGATGGCTGCTATTAGAGTATTTCTTAAAGCATTGAGAAGTTTAGTGTATTTGAATTCAGAAGTAATAAGTGAATCGATCGATAAAAGTGTATTTACAAATGATTACTAATAATAATGACAGTAAATCACCTTAACCAAACAATAAAATGCACATTACACTAAATTAGTAGACTCTTTAACCAAAGCAGTTCAACTACAAAATTACTTAAAATCTACAGATCCAACATCTCTAAGTTACCTTAAAATGAAAGACCTAATTCATTATACTGACTGACATAGGGAGACTTACAGCAACGACAATGGCTAAACTAAGACTACATATTCTTAAGTCTAAGATTTCTCAGGTCTCATCTATATTCCATCTGTTTATAAAGATAAAAATATATATGATCAGGGCTAATCTATTGTTTATTTTTATCTTTGTTACCTAGAACAGAGGTGTGAAACACATTGTCCAGAGGCCACATTTAATCCACAACATTCCAAAGTTAGGTACAATTAGATTAAAATGTAAAAATATTAACAAAATAAAAATACAATAAAACAAAGACAATATTACATTTCAAAACCAAGAAAATATGCAGCCAGCAGGGATCCTTATGTATAGACTGGTGACCTCATTTCCATCTGAGTTTGATGCTAATGATCTATTCCAGAGGATACCTCTTAGAATCGGCAAGTATTTAATTAAAATGCAAATCTAAAATTGCATCTAGATCACTTATGCTGGGGGAATACAGAAAGAAATTCAGTTTGTCTCAAAGGCAAGAGGAGGCAGAAACCAAGGTGGGACAATCTGGAAAGGAGTTAAAGCAATGGTATCTTCATCTTTTTTACCTACCATTTCCCAAGAATTTCTGAACTTTTCTCTTTCTAAACTTCTCTAAGTACAACCTGGTGAAAGCATAGTTTTGATTTGTGAATAAAAACTGAGTTAGTATTTAGGTTTGTTCTACTCTCGAAGTGATTAATATTTATATTTCTACCACTGCTCAAAGTTTAACTAGTATTTTTCAGAAGTCTATTTTTCAGATCATCTCCAGTTTCAAACATTTCTATTCCAATTTTACTTTTAATTTCCTATCTCTCATTCTATTCTGAAATGTTTTGCTTTCTTGTGTAAGGTTTTAGAAATGATCTAACTTTTTTCTTTTAGCTTTATTTTGTTTTAACTAAAGTCATCCAATAGAATGATTAAATTTACATTATTAAACCTCTTCCAAAGTGTGTTGGTTCTGCAGTTGATAGTTCTTGTTACAAGATCTTGTATCAAAAAAAGACAATTTTATAGCTTTCTAACTTGTATTTAAATTCTCAAATATATCTGTGATCACACTGATATGAATACTTCCTGCAACTATGCACACTGCAACCCATCTAAGCTTCTTCATTCCTCCACAAACATGTAGTTCATGTCTTCCTACAAGTCTCCCATAAGGAGAAGTGGAAAGTAGCAAATAGGGAGGCTGGATGTTCCTTGGATCCCAGCGCTGCTGGCTGCCATCCTGGGAGCAAGCACTGAGTGTAACAGTTGTCATCCTTCTGCCTTTCACCTCTTACACCCAGAATGCTTGACAAGGATGCCTGGGCAGAAGGTATCTTAAATTAACTTTTATTGCTGAATAATCTCTCATCGGCTAGTAGATCAGAAGGAAAATATTAAAAATACTATTATTTTGTTGCTCAAATTCAGAAAATAGAAGAAAAATTGTATTTTGAAGAGAAGACCCACAATTTATTTTCCAAAAGATTTCCCTCCAGAACCTAAAGATGATTTCAACATCAAAAGCTTTACCCCTGAAGAACCTTTCATTATGTCTGTCCATTTCATCAAGAAAAGGTTGTAATAGAACTGAGTAAAAAATGTGAAGAAAATTTAAAAAGTAGATGATCTTAAACATGAGAGGGGTCAGCAAAAAGAGTTTGTTTTGGAGATTCAGCAGAAGCCATTAGGGTTAACTACAGAAGGTCAGGAGGGCAAAAATGCTGTGATTAGGCAATAAAAAACAAACCCTAAGAATTCTTTAATTGGGGGAGGTGGGAGAGAGGGACCGGTGTCTCCTATTTCAAAATTTTTCACAAAGGTTGTTCAGCACATATAGAAATTTAAATGGATGGGACCCAGGTCAGTCACTGTTAAGTGCAGATCAGGTATCTTTAACTTGTGAACTATGTCTCAACTCAAAACAACAGGATTTGGAGCCTCTCTGTTTCAAATAACATATGAATATGCTGCAATATACTTTGATATATATTTGTACATATATTAAAAAGACCAGTCATTTCCAACTCATCTCATGTATCTGAGTAACTAAAGAACTGTATTTCTTTACAAATAGAGGTATTTGGGGTCTCACCTGAATGCTCCATGAAATAACAAGTGATAACTATTCAGATATAAAGAACTGGGCTAGCATGGTTTCATTTAGATGTAATTAAAATATGAATTTAAAATAACATTGCGTTTTCAGAAAAGGTAATTGTGGTTTAAAAAAAATCTTAAGAAATTTTAAAATGGTCTGCTTTCAAGAGATAGAAAGCATTATAAAGTGTAAGATAGATAATTTTAATTACGTTAAACTGAAAAGTTTTTGCAGAACCAAACCCAATGCAACCAAAATTTGGAGGGATGTAGAAAATTGGGAAAGAATTCTTATAACTAGTGTTGGGAACAAAGGTCTCATTTCTAGAATATATAGAGAACTGAGTCAAATGCACAAAAATACAAGTCATTCTTCAATTGATAAATGGTCAAGGGATATGAATAGGCAATTTTCAGAGGAAAAAATTAAAGATATCTATATTCATGAAAAAATGCTCCAAATCACTTAATTAAAGAGATGCAAATCAAAACAACTCTGAGGTACTACATCACACCTATCAGATTGGCAAACATGACAGAACAGGAAGATGATAAATGTTGGAAAGGATGTGGGAGGGTTGGAACACTAACACATTGTTGGTGGAGCTGTGAACTGATCCAACCATTCTGGAGAGCAATTTGGAACTATGCCCAGAGGGCTACAAAAATGTGCATATCCTTTGATCCAGCATTACTGCTTCTACGACTGTATCCTCAAGAGATCATAAAAATGGCAAAGGGTCCCACATGTACAAAAATATTTATAGCAGCACTCTTTGGCCACTAAAGTGGCCAAAAACTGGAAATCAAGGGGATGCCCATCAACTAGGGAATGGTTGAATAAATTATGGTATATGAATGTTATGGAATATTATTGCACTATAAGAAATGATGAACAAGAAGACTTCAGAGAGGCCTGGAAAGACTTATATGATCTGATGCTGAGTGAAAGGAGCAGAACCAGGAGAACTTTGTGCACAGCAACAACCACAGTGTACAAGAGTTTTTTTCTGGTAGATATGGAACTTCATAGCAATGGACTTAAAAAAGAAAAATTTCCCAATGGTCTCCTAAGACAAAATGTCTTCCACATCCAGAGAAAGAACTATGGAATTCAATCACAGAATATAGCAGATCATTTTTTTTGTGTGTATTACATTTTGGTTTGTTATATGATTTCCCCTATTCCTTCTAATTCTTCTACACAGCATGAATATAGTGAAAATGTTTTTAATAGGAATGTAGGTGTAGATCCTATATAAAATTGTATGCCGTCTTGGGGAAGGAGGGGAAAAAAATCTAAGTTATATGGTAGTGATTGTAGAACACTAAAAATAAATAAAATTAATATTTTTTAAAAATGGTCCCCTTTCTACAACTGCAAATTGGTCTTGCTGGCAGACATTGCTCTTCCTCATGAAATTAACAGTCTTATCTTTATATTTGGGGTTTAGTTTTCTAATAACTGTGTGGGCAAATATAACTTTTTCTGACATGTCTTCATCTCAGTTTAGTTTGGTTTGGGTCAGAACATTCAGAGAGCACTACTTAACTACTAAATTTTGGCTTACCAAGGCTTTTTCTGTAATGCAGAAAAGTCATCTTTGTAGTTTAGAAGATTTTATGAATTTTTCAAAGTTATGTAAATGTTACAATACAGTTGACTCTATGAATAACATTTGTTTTCTCCAGCATTTAAGGCTGCTTATTTTTAAGATTTCTGAACATACATTTGGCTAAATATGTTTTGCTACACTTGTTAATGCATTAATTGTTGCAGAGTTTTTAAGAGTTCATCATAAGAGGAATTCTCCACAGTGAAAGCCTCCCTTGCTTTCTTTTAGTATTGGAGTATGTGGCTACCTACTTATAATCACCATGTGTATTGGCCATGTTTTTTGCTCTTACATCTGCCCAATACTACCCTTCTATCAAGTTTTCTTGCAGATTTCTTATTTGTTATCTGTTCCAGGCTGCACACACACCAGGCACCAATTCTAGTATCCTCTGAATTATTTATTTTTACTTTTTCAGAAACTCAAGTATTTGAGGATTCATAATCACACAATACTAGTAAAATACTGGTATTGAAAAGATCAAATTTAACAGTAATGCACTATTGGTGAAGCTAAGAAATGGTCCAACCACTGCAGATACCAGCTAGTAGAAATGCAAGAAAAGGGATTGAACTGTCTGTGCCTTTTGACCATGTCTACAACTGAGGCTATGGCTCAAGAAAGTCAAAGAAGAATCAAAGGTCCAACACAGGCTAAAATGTTCATAAAAGGATTTTTGTGATTAGAATTAAAAACAAAGTGGTGCCTACTGATGTGAGAATGGCAGAAAAAAATGAAATATAAACATAATGGGTTATTACTGTGCAGTAAGAAATGACAAAGAAGAAGAACTGAAACATGAAGATTTCTATGAACTGAAGAAACAGGCAGAATCAAGACAGCAATAATGCAAACAAAGAAATCACTAAAATGAAGCTGAACTCTTGAGTAATGGAAAAAACCTCTTTCCAAGCACTGAGGTGGGAGACCAGTACATATTTTATCAATCAAGGCTTTCCTATCCAATGTATCTATAAGTTTTTCTTTGTTACAAAACAGGGTTCAGTCTAGAGGAAGGGTGAAAAATCACTCCCTTAAAGGTAAAGTATAAAGACAAAAGATATCAAAACTTTTTAGGTTTTGTTTTTTAAAAAGATGAACCCTGGGTAAAACAACGAAAAAGCAGTTCAATGAATAGGCTAGATAAGGAAGAATCAAAATCAAATGAACTCAGCGGTATCAACATGGCGCAGTGGATAGAGCACCAGCTCTAGAGTCAGGAGGATTTCAGTTCCAATTCAGTTACAGGATCCTCGGCAAGTCACTTGACTGCAATTGCCTCCAAAGGAAAAAAACAATCAAATGAACTAAAATCCAAGAACAAAAATTACTTGGAAGATTGTGGGAAAACTAGAAAACAGTCTTGGCAGAATTAGCTTTTGTACTAACATCTTACATTGTATACCCCAGCTAAACATGACTAAGTGATCTGGACATTCAAAGTCAAAATTTTAAAGTATTAGAAAATATGGAAACTTTCACAGCTATACTTAGGAGTTCTTAGCCAAACAAGGGATTTAAGCAGCCATAAAAGATAAATAATTTCAATTACACAAAATTAAAATGTTTTTGCGGTAAATAATCTAGTACAATTAAGATAAGAAGGGAATAGGTTAATTGGGGGGAAAAGCCTTTATACAATACGATAGTACAGAGAACTATGACTAAGATAAAAAGCCAAAAGTCATTCCCCAGTGGATGTGTGGTCACAACGATATGAATAGTTCTCAAAAGAACTACAAACTATTATCAACCACGTGAAAAATTGTTCCAAATCACTATTAAGAGAAGAAATGAAAATCAAACCAATGCTGAGGTGTCAAGTCACTCTCCAGTAAACTGGCAAAAATGACAACAGATAAAAATAGTCAAGTGTTGGAGGGACTATGGAAAGACAGGCACACAAATACACTTTCAGTGGAGCTATGAAATGGCCCAACTATTCTGGAAAGCAATTTGAAATCAGGCCAAGAAAACGATTTAAATATCTATATCCTTTAACTCAAAACTCTCACTGTAGGCATACACCCACAAAAAAAGTCAAACACAGAAAGAAAGGTCCCAAAGACAACAAAATATTTATAGCAAAATTTTAGGGAGTGGAAAAGAACTGGAAACAAAGTAGAAACTATCAAATGGAAAATGGCTAAACAAATTGTAGTAAAGGAATGCAATGGAATTTAACTGTGAAATAAAGACTATGAAGAATACAAAGAAACAAGGAAAGACTTACATGAACTGATGCAATGTGAAGAAAGTAGAAACATGAAAATAATATACATAAGCAAAACAACACTGAAAAAGAAGGAAAACTAAACACGCTGTAAATGTGAAAACCATGCTTGGCCCCAAAGAAGAGATGAAAAAATAAATTTCTTTCCTTTCTTTGAGGAGGTGGAGAACATGGATTTGGAACATTGTATAATACTATTCCAAACTGGTTTAAGGGTTAGTTTTGCTTTTCACCACTAAAAAAAAAAAGTATGTTACAAGGAAAGGCCTACATTATAAAGAAGGAGGAAGGGACATATTTGAAAGTGAGTGTGATGTCCAAAACAAATGATAGAGATGGGAGATTCACAGATGTGTAAAAGTGCATATTCTTTTCAGATTTCTCAATGTTCTGAACAGTTTTACTGATTTTTTCCCTCCTTTTCTTTTATAGGAGCTATGTAATTCTTAGAGACAATCTAACCTGCTCTCCTATTTAATTCTGGAAGCAACTTGTTGATTTGTATTGCTCATCTTAGATATTCACATTGTCACAAATGTACATACATAGAAATAAGTTCTTCAGGCAACCCATCTGATTTTACATCAAGATGATGTAAATCACCATGTGATGTTGATGTATATGGGAGATTACTTGGTAGAAGAAAGTCTTTAAGAGGCATTTCACTCAATTAAGTCAAATGCTTTGTTTTTTATAAAAGCTAATAATAGGACTTGATATCTTGTATTGTCTACATCTTCTAGCCAGTTCTGTGAGTGTGAAGATATGACATACTAAGCACTATCATTTATGAATGCTACTAATATTAAGAATGCTCTATCTAGGTGACTCATAAAAATTTTTATGAGAAAATCATTATATAGTATAGTAATGATTGGTGTTTTCTTGATGGCCTTTCTTCAATATTAATGAGGTTCATGACTGACTCCACAAATTTGTTTTTTTTTTCCCTTTTTTCAAATACCTTGTGACTCAGTCCTTCAAGATTCTTGCAAATGTATAGCCAAAGATGTTTCTGTGCAGCACTTGGTCTAATTCAGGTGATTTTCTCACCATTTTTGTCTTTGGTGAAACGTCTACCTAAGCACACTCAGGCCTAGGATATTAGAGACCAAGTGAGGTGGTTCTAATATTTGACAGAGAAAATCTGTCATAAAAATACCTGCAGATCTTCTCCATTTTTGTTCTGTCTGTTGTCTTTCACCCACCCTCAAGATAACTCTTAGTTGGGTCTCTTCCCAAGCTTTTAAAATCAAACTGATTTTACCCGCCCTCTTTCTCCATGCTTTGTAAAGTGATACTATTCATAATCTTCCATCATCCTTCTCTGCAAAACTTTACACACTGTTTATATTTTTACTGGATGCTCTGTTTGGCTGCCACAATTCTGCACTGACAAATCAAATATTTGCTGACTAAGCTATTCTTTAGGTTCTTTTGGTTTCCCTCATAAGGTGACTGAATTACAATGAATAAACTTTGGTGTATTACTATGTTTTTCATGGTCTTTATTTGTCATTGGTAAACTGTTCAATAACACAGATTTTATCTTAACTCAAAAATTCCTCAGAGTAACTAACCATTTGAAGAGTAGTACCTGAAATAAAAATAGAGTTATCATCAGGGTTTAACACTGGCTCTCAAGTACTAAATGGAACAATCTCAACCAATGGGACAAGACATTGGCTCCACAGTAGAAAGGTATAGATTTTGTATTTTCTCTTTCCTTCTTTTCCTACCTCCCTGCTTCCATTTCTTTTTTTTTTACTTTTCTTTCCCAGTACTAGGCAAAATACAAAACTGAAGAATTGTGATTTTTTTCACTAATGTTCTAACATTTTGTTACATTGTGATAGTGATTAGTTTAGGTTGAAATAGTTTTCACCTCTGTAGGCTGGCTTTTTAAAACTGTTCCTTGTTTCTTTTATGAGTCTTGCAATTAATTTTTTCTTTCAGACTTCTGAAAAGTTCCTAATTCTAATATTTTAGGTTCTAAACATATTAATTATCAATAATTAAAGCTTTTTTTGAAAATCTTGACTTTGGAGGTAAAAGACTCCATTGCTAAAACTATTTTACAATATCATATACATTTGATAAAAAAAATTGTGACCAATCTGAAACAACTTACCTCTTTCTGTACTTGCTCAATCTGCTTTTTGGCATCTGCAAATTTCTCTTTCAGATCAACGTAGTCTTCTTCTTTATGCTGAAGATCTTTTTTCAGCTTATGTGCAAGAGCAGAGTTGGTGGAGAGCTCTTCCTTCAATCTTAAAAATATCATAAAGTTACTTTCCAATAATAAAGGAGAGATGCAGTGCTATTATTCAAGGATCATAGTTGTTTAGCATTTAAATACAATTTTACACAATTATATCTTGTCACAAATATTTAAAAATTCTAACTACAATCAGACATAGTAAACCAAGTTTATAATATCTTGTATTTAAAAAATTAAGAACCAGGACTTCCCGATAAGATGGCTGCCTGAACAAAAACCCAGATTCCACATACCTGCTTCAACAAGAACCTATAAAATACACCAGCATAATTAATGCACTGTTGGTAGAGTTGTAAACTTATTCAACCATTCTATAGAACAATTTGGAACTATGCTCAAAGAGCTATAAAACCAAGCATACCCTTTGACCTAGCAATACCACTACTAGGTCTGCATCCCAAAAGAGATAATAAAGGAAAAGAACCTATATATACAAAAATATTTATAGCAGCTCTTTTCTGGTAGCAAAGAATTGGAAACTGAGGGGATGCCCATAAATTTGAGAACGGTTGAACAAATTCTGGTGTGTGATTATGATGGAATACTACTGTGCTACAAGAAATTATAAGCAGGATGCTCTCAGAAAAACCAGGAAAGTCTTACATGAGCTGATGCAAAGTGAAATGTACTGTGTTCAAAGTAACAGCAATATTATAGAATGCTCAGCTGTGAATGACTTGGTTATTCTCAGCAATACAATGATCAAAGGCAACTCTGAAGGATTTAGGATGAAAAATGCTATCTATCCCCACAGAAAGAATTGGTGGTGTCTGAATACAGACAGAAGAATTCTTTTTTAACTTTATTTTTCTTTAAGGTTTTTTTTTTGATCTATGTTTTCTTTCACAACATGACTACTATGGAAATGTTTACATGACTACACATGTAATACCTATATCAAATTGCTTGCCTTCTCAATGAAGTGGAGTGGAGAGGTGGGGGAGGAAGGAAGGTAGAGAATTTGGAACTCAAAATTATAAAAATGAATGTTAAAAATTGTTTTTGCATGTAACTGGGAAAAAATAAAATACTAAATGAATTTTTACAAAAAGATATGAAAGAAGCATATCAAAATTATTTAAATAACCTATAAATACTGTGTTTCTATGTAGAACTTCCTGCATTTCCAATAGCTTTTCCTTTAAATACTTAGATGTGATTATCAGTCAATACATCTAGATTTAACACTGTCTAAAAATAACGCATCGGTGTAAAAAATGATCAAGAAATCTGAAAAAACTACCATGACTTTTCCCATTCCAGAATTGCAAAAAAAGTTAGCCAGAAAACCATAAACAATTATAGCAAAGGGAATCACCAATGGAAAGCACCAGCATGAACAAGCCAACAGCTTTCAAGTACAATCAGGCCAGAGATACATGAATCTTGGAAGATTCAATACTCAAAAGCAGGGGAAACAGAAAGTGTCCCCAAGGTAGTCAGAAACCCATAGAATGGGCTTTGGAAGTCACCTAGAGTTACAATGACCAGTTCAGACATCTCTTAGACAACAGAGAGGGCTTAGAAGACTCAATATTCTGAACTTCAAATATCTAGGAGGGACCCGATCCAAAGAGGCAGAAGTCAATATAGGAACCCAGGAGATCCAGGTTGGGACCAACCAGGGCCAACCACTCCATCTAAAAGTACAGCAGGGGATACAGACAAGTCTTGGCACAAATCCCCAATTCAAGAATTAAGTCTGGAAATATCAGTCAATGGAAGAAGACACTGACCACTATATGTAATTATTGTATACACAAACTGCCCCAAAATCTAATCTAGAAGGAAATAGTAATTCTGTAACAAATGCCCAAAGACACAAAGAAAAAAAGTATTTCCCACAAAGTTGACATGAATATCTAGGAGAATTGATGCAAAAAACTTTTAAAAACTAAATTTAAAAATCTTGAATTAGAATAAACTTACAAAAAAAAAAAAAGTAATAAACTTTACCCAAGAAATGTGCTCCCTGAAAACCAAAATAGACCAAAGAGAAATCAATGACTCCATGAGACAGGAAGAATTAGAAATAAAAAGAATTAGGAAAATATAAAAATTTAAAAAAGAGATTAAAAAAAAGAAGAAAATGTAAGGGGTCTGATACATATAAAACACTGATCTGGAGAACAGGATGTGAAGGTATAAATTAAGTATTACTGGGTTCTCTAAAAAACCATGATTTTCTTTTTAAATCCTGATCACTGTATTTCAAAAAATCATAGCTGCAAACTGCCCAAATTTATTAGAAACAAAGAACAAAGTAAAGATAGAAAGAATCCATCAGTCACCTTCAGAAAGGGAAAGTGCCATGAATGGTATAACTGAAGTCTAGAATCTCCATGTTAAAGAAAAAATACTGAAAGATGCAAGGAGTCAAATACTAAGCTTCCGCAAACAGAATCATACAAGATTTAAGTTTCAACTACAAACGAGAGATCATGGAAAAATATATTTAAAAAGGTAAGAATAATTTGTCCTGCAAAGCTAAGCATAATGCTACAAAATGGACCTTTAATGGGGGACTTTCCAGCAATTTTAATGAAAAATCAGAGCTGAATAGGAACTTTGAAATGCAATCACAAGACTCAAGAGAAATCTAAAAAGGTAAATTAACTTGAGCAAGTGGAAGCAGTTATATGAGGATTCTGTATTAACCTTCTGATGTGAGAAAAGTGTCCTTTCAAATAAACTTAACTCATAACTGAACCAGAAAAAGTACAGTTGAGTGAGACACACACACACACCCTTACACACACACACACACACCCTTACACACACACACACACAACCCTCAACAGCTAAATAAGTGAGTGGGGGGGGAGGGGTGATAATATCATGGAAGGAGAGAATAGTTGAAGTTAAACGGCAGGGAAAAGCAAAGATCTAGAATCTAATGGGGTACCAATCAAATGGGGAATGGCTAAATAAACTATGGTAGATGAATGTATTAGGATATTATTGGGACATAAGAAATTATGAAAGACATGATTTCAAAGAAATTAGAATTTTAAGTGATGCAAAAAAGTAAATACACCCAGGAGAACAAACATATATAAAAATTGGGCCAATTCAATAATAATAATTAAAATTAAAACTAAAAGTTCTGAGGTTTTGCCTTAAGAAAGACAATAAAAGACAGTCAGGGCTGGAGGTATTATGGAAAGACAGATACACTACTAGTAGACCAGAGAACTGATCCAAACATTCTGGAAAATAATTTGTAATTAAAGTTATCCAACTGTTCATATCCTCTGATGCAGCGATTTCCAACACTAAGTCTACTCAAGAAGTACCCTAAATGACAGGTTTATTCCAGAAGTATACTAAATCACAGGAAAGTCCCACAGTGACCAAAATATTTTTATCAGTACTTTTTTTTAAAGCAAAATCTACACCTAAGTACATTTTCATAAATTAGGGATTAATTGACTGAACTGTGGCTTGTGAATGTAATAGAAAATTATTGTGCTGTAAAGGATGATAAACATGAATAGTTCAGACAAAGAAAAATCTGTATGAAGACACAATGCAGAAGTGAGAAAGAAGTAGGAAAATACACAAATGATTACCATAACATAAATGGAAAAACACAAGAAGACAATTCAGTTCAAATACAATGATTGATGTTAAAAACACACTTTCCCTCAGTTAAGAAATGGTGAACTATGAGTTATATAGAAAATAGATTTGAAGTTGAAAAAGACCTCAGTTGTTATAAAGTCTTACTACTTGGTTTTAAAGAGATGGGAACTAAAAATCAGAGGTAAAGGGATTTGCCCAAGGGCCCAGAGGCATTAAGGAGTAGAACTGGGATGCAAAATCAGATCCCTTGACTCCAAATGCAGTCCTGTGTCCACTGTGCTACACTGTCTCTCCTCGTGCTCTGTCAATCACTTGCAACAACTATATCAGAAAGATTTGGGGTTTTGGGTTTTTTTTAGTATGGAAAGGTAATATGCAACTGTTTAGCATTTAAAACCACTTACTATTAATAACCTTTGACTTACTTTTTTATTTCTTGGCTGCTACTCTCATTTTCTTTGTTTTTTATCTGAAGTGAATCTTTCACATTTTGCAAATTATTCATCAGCTGTGTTACTTCCTCCTTTAATTTAGCTTCCTTGTCACTTAATTCTTTGGTGTTTTTGTTGGACTTGTTAAGATGTTCTTCCATCTCTTTCAGATTTCTTTCCAGTTTCAAAACAACAGATTCTTTTTCCAGAACTACTTGTTCCAACCTAGCTAACTGATTATCTGTGTCCTTCTCAGTCCCCAAGATAGTTTCCAGTTCTTTGATTTTCTCCTTCAGGCTGATGATTTGTTGTGTAAATTGTGAAATTGTTTTCTCTGACTCAGCTACATGTTGTTCTTCAACAGCAAGTCTAATTGTTTTTCCTTCTAATTCTTCTAAAAGCTGTTTGATGATGCTTTCTTTTTCCTTTAGTAGATTATCCTGATTCTTCTTTTCACTGATTTCCAGGTTTAGATTATTGTTTTCCTCCTTAATATTTCTCACTTCCTGATGTAATTTTTCAATTTCTTGCTCCAGTTCCTGGATCTGGTTACTTTTATTGGAGGAGACATTTGCCATCGCCTTGCACTCTTCCCAAATGGCTTCAATACTACAATGAAAAGAACTCTTCCTTCTAAAGCACTCAAGACCAGATTCTCCAACCAGTATATTTACAGAATAGTCCTCAGCATCTGTGGTGGATAGAATATTTGGCAAATTATCACCAGGACAATCCTTTAGATTGTGTGATTCTACCTTTAGAGTCTGAGGTACAGAATCAAGCATATGCAACTTGTCTATTTTTGTCTGCATTATTTTTATTTGTGCCACTTTATTTGTGATATTTTGTCTAGTTGCTGCTATCTCCTTTAGCAGTTCCATAACCTTTTCTTCTTGTTCTTGGTTTATGGTTTTCTGTGCATGTAATTCAGAAATTGCACTCTCATAATGAGATCTAATTTGTTGAACCTCTACATTTAACATAGAAGTTTTCTCTTTTGAGCAGGACAATTCCTGCAGCAAACTTGCAATCTGTTGATGTAATTCCTCATTCATTGCCTTTTCGTTTGAAAGTTCCTTCTCTATGAAGAGTACATTTTTCTGTAATCTTTCATTTTCCTCTTGCAAATCTCTAGTTTCAGCTTCTGTTTCTAAAACGTTTTGTTGTACAACTCCAGTTTCCTTCTGCTCTTCAGGGAGGGTGGCTCTAATATTAACAGGTCCTATAAAAATAAAACTGTTACTATTCTTGGAAAATTTCGGTAATAACAAAAAACCTCTTTAAAAAACAAGACCATTCAAATAGGCAACATTTTGAAACATTCTAATGAAAATGCCTACATTTATCCCTAAAGAAATTAATTTGAATAGCATATTAATACAAGAAATCTTGGATCATATGTTTCAATATGGAAGTCATGGTTTACTCTTTCTATGCAGCTAGATCCTAGTAAATGTCTGTATTTTGCATTAAGTATGCTGAATCCCAAGACTACACATAACTCTTCTCCAGAATTACTTTGCAGAAAATAGGGTCTTAAGTTCAATTTGTAGGCAGGCATTGCCAAATCACATGGTTTTGCACTGGGCCTGAGTTTCAGGACATGACAAACAATATAAAAGAAAGTTTTCCCTCAAAAAGTTTCAAACCCAGTGCATCTAATAATACACTTCAGTTCTTACCTATTTTTCCATCAACAACACAACAAAAAATCCTAAACTTTTGGGTTTGGGGATTACCTTCCAGATTTGAATACATTTTCCTCAAATGTATTGTAAAAGTTGATTCATTTACCACTAATCCAATTGTCTTCCCATTAACCACACTACCTTCCAGGCAAAATAATTACTTTACAAACAGGAGGCCTAAAGGGGAAGTTATTCCTCTGTTCTTTCTTTATTTTCCCTAGTCTCCACCTTATGAAATAGTTCTGAAAGACATTATCCCACAGTACAATACTGACAATCATGTTTCACAATGTTATGCTGTTTAAGTAAAAAATATTAACAAACATTTTTCAGTTGCCTTTATTGAAACACTGTCTGTGAATTCTTTTTGTAAAGGGAAAAAAATGAAAAAAGTAGTTATTGTAGAAAGATCTCTGATATAAGCATGTTAATAATAAACAAAACCGGATGTAATTAACAACTGCATATATGTATACGTATACACACACATACACATGTATAGGTACAGGTATATATTTGTTACCTCTTGTTTTAAATTTTTGTTGTTCAGCTGTAACGCTTTGTGACCCCATTTGGGTTTTCTTGCCAAAGATACTGGAGTGGTTTGCTATTTCCTTCTCCAGCTCATTTTACAGGTGAGGAACCTTAGTTAGGTTCTTAGTTAGGAACTAAGGTAAACAGGGTTAAGTGACTTGCCCAGAGTCACACAGCTACTAAGTGTCTGAGGCCAAATTTGAACCAGGTTGTACTTGATTCCAAGGCCAGGCTCTATCCGCTGTGCCACCTAGCTCCCCTGTATTAATTAAATACTAACTCCTTAACATAGATAGCCCCATGAAAAATAGAAAATATCTGCATACAAACTTCTTTGGTGATTACACATTAAACCTCAAATAATACTTAGCAAAAGATAGGATGTTAGACAATGTTTAGAAATCTCATCAATAGTTCATTTTGCAGTAATTCCCCTAAGTTTATCTTATAAAACCAAAAAATTTCTTTTGTATCTTGACTGGGCTCTTACAAAAGCTATGCCTACATTCTATTTCTCCCAAAATGATTCACTATGCTACTCTCCAGTGTCTGTTTCAAACGTTCTTGTCTCTCCTCAAGCCTCCCAAAGTACAACCTATCTCTACCTTCTCAACCAAGGATCTCCACTATGTTTCCCATGAATTGTTACTGGAGTCTAAATTATCAATTATTAATTTCATTGACAGATGACATTCCATCCTCTAAATGTTCCTAGGATTTTTTAGGAGAAAAATGATCTGAAAATCATCTAGTCCATCTAGTAACCAAAATGAATCCCTACTATAACATAACTAACAAGTAGTCTTGTAGTGTCTTGCCAGATGACCTCCTGAGGTCAACTTTTGAACAGCTTTAATTTTGAGGAAGTTTTTGACTCCCTTACAACTCTGACCCATTACTTCAATGTATTCTTTCTGGCAACCTCAGCTATCCAAAGCATAGATGAGAGTGTGGGAGTGTAAGCCCAAAAGGGATATAGTTAATTAAAAGGATGCCTCCAGGCCCATGCACTAAAGCTTATGCATCTTTTGGAGAAATGAAAGCTACTTAACTCCTCATTTAGATCCTGTCTATTCTGATTTTACACAACATGGTTAGCCCATAACCAGATCAGGTATGATTAGGATGCTCTACAGGTATGGGAAAAGTCATAGTGTAATTTTAAGGTATTAAAGCTTAAAATTATCCTATGGCTTTGGGGGCACTGCAGAGAATCTCCAAGGCATTCACTTACCCCATTGTCTCAAGTTAAGGACTTTGCCTCATACTTCACTGAGTATGAGTGAACTGAGACCATACATGGAGAGATCACCTTTCTCCTCTTCTCATCTCATATTCTGACAACTCCGTTCACTATTCCTTCTTCACTCTAGTCTCAGATAAAAGTCCTTCAAACTTGCCAAGGCAAACTTATCTGTATGAACTCTCAATGCCATCTACTCCCAGCTTCTTCAATAAATTACCACCACTATCAACCCAACTCTTCTCTTGGATCTTTCTGGTAGTATACATGTTCAAGTCCCCTCATCCTTACAAAAACCTCACTTGATCCAACCAGCCGTAAGAGCTATAATCCCATAACTTTCCTCTTTCACAGCTTAACTCCTTGAATAAGCTGTCGACAATCGATGCCCCCAATCTCTCTCCTCTAACTTTCTAAACCCTGTACTAACTTCCAATCTCATTCTTCAATTGAAATTGCCCTCTCCTTTAACAATTAGCTCTTAATTGCCAAATCTAAAGGCTTTACCTCAATATTGATCCTCTGCCTCTACAACATTTGACATCATCAAACACCTTCTCTTGTGAGATACTCTCTTCTCTCTAGACTTTTTTACACTGCTCTCTCCTGATTTTTCTGCTATCTTCCCAACCACTGTTTCTCAGTCTCATTCACTGGATCTTTATCCAGGTCACCTATGCTGTGGGCGTCTCTCAAAGATTCCTCTTAAATCAATTCTCTTCTCCCTTTACAACTTCTCCCGTGGTAGTCTCTCATCAGTTCTCATGCATTCAATGATTATCTCTACACAGATGATTCCCAGATCTATATATCCAGACCTAGTCCCCTTTGCTGAGCTACAGTCACATATTGCCACCTGCCTCTTGGATATTTCAAACTGGAAACATGCATCACCTTCTCAAACTCAATGTGTCCAAAACAGAACAGATTACCTTTCCCCTTTAAATCTTTCCCTTTTCTGAACTTCCCTATTATCAATGGCACCACCATCTTCCCAGTTATCCAGGTTCACAACTTCATTGTTGAAAATAATTCTTCACTTTCATGCACTCCATACAGCACTGCAAAATCTTGTCATTTTTAACTTCACAAAACCTTGAATATGTGCCTTTTCTCACCATTCTCACCATTCATCAGCCATAAGGCTAATTCACATATTCACCACTTCTCACCTTCCCTACTACATCTGCCTTTTAAACTTTCTCCCAGTTTAGGCTGATTAGCAATGGATTAGATATGGGGTCAGAGAGAGAGGAGTCAAGGGTAATAGCAAGGTTATGAACCTCACGTCTCTCCATACTTCAACCCATTGTCTGCTCACATGCCAAAATAATTACTTAAAAGTATATTTCTGACTCTGTCACTATCCTGACTCAGAGAGCTCCAGTGACTCCCAATTACCTCCAGTATTAAATATAAAGTCCTCTCTTTGGCATTTAAGGCTCTACATAACCTGACCCCTTTCTGTCTTCCCAGTCTTCTTACACGTTACTTCCCTCCATGAATTCTTCAATCCAGTTACATTGGTCTACTTATAGTTCTTCATATATGATATAACATCTCCCTAGCTCCATGCCTTTGCACTGACAGACCCCCATGCTTAGAATAGTCTGTTCTATCATCCCCATATCTTGAGTTTCTTTTGCTTCCTTCCAACTCAGTTCAAATTCCATCTTCTACAAGGTTTCCTCTCTAGTCACCTTTACATATCTATATGTTACCTACCTATTATATTATTGCTATATCTAGTTATTTACATATTACCTCCCCCATTAGAAGGTTGAGGGCAGGGACTGTCTTATCTTGTCTTAGTCTTCCTTTGTCTTCTTGTCTTCCTTTGTATGTACAGGTTTAGAACAATATATGGCACATAACAAACCTCAGTGACTTTTTGTCTAAAGGACTATACTGTATATTATCAACATTTAAAAGAAAAACTGTGTTGGCAAGACAAGTACTACAAATTGCAACTGAAATAGAACATATTTAACTAATTAAATAATGTAACTTCCTTCTTAATTAGGTAATATTTGCCTTTTCTTTCAATTAAATAGTACCATTATAAACCCATTATATAATGACTTAACCAGTAAAGAATGTTACCATAAATTTATGCAAGTTATCCACATGACTTTTAAATAACAAAGAAATCTTGGCTTATCAGATGCAATAAAATCTATCTAACTTGGCCTAATCCATTAGAAACTTTGCCTGAACCATAATCTTTACAATAAGCTAGATATATAAAACATTTTAAACTATTTTAAATTCAATGCCTAATTTCAGGAAAAAACTTTCACATTCATTTTTGCCTCTAAGTTGTACCCATCCACCCCAAACCCCAATTTCTATCAGTTCAATTCAAATCATTTACTAAATTCCTACTACGTATAAGGTACTAGCCAAAGAAGAAACTATTCCTATCCTCAAGGAATTTACATGGGGGAGAGGGAATGGGACAGGGGATTTGTTAGTACAACATTCATACAGATGGATAAGTAAATAAAAAATGATTTTAGGAAGGAGAATATATCAATAAAAAGTTAGAGAAGGTTCCACTGGGAGTTGGCATATAGCTTTCTCCTACCTCTGAAGCTCAATGTCTAGGTACTTTGATTGTATTTATGTATCTTATATTAATATACGTATATTTGCATGTGTGCATATATATATATATATATAAAATTTTTTCCTCTATGGTAGCATTCTCTCCTTATATTGTAAATTTTCTGATGGTAGAGATCATGAATTTTTTTTTTTTTTTTTACAGTTCTCTACTGGGGTTGTATACATACTCAATGCTTAATCATAGTGTAAAATCTCTCATTTAAAGACCTAGAGATTTCACAAAACAAAAAGGTGGGAGGGAAAAGGCTAATTTGTTCCCTAACTTTGGTTTTACTTCTCAAGTTTTTTTATTCCCTTCCTTAGCACTTTCTAAAAGTCATAGAATTATAAGAAATCCCTAAGGCTCATGGCTAAGTGGCAGAGTTGGGATTAGATCCCATGTCTTGACTCTTATTCCAGAGCTACCGTGGGATTCCTCCCTCACCCCCGAACCTACCCTTCTTCCAAACTTCCATATTTCTAGGGAATTCTTCTAATCTTCCAGTTTCATAACCGCATCACCCTTGATTCCTCACTCTCCCTCTCCACATATGCAGTTGCCAATTGATCTCTATAACACCTCTGCATATCCAACCCTTCTCTCTAACCCACAGTTTAGTTCAGGCCCTTGATCACTTCTGACCTAGAACCTTCAACATTACTAATTGGTCTGCATCAAGTTTCCCATCACTCTAGTGCATTCTCCACACAAACTACCTTAAGGGCTGACTATGTCATTCCTCAATTTAATCAACACTAGTAACAACTATTGCCTCTAGAATGAAATAGAAACTCTTCTGTATAGCTTCTAAAAAGACCTAAACTTAGCCCCATCCTGTCTTTTCAGTCTTATTGAATGTTACTTCCCCTCTTGCACTCAGTGATCGGGCCAAACTAGACTTCTTTTCACTCTTCATACATGACATCCTATTTTCCACACATCCTACATGACACTCTATTTCCCATATATCCTATTTTCATACTGGTCATCCTCCACATCCAATATATATTCTTATCTTCACTTCATGGATTCCCTTTCCTCCTTCAGGATATTTTCAGAAGCTTTTCCTGATCTTCCTCAGTTGCTAGTGTCCTGCCCATCTCAGATTATCTTGTTATTTAGTTACTTTATGTTTATTTGTATTTCTCTCTTAATACTTATTCTGCATATACTTACATATGGACTTGTCTCTCTCATTAGCATGCTAAATTCCTGGCAAGCACATATAGTTTCATTCATTGTATTTCTATCTCCAGCATCTTGAAGAGTATCTGACATACAATAGGTACCGAATAAATACTGGCTGATAATTATTTATTGAAGTACCAGTGTCACTGATAATCCTCTGGTGCTTATACTATAATCACCAACCATGAATTTTCTTCTAAGGTATATTTTGGTCATTAATTCAGTATTTTTTTCCATGCTAAAATCAGATCCTTAAAATATTTTCTCAAAGGCCTTATGTTTAACCAGACAAACATTTTTCTCACTCTTCTAAATCTTCAGAAGTATTCAGAAACCCTTAATTCTATTTCTGAAAAATTCTCTGAATTATCACCATTGCTTTGTACTCTCCTTTTATCATCCATGTTTATAACCAGTATCATTTCTGAAACAAATTTGGTCACTTCCAATTTTACCTATGTTTAGAGAGCCCAGATCCAGTAAGAAGTATATTACCAGAAGAAGAATATAAGAATCTTGAAAACTCACCAGAATTAGGAAAACATTACTTTATGCTTGCTATCAGTTCTCATTTATATCATAGGAGGTTATTTTTGTAACATTGCCCACTGAAGTCCTACTCTGATGTCTGGTTATAGCAGGAAAGGTGACCCTGGATCCTCAAAGGCTATGAAAAGTATGGGTCTGACCAAATTGGTGTATTATTTGAGTACTGACATAGTTAAATTTAAAAAGGAGGTCCAAATAATGAATTTTCTCCACCAAATTCATTAAAACTTTGCAGTGGTGGTAGGAAAACCCACTTCCATACAATCATGGATCTCTAATGTGTTGTCAAATATATTGCATTTGATTTTCCCAGGTTGATTATGAAAATCATATTGAAAAAATTGTCACAAAATTTAACTAGATTGTCACAATTTCCTTCTCTCATCTATTATGCTGAGTGATGTACCAAAATTAAAATTACTTTTCACTTGGAAGTCCTTTAAATTATTGACTAGTAGTTTATGTCAGTTCTGCATCATCAGTGCTGTTCATAAATTGTTAATGCAACTATGGTCCAAAGCTGTTCTAAGCACTGAAATGAAATGGCTTACCTCAATTTGTCTTTACCAGGAAGCAATTACTGAGGCTGGTTTGTATTATTATTTTTGCCCTTTCTTAGAATATATTTTCCATTTTCTAATCTTTGGGCACTTAGTTATTTTTTAAACTTCTTGGAAGACAACTTAAAAAGTGGCTCTATAACTCAATGTATGGAAGGGGAATTTCCTAAGGGAATGCATACTCTAAGGTATGCAGCCCTGCTCCATGCTGCTCTGCATATGAGCCATACTTCAATTTCGATTTCAGGATAAGGGCTCTTAACCTTTAAGTTGGTAACAGGTGAATAAAAGGCACCAAGGGGACAAGAATTTCCAACTGAGATGCGTTCCGCTAATGCTGAAACACATACACATGCACTTAAATCTCATGTTTGTTCCACTAGCAAGGCACAAAGCTTACTAGCAAGGAAGGCAGCACTTTTCTAAGGCTGTATGTGAATTCTGAAACCTTACTGACTTGGATGTTTAGAGCCTTAATTGTGAATTAAATCCATGTCTGATTTTCTAGCTACCATTAGATGACAGTTAAGAGTAAGAGAAGAACATTGGAAGACCCTTCTGGAATCAGCTACTTATGTGAAGTTAGATAAAAAATAGATGATCTTTTCCTTAACAGAGAATTGTCTAAAACACAAAGACACTGACAAACCTTAGCACCTTCCTTCTATGACTACTATCCTAATTTCACCCTGTACATATCTTATTTGTATCTAGCTGTCTGCAAGCTGTCTCCCCCATTAGATTGTGAGCTCCTTGAGGGCAGGAACTATCTTTTGCCTGTCTTTGTATTGCCAGGCCTTAGTACAGTCCTCAGCACATAGTAGGTGCTTACTAAATGTTAGTTGGCTAATTTTATAGCATAATGGTATGGATCTGTAATTTCATTCATATATGGAATATCTACATGAGGAAACACCTTCTCCTAATGTAGGTCAACCCCTTCTCTGCCTAAAACACAGACTTGAAAGGTTAAGTGGCAGGGCCAGAGTCACGAGGCAGGATGACAAGTCTTGAAGCATGGTCTTCCTGGTTCCAAAGTCAGCTTTTTATATACCATGCTGTTGACTATAACTAAGTTATGCAGTGCTTTAAAGTTTTCAAAGCACTTTACTCACAATAATTCTGTAAGAAGCAATATCCACAGGAAATTTGATACTTCCCATTTTAACCTAATAACTGAACAAGAAATCCTTCCTTGTGTTATTTCAAATCATTTATGCCATCTAGAGATGGAGATGAGCTGATTCACAACTTTACATACTTGGTCTTTTGAAAAAGTTCACCTTTAAACCCACTTTTTATATTTTGAATTCTTTAGACTTCCCAGGTTTTTTCCCTATGAATTTCTCCAGTCCACTGGTCTGATGATGGCTCAGGTTTCTGAGGACATTTGCCCCAATCATTTATTCTACTTCACTAAAATATTGTTCCTACTATATTCAAATAGCATTTTTATAATAATATAGGATTGATTGCATTGTTTTTCAACAGACATTTTAAGGTAAGTTCCCTAGTATTAGATTCAATATCAAAAATGTCAGTCATTACTGCCATTTCCGCTAGTTAAGATTTCAGCTAAAACAAATTATCTTTCCTTATTTCAATTTGCCATCACGCTACAGTCACACTTCTAATGTGTACTAAATGTATCATAATGATTCTATCTTCTTGCTTTTGAACATAAGAAGCTTCTGTATGCAACTCTTGTATTGCTTTTTTAATGAAGAAATTCCTATGTTCTTCTCCAAAACAAATTCAAAGAATGTTAAAGCTGGAAATGACTCTAGAGACCATCTGGCCCAACCATCTCATGTTACAAATGAAAGAACTGGAGACTAGAAAGGGAAAGTAAGTTGCCCAGCATCACAAGTAGAAAATATCAGAGGCAAGACTCAAATCCAGTGTTCATTCCATAATATTGGACTTGTTTGTAACAGTTGTAGGGACAGAAGAAACAATGAAGAGATACTTGTAATCAGTAAAGCAATGTTGCTCTCTAAACGTTTCCTCATTTCACGAGCCAAGATTTTCTCACAACATTAAGTTTGGACATGGGAGGCTAGCTACTTTATTTCCAAACTTTGGTTTATTTTGAGAGAGAGAAAGAGAGAGAGGATTAGAAATACAATCCTGGTGTTAAGATAAAAACTTTAAGTATAAAAAGAAAATTAGTAAGAAAATTTTATAACAGGTAAACAAGGTACTTAACTTATTCCATAAGTTTCTATTCTTTTAATCTTTACTCTGAGATATTCTGTTCCTTATGAGTAAAAGAGAGAAACCTATAAATACATGTACTGGTTTTTAAAGTAATGAGTATATTTGTTACATCTCTGCTCCCCCCCAAAAAAGAATACATCTCAGACCTAAGCAATGTAATCCACGTGGCAGTAGCTACCTATAGAACTTGTACAAAGGTTTATATTTTTCAGCAACAGAAAAATCATATATCACCAAACATTTCAATCTGTTCTTACAGCCTGGATATAGATAAGAGAGTACATTATAGGCTTTTGTGTGGGAGTTATCCAACATTAATTATCCAAGTGAATTTTCTTCTAAATTTCATATTAAAGATACTCTGTCTAGATATTCAACAATATATTTAAAAACAAACTGCCCAGATACTTTTTTCCCTTCCTTTATCTTAAAACGTAAGGAAACATAGATAAAAGTAAAACCCTAATTGTTTCCTTCGGAAAGGTATTATTGAATGGTTGAATATGTTTAAGTAACGTGAAGGAAACTCTCCTTATAAAAAGGTTGAATTAGGAGGGATGATGGGAAGAGTTAAGATTTTATATCTGGAAAGAATACTGAACTCAAACAAAGTCAGGCAATCTAGATTCAGATCTCTCTTGTCTTTTAAACTGAAACATGTTTATTCCTTTTGTACTAGAGATGTAACACTGAATGGATATTCCTTTATTCACAGTAACCTATGGGGAAACACATTAACTCCAGAGTCTTTGAGACAAGAAACTTGACAGAAATGTCTTGTCTTCCAATATTTTGCACAAAGAACAGTGGCATGCAGGCTTGAAGAGGGAAGAGAATGAGTATTTCAGAAAAAGAGGTGTTGCAATTTTTTTGGGCATAATGACAATAACAGGGAAGGAGAGAGAGAATTACTGAGTTTAATCAAGAGCCATGAACACAGAAACTAAAGAATAAGCATGCAAAAGCAGCAAAAAGGGGGAAAAGCATAAAATTTAAATACATATTTATTACAATGCTTAGAAAACAGTTTTAAAGTGTAGTCCTGACTGTAAAAAAAAAAAAATGCCAATCATCTCAGAGTAGAAACTACTGGCATTTAGTTTTTAATCCAAGTTTTTTCCTCAGATGAACAAATTTATTCCTATTTGCAATCCTCCTGTTTAGCTCTGGCACAGGAGTTAGTTTTCTGAAGTAGGCCCAGTTGGCAGGTGAAGAAGAGGTACCTTTCTTTATGGGCAGTTCTTCCTGCTGGGTTGGACTGTCTTCAAGTGATCGCTTTCTTCCCAAGTAGGTTCTATTCTCCTTATTCCTCTCAGTTTGAATTTCTTCAACTCTTTCATTACTGTTCAGCTTTGATATTTTCTTTTTAATAGTAAACAAGGTCTCATCCTAGAACAAAGTAAGTTCAAATTACTTTTCAGGAAACCAAAATTAAAAAAAAAACAACTTATTATCAGTAAGCCCGGGTTAGCTCCTCTTTTTTTGCTTTTAAAAGGAAAAAGTCCTCCTCTTCAGAAAGAACAGGGAGTAAAGGGCATGACATATTTTACTCACTAAACATTCTTTTCTATTACAACATCCCCATCTGCTGAAACTTTAGGTTTTTGCCACTAAAAGCTGTTAATTCAGACAAAGATCCCAATTATCAGTGAAAGTAGACTTCAATATTTCCTTTTATCCTATGTACATACAAAGCTATTATAAATTATAAAGGTTCTTGTGCAACTTTACAACACCAATTTAAGAAAACTAAATCCTTTAACTAAAATTAGCACTATATTTCCTTAATAACTTTAAAGTATTCTTTGTTTGAGGTAAGACCTTTAATTTCACTAATAAGGTATGCTGCAACCCCTCTTCTGCCCCCTCCCCTCAGTGATGATCAGCAAATGCTCTGAAATTTAATTGCCTAGGGTACTGAAAGGTTAAGTACTTTGCCCAGGGTCACCTGGTAAGAATTTTCAAACTTTTAGATATTTATTTTCTTATAAATTAGGGTGCATTTTATCCTGGTTCAGAAGCTATACAGAAAATTCACATGCTAAAAAGTCACAGAATTACAAATTTTGAATTGAAAGGGAACCTTGGAGATCAGAGTTTAATTCCCCTTATTTAACAGATGAGGAAACTGAGGATTAGAAATGTTAAAGTGACTTATTAAATGGCAGAGCTGGAACTTGAAACCAGCTCCTTTGATTACAAATTCAGCAATCTTTCCATTATACCATGTTATGTTTCCAAAAAGGGCCTGGCGTAGAAGAACATCAGGGTCAGTGAAGTCCCCGTCCTTCCTGTCCCCAAAATAAATATTCTAATGAGAAGGTGGGTACATTAGAAAATTGGTACTTTCTTAATTACTGTACTCTTTGCCATTACTAAATTCATCATGATCTAAGGTTAAATTAGGTGACAACTGTGGCTTCTTAAGCGCAGCATTAACACACAGCAGTCAAGACACAGCCAGAACTAAACAATCTACTCCTTGTACAAATAATAAAATACTCCTGAATGAGGTGCGGGGTAGGAGGAGATAGCTGTCAGTATGCCTTAGCATATGAATCAATCCCAACTTAAGGATAGACAACAACAATCTTAAACATCAACTTAGAGGTCACTATATACAGTAACATGAAAAAATACTCATCATCAATATAAACTGTTGATTGAAAACAAATTTAACTGAACTTTGTAAATATTATAGAGAAAGCTTAATAGGGATGCATATCCTCCTCCCTCTTTTACATGGAATCTCATTCTAATTTATGAAAGTTTATGTTCTAAGGATTCCTGTACCCTCATCCAATCTGCCAGAGCTTAAAGCACCATTATCCATCTCTACTTGAGAGGGAGAAAAATATATCTGTCCCAAGTAAGGGACATGTTAACATAAGCAAAACACGTCCATAACAAGCCAAAAGAGAAAATAATGACCAATGGAACTATTAAATGTTCTACAGTCATGAAATTGTAAGAATTTTATCTAAATATTTAAAATTTACCAAGTAACATAAGCCACATTAGCCCAATTTTTACTTAAGACAAGGATATCAGCTTCTTTAAAAAATTCTGATTTCTCTTATAAATTAGGAAATTCGTTTATAAATCGTTAGACTCTTACGCAGCCTTTAAATGTATCTTCCATATGTGACACCAAATTCTGTAATTTGTTGATAGTATCTTCTTTTTGATCAATGATATCCATTAACTCTTGAATTCTCTGATGTTGTGCAACTATTTTCTTTTGGAAAGAAGAAAGACATTTTTATAGTATAAACATAATTACAAATGTCCAGATACTAGATTCATTTCTAAAATAGCTTCTTAAAAAGAAAATCCTCTCAATTCTAGGTTTATTGTTGCTAAGTTCCAATATATGATCTATAATATTTAACACCTTAACACTGACACCAAAACATTTATATCTTGTGTGTGCATGCTTTAATCTGCCTGTATCAAAGCATACGAGGCAGGAAAATAAAGCCAACAGAATGGTCTGACTCACTTGTCTGATACTAACAAAGCCATAAAAGAAACTGAATGAACAGTATGGAGAAGCACATTCAAAACACTAATAATAGTATCATAAAATTCTAAGGCATCACCTTATTAGCAGTTTCAAGCTCATGAACAGATATCTTGTAATCAGTCGTGTGCATTTCTGATTCTGAGAAAACAACATAGAAAAGCGGATGTTAACTTTATGTATCCTTGAAAACAAATCGACAGTATCAAAAACACATTATCACTGAGCAGCTCCCCATTACCTTAATCATAGATCTCTCCAAAGACAAGTACTAGTGGTGATAGGCACAGTAGTGCAAATATTTAGAAGTACCTCTCTACTTTGCCATACCAAGATGTGGAAGCAGCAGCCAAAGACAAAATAAGCAGCTGAGGACTAGTCAGCCCTGCTGATGACCACTTGCTCCAGATAAGTAAGGATTAGTGACTTAAGTAATAAGTATTGATTGTACTTTCCTAATAATGTAACTAACTTTTGGAAGTAGAAACTAAGTAAAAGCTATCGTCATGTACCTTTGTGGAATATTTCATAAAGTAGACATACCTATTACAGGTATAAATACGTTTATTTACCTATCTTGCTTCCACAGTAACGTGAGATAGCATGTTTATACAGCCCTTAAAATCAAATAATGCTCCCATCAGATTAGTAACACTGGCCAAAAAAAATGACAAATGTTGGATGACTTTGGGAAAATAAGATACTGTTGGTGGAACTGTGACTTGGTCTAGCCATTCACATTCATCCTGGAAAACAATTTGGAATTGTGCCCAGCAACTTTCTGAACTGTGGATACCCTTTGACCCAATGACACTTTATGTCATACTATACCTACTATCCCCAAGAGATTCAGGAAAGAGTATACTGAAGCCATATATACAAAAACATTTGCAATAGCTCTTTTCGTGGTGGCAAAATGTCTGAAGAAATTAGGCTGAAAAATCTAGTATGAATATAATGAAATAATATTGTACTATAAGGGAAGTTTCAGAGAAAGTTGAGAAAACATGAATTTATGCAAAATGAAGTGAGCAGACCCAAGAAAATGAGTTCTACAATAACAACACTGTAAAGAAAAACAACTTTGAAAGACTTAAGAACTCTGATCAACACAATGACCAACCACTATTCCAGAGGACTAATAATGGAAGCATGCTATTCCACACTTCCCAACAAAGCAATGATGGACTCAAGTCAGTGCACAAGTTGAAATGTATTTTAGAACAAGGTGCCACTAAGGCAACTTGTTTTGCTTGACAATGCATATGTGTTACAAGGGTTTTGTTTTTCTTTTTTCTTTTTCCAATGAGAAAGATATAAGAGGAAAAAGAAAGATTTTTGTTCATTTAACAAAACAAGAAAATATCTGTAGCTTAATACCAGGGGTTCCTTATCACTTCCATCTGAAATGTAAATATATTTTTATTTTAAAATTATAAATACAGCAACATATATGTATAATAAATATTATTTCAAATATACTATCTATTCTACATCAACTATAACATGTGATTCAGCACTTAAAGTCCTTTATGTCTTTCCAGTCTTCTTATACCTTATCACCCCATCCCCAAACTCTATGGCTCTGGCCTCAATGCTATTCCTCCCTCAAGACACTACACCAGTATCTGCCAGCCCTAGAATCCCACCTCTTCATCTTCACTTTCTGGCTTCCTTCAAGTCCCCACTAAAGTCTCAGCCTTTCCTGATTTCCCTTAATTCAAGTGCCTTTTCTCTATTGTTCATCTCCTACAGAGCTGTGTGCATATTGTCTCTCCCTACCACTTCCCCCCATAAGGCTGTAAACTCTTGGGGAACAAGTGCTGCCTTTTGCCTTTCTTTGTATTGCCAACAGTGTCTGGCACATAGTAGGCACTTAATAAACAATTATTGACTTGATCTGACCTTTTACTAGGATCTAGAAAGATCTAGAATAGTGTAGCTATTCCCTTAAATATCATGTGAGCATTAGAATAGGAGTCAGTTACAAGTCTAAAGGATTCTGTGTCTTACCGAGCTATAAGTACACACTTGGAATAAAAAGAGGGAAAACAAAATATGGATCCTAACATGTTTCTTAATTTCTTTGTAAAGGTGATTTAAACATTTTTAAAGAATCATTCTTCTAAGCTCAGGCCTTGAAATAAGCAAAAGGATACTCATAGGTTTGTTTTTTTCATTGCATATGGGTTTTTTGGATTTGTCTTTAATACTCTAAGACATTACTTTAAAAAAAAGTTTGATTTGTTATGAAATCTAGTAACTACATTAAAGAACTTTCTCCATGCTTATGAAATTAAGTACATTTTGTTTAGTACTGACATATTACAAATATTTCTATATAAGCCTAAACTGTGTTTAAAAAAGAAAGTACTTACTATTTTCTCTCTTTAATTCTTCTTGAGTTTTGACTAATTCTTGCTGGACTTTAGCATATTCTTCTTGGATTTTAGCTAATTCAGTTGTAACTTGATTATACTTTAGTTCTAAACATGCAATAGCCTCCTGGGGGTCAGCAAGAGATGCAATGAGTAAGTGAGCAATTTCAGCCTGTTTCTTAATATCAGTGATATCATCTTGAAGGGAATTAACAATGTCTTCAATTCCTATGAGATTAACTGATTCCTAAAAATAGCAAAAACCACAGGACTAATGTTAATCGTGGCTTTCACTATTACAATGGTACAAAAATAGTCCATATTCTTAACCAGATTTTAAAGACAATAAACAAAAACTTTTACAACTTTAGGAAATTATTAGGGCCCCAATAAAGCCTAGAGACAGTCTATAGCCTTAACCAGCTATAAGCTCATATTGAGACCACAGACTAGTAGGTCTGAGACTACTGACAGGCAAACTGACCAATCCACAAACTCCAAACAATAGCACCAGGCCTTTTAAGTCAAGTGTCAAACTCAACGTGATGGTTTAAAAGTGGAAGTGTTTAACCTATGTAGTCAAACAATGCCAATTGCCACAGAGCAGATAACATGTACATTTGGCTACATGATGTATATCACTTATGGGTTTGCTATAGCTGGATTAAACATCAGTTAATACAGGTTAAGCCATGCACTACTGCTAAGGAGCATGTTCTCTGATCCCACTTGCGATCTACATACTTATTCGTTGAATGGAACTGCCATGTCATGTTTCATATCTGAGAAATTGTACACTTACTTAGTTCAATATATGCCAAATTGCTACGAGTGCCACCGAATTATAAATTATATATTAATCACATGTGCTAATACTAGTTAAATAAAGTTTTAGTATACAAGCAACAACTAGGTATTTGTCTTTAAAATGTATTATGCTGCTAGATGTTATATGTCAACTTATTGGCATATATTTGTTCAAAGATGTGATAAATTCTTTACTTGAGGGACATGTGGAGAAATTGAGGTTTTTCAGCACTAAAGCAATTAAGTTCTGCAGCATCAAAAGTATTAAGCCTTGCTGTTCACAGGTAAAGAAAGATGAGGATATTGCTAGGTAGGTGGAGAAAACTGATCTTGTCTCCTTATGCAAAATTCTCAGGCTCAAATTCATTAACAGCTAGACCAGAGAAGATTTTGAAGGAGATTTAAGAGTCACTAACCACAAGGTAGTTATATGTAATGGAAGGCTTTGACTAACAGCCCACACAAAGGGATCAGTCTTAGGAAGGTGGCCCTTTCTGGCCTTGATGGCTGGATATGGTAGTTTGACTACAGAGGCAGTAGTCTATTTTTTGCCCCCATACCTCTAACAAATGGTAGGAATGTTGTATCTAACAGACATACCACCATGCCCAGTGAGGAATAGGCCCAGAGAGCAATTTGGCTATCACAGATGCCATGCTCAGTCGGAAGAGGCAAACCAAGAGCAGAGTGGTAAAATAAGACATCACCTTCATGTCTTGAAATATGATATGTCTCTCCGGTTATTACATTTCTGCGATCCCTATGCATGCTATCTGCCCAGGCAATGATATGTATATATTTGTGGGAGAGTGTGCTCTGTGTTTACAGGGGCAATGATATCTTGAAAATCTTCTATTTCATTAAAGGTGTTGCTATTTTTATAAAAAGAAATTCACTTCTGGTTGGAAGGACTTTTTTCCTTTCACCAGTCTTAAACAAGAAAATGATATATAGGCAAAATAAATGTATAAGATTTGAGAGGCCAAACAATTTTTACTAAAATGATTGCTTAGAACTTGTAATATAGTTTCCCATAGGAATAGTTATAAATGGCATTTAGGTTCCTCTGTGAAAATTGATTATACATTCTAGACAGCATATCCCTTCCTTCAAACCCTTGACAAAATCACAAAACTAAGTAGGGGTAAGAAGTTCCCACCCTTCTACTGGGCTGCAAGGGCAGTAACTAGAAGTTGCCCCCAAAAAACAAAAAAGAAAACTTTAAGGAAGGGATGAATCCCCAGCCATGGTAAAAATGGACCTTCTTCTAGTTATATCTTTAGCAAAACTGGTTGTTCACATGTAAACAGTAGTAATAGTTCAGGGACAAGACTCAAACAAGGGAACAGATAGAAAACCATGAAATCAGAATTCGAGGATAAAAATAAACAAATTTGAGGCTCTAAAATTCTTTACACATCTAACTTGTCCCAGATTATGTAGTCAAGTTTAATTAAGCTTAGTCATACATTTGTACATATCCTTGACTATGATATGCTTAATAAATATCCAGATAAATTAAGGGCTTTTAAAAGTATATTAAAATCTGTGTTAAATGATAAAGATAATACCAGGGTTCCTCCTCATAATTGCTTTAAAGGAAAAACACATACACACCTTGGATTCAACTTTTATAGTACAAGTTTCATCCACTGGCTCCTCACGTGAAGTTTCAAAGTCAGCCACCAAATCCTTAAAAATTGCCATCCGACGGTCAGAATTTTCCTCCAACATTTCACGTTCCTGAAGAAGGGATTCCCTTCATAAAACAAATAAATCCTACTTGAGCAACAGAATAAGTTCACGTTTGTAAAGAAGGCATCTCTTTTCCAATCTTTCAGAATGTTACCCCCAAAAATAAAAAAAAAGGTAACAAAATAACAAGTATTGCAACACTAAAGTGTTGCAGCAGCTTTGTGGGACTCAAATATCCCATTTACTAAGAAAACCAACTCATGATTCAAAAAGCAAAAGGCCTTGTTTGGTGGATGGCCTTGTATCATAATTTGAAATACCCAGTAGCACAGAGACTGGAAGAGGGGTGAGTGTACAAGAACACATCAGTCACTGTCACCTGAGAAACAAGGACATAATTGGGCAGCTAGGTGGCACAGTGGATAGAGTGCTGAGCCCGATATCAAGAAGACCTGTATTCACATTTGTCCTCAGACACTCTGTAACCTTGGGCAAGTTTAAAATTAACCCTGTTTGCCTCAATTCCTCATCTGTAAAATGAGATGGAAATCATAAACCACACTACTATCTTTGCCCAGAAAACCCCAAAGGGGATCATGAAGTGTTGGACACAAATGCAGTAACTAAACAACAACAAAGATAACCTTAAGGCCATGCAAGATGCAAGGATTTATGATAATGTAAATAGCTCCCTCTGGATCTAGAGCCCAGGCTCTCGATAAGCTCTTGACCTTACAGTTAATGTGAGCACATCTGGATCGACCCACACAGTAAGGCTGTGGAAGAGAACCAGGTCTTTCCTAAGGAAGAGTGTGGTCTCATTTAGCTGTCCATCAGATCAGTTTCTCACCTTTAATGTTACAATTAGGTTAAGTGCCAATTAACTGAAGAAGCTAAAACTTCAAGCAAAGATAATTCCATAGACTGAGCACTGGGGTTTCAGAAAAGTAGAGACTAGGAGGGGGCACATGTCAAGAAATTCTAGGCCCAAAAAAATCAAAAGGTTTTTCCGAAACTACTACACAGGGATATTAAAATACAGTCAATTTTTCTTGTAAAAAGGGACCATACTACATTAATAACTATTAGAAAAATACATAACAAAGTCACAACAGATAGTCTCCCTCATAGTCTGTTTTAATAGTGCTTCCTCACCTTTCCTGTCTATCTGATCCTTTTCAGACATCTTTACAAGTCTGCAACCCCTTCCTATCCCCTTATTAAAGGACATTTTCCCAGGGTTCTTCACTGAGGTATCTTTTCTTTGTTCTCTCTTCATCAGCTCCCATGGATTCAACTATGAATGACTACCTGTAGAATGACTACCAAATTCACAACATCTAGCCACTATCCTTCTCCTGAGCTAAAGTCTTAAATCTCTAAATTCTGAACAACTTCACCAGCTTGTCTCATTGGCATTTTGATCTCAAAAAGTTCAAAATATAACTTGTTACCTTTTCCCCACCCTCTCTCCGAATTTCTCCATTCCTGTCAAGGGCACCACCAAATCTTCCAGGCATCCAAAGTCACAACCTCAAAGTCAATTCTAACACTAAACTTTGTCAATTATGCATCCACAGCTTGCACATTCACTGCTTCTCTCCACTCATATGACTGCCACACTAATTTAAGACTTCATAACATCTCACAAGAACTACTGGAAAAGTCTTCTCCACAAACAGTTCCCCATAGTTGCCAAAATGATAGTCTTGAAGTACAGGTTGACTATTCCACTCCAACTTAGGAAACACTCGGAGTCCTTACTGCCTCTAGGGTAGGGGCTATTAATCTGCTGTCTACCAAAGGGTTCATAAATAAATTAGCAAGTAACCAGTAACTTGGATAGAAAACAATTACATGTTTATTTTCACTAAACTCTAACTGAAATTTCCTTAAGCTATTTAAAATCATTTGAAGAAAGGATCCACAGTCTTTGCCAGATTGCCAAATGGGTATATGACACCAAAAAAAAGGTTAAGATTCTCTGCTTTGGGATAAAATATAAACTTCTTTTTATGGCATGTCAAGTCCTTCATAAAAGGTTACCAATCTATCTTTCCATACTGATTCTACATTACTTTTCCTCATACATTCTGCATCCTAGAAAGACTAGATTACTAAATGTTTCCAAGTATATTTCATCACATTTTAAATCCCCCAGCGGCCCCACAAGCCCAGAATGTTCTCCCTTCTCATCTCTGCTTCATGGAATTCCTACCTACATTCAAGACTTAGAGAAAATGCTAGCTCCTACAAAAAGCTCTTCCTGATTCTGTTAGTGCTCCCTACATTATATTTATTTGGTACATAAATTATCTAATATACATATAATTTCCCCCACATGAAAATGTAGGTAAACTCTTTAAAGACAAGGAGTTTTAGTTTTCAAATATACATAGCATCTAATAGTGTCTGGCATAGACAAGGGACTTAATAAATGTTTGTTAAGTTGAAAGAAACTAAAATTTTTTAACTTACTTAAAATCAGCTTCCCGTTGAGCCAAGTATTGAGTAAATTCTTGCATAACTTCATCACGAATTTTTAATTCCAAGGTTAACTTTTCTTTCTTTTCATTTATCAGTTTGTTCTTCAAGTCTTCTATCAGTGACAGCAGTTTCTAAAATTTTTACAAGACCCCATAAGATCATTCCAAGACAAAATATTCACTTCTTTAGAAAACAATGAAGTGTGAATTTTTCTTTGTGCAATCTCATATTTATTATATCTATGAATTTTTTTTTAAAGCAACAGTATCTTTGGGAAACCTACACCCTTATAAATATGTTTCTTCTAAACAGTAAGATTAATGTTACCCAAACATAAATAGCATTACTCTTAGGGGTAAGTGGGTGAGGTGGACACTGGGCCACCCAATTTTGCCCAAGTTGAAAGTATAGGACTTATTCATGAGCTCAATCCCACTTATTAGCTGCATGGAAGTTTTGATCTGCTCCATTTCTGACTAGGACAGTTTGCCCCTTCTTAGGCAGCCTGGTGGCTCCCTGTTTCTGGGGGTACACTTTTGTTTAAATCTTGAAAATCCAAGTTATCTGTGCTCCTCCTCTCCTACTACATTTTAGAAGAAATAGGAAAACAATAGGTAGGCAACCAACAGTATTTAAGCTGGAAACCAAAGAGGCACATGCAAATGTGAAAAGAGAAACCTGAGGGATTATTGAAGAGTAACAGATCTTAAAGTTCTAGAATAATAACAGGACACAGTCTGTCATAATACATACTGCATACTCCTCTCTGCTGACAGTTTTTTCTTCTTCTGATGTCATATCTAGTTCTTCCATATTAGGATCATCCTGAACTTCATCAGGATTCTCTACCAAATCTTCATCTTCTATCAAATCTTCAAGACTCCTCTCCCATTCAATGGTGGTTCTCTTCATTTCTAACATTTTAGTATCTGCATTATTAGCATGGAATGATGTGTCTCTGGAAGATTTAGTCTGGCCAAATGGTTTCTCTTGAGAAAAATTTAAAATATCTGGAACAAAAACCTGTTAAAATATCCAGTATTTTTTCTTAAATGAAGGATCTAGATAAATCAACTGACAACTCAGATTTTTAACAGATCCCAAAAGTGCTAAGAGATTTTTAGCATTTTTATATTTAATCAACTTGATTTTTCAAATTATTAAGAAGAAGCATGGGGAAAAGAAGCAACACTCAGATAACCTATCCAGATGGGTCAATATCGAAGTACCAGAAAGATTTTTCCTATTCTCTCATCCAACCCCTTAGGCATAATATTCATTAAGAAAGACAACAGAATCAACTAACCTCGGAGATAAAGTTGCAATGCAGATAATTGGCATGTGTTCATTAGCACATATTTAAAAATTCATTTAGCACCAGAATAAGGTGTATTAAGTGTATTCCCTTTAGAGAACTATTTAAAGTTTAATTTTCAAATAAATCTTTTTAAATTAACAATTTTTTTTTACTTGCTATATTTTCAAAGAAAAATTATTAAAATGTATTTACTTTTTGGGCAACAGCCGAGAACTTCAACACATTAAATGTTTCATCATAGGCAGAACAACACTGGCTAATGTTGACTATCATGTATATTTTCCCTTTACCATTAAAAAAACTTTGAAAATAATGGGTAAGTTTACTTTCTCGGAAGGGCACATGCTGTTGCAACCTAAAAAAGAAAACAAAAAATTTAAGTGAGTATATGTTTAAATAGATTTCAAAGCCAGTTGCTGACAACTTATACAGGAATTTATAATTCAACAACTATAGGCATAATGCCTATTTGAACAACATTCTATAAAATGGCAACTGCCTTCTATTAATTCTGCATAGTATCTGTTGAAATAAGTCTCTTTATGAGTTTGGGGGTGGGGCTGGGGTTTGGCCTAAAAAAGTCATACAAGAAATCTATGCTATATTGTTATAAAGGAAATAACATTTGAAATTTTTTAATGGGCTCAATTTACCAGCACTGTCATAAGTATCTGATGTGCTTTGGTGGCACATGTTGGCTGATTATTTAACCTAAAATGCTAACTAAACTTGAACAATGTTGACTCTAAACTAAACAAGCCAACTACATTAGGGAGAGTGAAGCTATTTTACAGATCCTGAACACACAACATCAGAAGTTTGTAATCTCAAAATACCTGCAAATAAGGAATATTCTGCACAATAGTAGATAGAGTGCCAAACTCTGAGTCAAGGAGGTCTGAGTGGCAATATTACCTCTAATACTTACTAGCTGATTCTGAACTCTGGGTTAAGTCATTTAACACCCTCCATTCCCAGTTTCTTTATCCATAAAAATAGGGATAATAATAGAAACCACCTGACAGGGTTACTATGAGAATTAAATGAGGTAATGTTGTAAAGCACTGTGCAAACTTTAAAGAGCTACATTTCTGTAAATGATTTGAATAATGCCTCTACTTACTAAGTCAATATTAACACTAATATTATACTTCAAAATGCCTTTTATCCAATATTTTTCAACACTAACCACAATCCACAAATCACTGTATGAAAAGCAAATTAAAAAAAAAATTAGAAAACAGTACAATGGTAGCAGCACTTTTGTGGTAGCAAAAAACTGGAAACAAAGCATAAGTTCATCAACTGAAGGATGGATTAAAAAAGACCTATCGTATCTGAATATAATGGAATATTACTATGCTATGAGAAACAATAAATATGATGAATTCCAGAGGACAAAAAGACTCACATGAAGAGTGAGCCAATCACAAAGTAAATGGTGAAAAAAACCACAAAGCAATCAAAAACATATTTAAAAAGTACAAAGAATAAGCTTGTTCTCAAAGAAGAGAAAGGAAAAAACATCTCCCTCCCACCTCTAACTCTTTTGCAGAATGGAAGGAACAAGGGGGTACAAAGATGCAGAATATCAGATTTTCAGTGTATTGACCAGTTTTGCTTATTTTTCTCTTCTACTTTTTTTTCCTCTAAAAATGTCTTTTGCTATATGAATGGCTTTCTGGGAATAGGGAGGGGAGGAATAGCAGGAAATTTGAGTGGTACAGAAACAAAAGATAGCAATAGTAAATAAAAAAAATAACTATACATCAAAATAAATCAAAATATAGCAGAATTATAGAAATCAAGCAAGATTGGAATAAATATGAAGATACCCCCAACCTACCCCTCTGTGGAAGTGAGAAGTCCACAAGTGTTACACATTGCATATTTTCAAACTTTTTCAATATATCAACTAGCTAAAGTAATTTGGTTGTCTCTCTTAAAAAAAAATACTATTTGTCATGTAGAATGATTGGAGGTGGGGAGGTGGGCATAGAGAGGGATTTTGGTATAACTGAAGTGATAAAAGAAATAGACAATGTCAATAAAAATCCACTTTTTAAAAGATATCAATAGAAATTTATTTTAGAAAGAAAATAATAAAACTGAAGGATGAGGGGAAATTATGTAAAATCCTTCTGAGAATTATATGGATAAAATCGTAGTACTTCACACTTTAATAGTGTGAAGTACTTTCACCATTGCTTTCAATTTCACCAGTGTGGGATGTACTCCCTCCATGGTCTCAGGTCAGATTCTTCAAGCTTTGTAATTAATTGTTGTCCATGTTTATCTTTAAATCCTCCACTGAAAATCTTGCATTCAGCCCAACAAAGTTATGTCTAAATGCTGTGTCTATTTTTAGTGACACTTACTTTGACTTCTGGCTATTCCTCAGAGCATTGATACATTTTCCCAGAGTCAGCAAAGAAGTGTTAATGTTTCCAGTCTCTCTTAATCTTTCACCTTCATTCTGGGTCTTCATACTTCGCTCTGAACCAGCCAGATCACACAGCGATAGTCTGGGCAAGATGGAGGGGAGGCGTAAGAGGGGAGTTAATTGAGAGGGCAGCCCTGGAACATATTTTTAAAGCAGTTACAAGAGAATGCTTACTTACTCACTGACTCCTGTTACATGGGGTACTTCAGAATCCTCAATCTGCAATGTTCTAATAGTGAATATGCTGTGACTATAACAAAGATTAAACAATGATTGTCATTTATATTTTTAGTAACAATCTCACACCTGGTTACAAAATGCTTTGATTTAAAACAAAGTTTTAAACCTATCAAAATTTCAGCTATCATGTCTATGCAGAAAACTCAAGCCTTGACCTCCAGCCCCAATCTCTTGCCTTGTTCCAGTAAATGGATGAGGAGCAGCTAGCGCTACTGCTGAAAATGTAGCATCAAAGGCAGCCTAATGCCTAGTTTGTTCTCAAAAAGGAAGGGAGAGTTTTGTTTCCAAGTGACTGTTTGATTATCCCTAGGTAGGTCTAGCTCCAGTCTTTATCCCTCACTTGCCTTCTGCTAGATGCACTGTTGAGTTTTGTAGACGCAAAGCTCTGGTGTTTCAGTCCTAGTTTGAGAAGTCTGTATGCCTCCTTGTAATCACAAACCTGAATCCATTGTAGATCTAAAAGAACAGAAGCAGGAGAAAGTGGGTCAATGTTTCAAAAATCAAATAGCAGTGATACAAGTTTACGATTTTTAACCAGTCGGCCTAGGCAAAGTCATGCAGGTACTTACAATACCTACAAAACGACCACTAGGGAAGAAGGACTGACCCATCATAACCCTGACTTGGGCTCTTCCCTTATTAATGTACAACAAAGATTAAGCCAATTTCTCCAACAAAAGTTTATGAAAGAATAAATGGGCATAATTTCATTTTACAATAACTCAGTGTTCAAAGGCTTGGGTAGTAGGACCTTCTTCCACATTTAATATCTACCTTTAATAAACGAGCAGCCTTTGATATCTTGAGAAAGACGCAGCATCTTTCTCTTTTGAAACTTGTCACTTGATATAGGAACAAATAAATCATAAATAAATTCATTGTAAATTTCAAAAAAAGAAACCCAGACTGAAAATTTCACTGCATTTTCCACATTCAAACTAGGTTGTTCAAAATCTTTGGAGTCCTCAAAATCTGAGATGTTCACTGAGTTCCAACTTCCTGTCCAAAAGAAAAGAAAAGAAAATTATCTACATAAGCACCAAGCCAAAAAAAGTCCAATGGATTATTTTTAAAAATTATTTTTTCCATCTCTTTTTCCTATTTCTCTTCCACTGTAGAAATACAATCTAACATCCCTTCTAAAACATCTTTGGACAATGAACAAGAATCTACAGGTTACAAAGTTGTATTTTCACTACCCCTGACTCCAATTTCATTATAAATTCAAACTGACAAATATTTATTAAGCACCAATGTTACACAACCATGAGAAATCTTCAATAATAGTACGATCTGTGGAGAATAAAATATAATTTATCTGGAGATAAATTCTCTATGAATTTTGACATGTCAAAACAGATGAATTTTAGTTATCAAATACAGGTTACTATGTCATTAACATGGATTAAATTTAGACCTGTGCTTTTGAAAGCCTTTAACCTTTGCAAATGTCAATGGGATCAACATGCTGAAAAGGGAGGTAAGGAAGGAAACCTTACCATACAAGGTGTCACAACTACCATTTCGAATAGCAACCTAAAAATAAAAGCAAACATTAAGATGTAGATTAGGAGTTAAAAACATTACATGTGGGGGCTTTTCTGACAGCCAGTAAACAAAATAACCAACCCAATTAGCCATTCTTTGATAGTCCCTTTCCCATGCTGAACAGAATTTCCTGGAAGAATTCCTTGTAGTAACCTTTTTTCCCTTGCAACAATAATGATAAAAGTTCCCACATCAAGGACTCAGTCAGGGTACAAGTGAACAGACATTTATGATAGTACTACTTCACTCACAAAAAACTTGTTGTTGGTTGGTATAGGGATTATAGTAATACAAGGCCTTACAAGCTTTGTGTCTCATCACAGAGTCTCCTGGGAAAACAGGAAAAGACCCTGAAACTTACAAGGAAGGAAAGGAATAGAGTTTTCATCAAAATTAATTCTCAAAACTAGTAAAAGACTCAATTCTTCTTTGAATTGCATATTAGTGTGAACAACACTAAGCAGAATAGCTCCCTTTCTTACCTCCATAACAAACCCTACAAGACTGGTGAACCTGACTGCCACCTTCAAGAGAAACCTCCCAACAAATTCTGGAAAGGGATTTTAAATCACTTAAAACATCTGGGGGTCTGAGAGGGTGTACAATGTAGTATGAGTTATCTATGTTCTTATTCTTTGCTTCATACACTTAGCAATATACCATTCCCTATTTTAACAAGCAAACAGAATAGAATTAAAACTAAGACATCTGAACATTTTCTAGAGGTCACACTGTATATACATTGTACATATTTATATTAAGTCATACCTCTTTAATTTGACGAAGCAAGGCATTTTTAATAGCAACCTCTTCTTTCACTTGGTCAGAGGATAACCGTAAATAATCTCTACATCTATGTGGTTTTAGGTCCATCTTTTGATACAGTTTATCTTGAACAGCATGAAACAGCATGCTCATTGTCCTAGGCAAAATACCGATATTTTCTTCGGTACCTGAGAATACAATTTAATAAAAAATGATTTCAAGGTATCATTGGCAGGGGGGTGGGAGGAAGGGATGTTAGAAGTCTTTCCCAGTTTCTTAAGGACTCTTTAATACAAGGCAGGCAGGTAGACATCAATAAAAATAAAATGAAGTAGAAGTGAGAAGGGGACACCAGAGACTCTAAGGCATTACAGCTACTCAAAGGCACTGACAATAAATTTACTACTGTTCTAGTTCAAGACCTGTTACACCCAAATATTAAAATACATATTCACAAAATATGAGATTCAAGTAAAATGTAAAGTTTAAGTTTTCCCTGGCCTGATACTTAACTTAATCTCTACTTGTAGGTAACTTTTTGTTAATTTTTATCTTCTGGTTTTTCATCTTCAGGTTGTTCCTCTGTAGCTAAAGATATTGGTCTCACTTAAAATATATGAAGACAATTAGTATAAATAACCTTGGACATGGACTCAGGAGGGTCCTATATTCAAAGCTGATCCTTAGTAGCTGAAATCATGGAAAGACCACTTAACAACCGCTCTGAGCCTCAATTTCCTTACCTGTAAAACACAGTTTTTATCTGTCATACCTAACCCCATAGTGTTATCAAAATTAAGGGAAATAAATAGTAAGAAAAATGCTATATGAATGTTTGTTAGTTCTCAGTGTAAAATAATTTTTATGTGATATAGGTACTCAATTCTTCAATTTTATTAAAAAGGAGAAACATTTCTATTACTTAATTGAGACATAGTAATGAGTATACTATGAAACTTAAGGATTATATTGTTACTTTTGCCATTTGTGGGAAAAATTTTAAACATTTCATCCTTTACCTTGGAATGTATATGTTTTGCCAGAGTTGGTTACACCGTAAGTAAAAATCAGACGATTTTCTCCTTTCAAGAAGTCTTTCACCAGTTGCATAATACTCCCTTCAAAGAATTCTTTCTGTGTAGTTTCAGGACCAAATACCTAAATGATCATTTCCAAGATAATTTTGTATATGTCAGTTAGAAATCACTAACTTGGCAATTGCAGAATACATCCTCAATTCTATTGTTTCACAAATGAAAGATGATGTCCAAGTATTTTTCTAAAACCACTCTGCTTTCCCACTACTAAACCTTTACTCAAAGATTTCTTCTTGAAAAGATTTTCCTTTCCTCTTGTCCTCAGCCTGCCTCCCAACTGCTGAAATTCTACCTCTCTCAAATGCCATCTGAATGAAGTTTTCTCTGAGACCCACCAAGTATCATGGCTTGCTACCCTGAACTTCCTTGGCCCAGTTTTCCCCCCTTTTGTGGCATTTATAACACTTTGCTCCATATAATCGTTTTGTTATGATATTACAGAAGGACTACCACCAATAAAAGTCCTAATCTGATACCTCACCACGGCATGGGAGAAACCCTCAGTTCTCAAAGGCTATTCTATTCCACTAGGTTACATCAAGCCAGAAAGGGATCAAATATAGGTCCCCAAGTTTGTTCTCCAACGATCACCCTACGTTCAGAGAGGCTTTTTACCACAGTGGCTGCAGAATAATGAATTACTTTACCATAACACTTCTCAAAGATCATCTTCTAACTTACAGAGGGGTTGCACTAAGGAGAGTACTCATATAAAATAAGCAATATATCTTTCAAGTGTTGAGATATATTGTAGAAAAAGAATTAAATTATAAAGCCTAGATTCTAGTCCTGAGAACAAACACACATGGGTAAAACTAAAAGTCATTATCAGGTACGTAAGTGGTCAAATGATCTGAACAAACAATTCTCAAAGAAACCTGCAAATCATCAACCACCATAAGAAAAACTGTTCCAAATCACTAATATAAGAAAAATGAAAATTCCTTCACACCTGACTATTCTTATCTTTGCCAGTGTTAGAGGGGTTGTGAAGTCAGGCAAACTAGCCTCCTGCAGGTGGAGCTTTGAATCAGTCCAACTATACTGAAAAGAAATTTTGAATTATTCTAAAAAAAGTGACTAAAATATCTGTACCCTTCATTAGTCATAAACAGCAAGGAAGTCAAAGAGAAAAAGAAAGGAGCCATGTACCCCCAAAACATTTTTAGTAGCACTTTCAGTAGTAGCAAAGAAGCAAAAACAAAATATATGGCCATCAACTGGGAAATGTCTAAAAAATTGTAGAACATGAATGTAACATAATACTACTTTGCCATAAGAAATGATGAATGTGAATAAAATTAGATGGATTCTGAGTTGGTTAAATGGTTTTACTCAAAGAACTAATAACCATCACTAATGGTTCAGTATAAATTTAAAGAGGCCTTTAGTAGAGGACAGATCTAGGGTACTTGGTCCCAAAGCTATTTAATATTTGTAGAAATGACTTGGATAAAGGGATGAATAGCATACTCAACACTTCTGTAGACACAAAACTGGGAATGAGAGCTAACAATGGATGAGAGTCAGGATCCAAAAAGGTTAGTAGGCGAGGGCATCAAGATGAATCTAATAAAATTACATTCAGCAAGGATAAATGTATTCAGTCTATTTCTAATTAGGCATTACTTTCAGCAAAGTTATGTCTATTATTATTCAGATAAAGCTCATCATCTCACTACACACTTTATGAGAATTATTTTTCTTTACTACAATTGTACTTACCTTGGAAAAACTGAATTTCTGTGCCATCTGCCCAGAGCATTTTTCACTCAACCGACCAGCTAGACTTTGGGGATCTTTCAGTAGAATAGTATTTGAATCTTGAACATATATGCAGCCCTAGTACAGTAAAAAGCAAACAAAAAACTTACTGATATTTTTTGCCCTTCTACTGAAGTTTAAAAGTGTCAAAAACATTTAGCAAATAAAACCACCACACACAAACCTGGGAGTCATTCTCTTTTTCTGATGGTGTGAAAGGTCTTATTCTGAGACAGACTTGTAGAAGGTCATTGGACTGTAATGCATGTTCCTTAAAAGGAAACAAAGTGGATTAAATAAGGGATTTTTTTAAAATGACATTACCCTTACCTTCATCGTTTGATTTTATCAGGTGGGTGCTCCCTCTACTAACACTGATCACAATGCCTGCCTGTGTAACTTCATAAAGTCTTCACGAATTGTATGACCAAAACATTCAGAATGCTATAGGCAACCTGATGATTATCTCTAAACTTGGCTAGGTTGTTCCTTAGGCAGTACAGTCTATCATGGGCCCAGAAGAGCAAATGATTTGAGGCCTTGAACTGAAACATTACCACTTAAATTTCTTTCAATAGATTCAATTAGTAAATTAATAGAACTGTAAGATTTTTTTTTAACATATCAAGAAATGATGTCGATAGACTGCCTTAGTGAGAGTACTTCTTCCACTGGTATACATAATAACTCTACCTTACCTTTTTATCCTATGCAACTCTTGGACATGTCCCATGGTGGACTACTCAATATATAAGTCTTTCCTTGGCTCTTTTAACACGTCTTGGTTTATAGTTCTATAGTTACAAACTACCTGTTACCACCTCATTAGTATAATAGGTGTCTAATAAATACTTGTTGATATTACACTAAAAAATACATTTAAGACTTTGCAAAAAAAACCAAAAAAACTTCTTAGAGCATTTATTGTATCCTGAGGCCACAAGAGAACCTTATACAGAGAACTGCCAAAGGAAAAAGCATTCTCATGACTGATGGTACAACAAAATAAATCTAAAACTGTGGCAAGTGAATTTTTGAATCAGGTTTCTTGTTACCACTATGATAAAAAAGACACTACCCTAGTCCCTATTTTAAGTTTCCAGATATTGTTCCTGGAAGCTCAAAGGTCATACCTACAAAATCAAGGCTGGAAAAAAAGTCGGAGGTTCTGTTTTGACCAATTGACAGGTATTCTTATCTTCCCCCTTCTGTCACTTGTTTCCAGACATATATGTCCTTATCTCCTGCTTTCTGCAAAATTCCATTTTCTTATGCTGTTTATGAAATTAAATTTTAAATAAGGTTGTGGAAGCAGATATTTCAGACACTGACTTTTCATACAGAGAAGCCTATGCTCTGAGCATTAAAAAAAAAAAAAAAATCAGCAAAAATTTCTCTCTGCATCTTCATTTGATGATTGGCAGTAGTACTTGATTAATGGACCCCCTGGATAATTTTTTCTCACCTCTTCCCTCCATTCTTACACTCGTAACTCAACTACAGCATGGACATGACTCTGGGACCCTATAGGCTACACCAGGGAAATGCCAGATCCTACCAAAGAGAAAGAATTCATGATTGCAACAGCAGTGGACTGTATATCTGTCAGCAGTGGACCTAAGCTAAGCTCATTGAGGTGTATGTCACCCAGAGGGCCACACAGCAACTCCTTTTTTTTTTTTTAATATATTTTATTTTTTCCCCAATTACATGTAAAAACAATTTGTTAACATTTGCTTTTTTCTAAAGTTTTGAATTCTAAGTTCTATCCCTCTTCCCCTCTCTACTCAACGCCCTCCTTGAAATACTAAGCAATAAGATATAGGTTATACATGCATAGCAATTCTTTTAAAACACACACTATTAATCCTCAGTAGACACTAGAATCTGCCTTGCTGGAAGGAGTATCCACACCAATAAAATTAAAAATTCCATTACACAATATTGGTATAATTGCATAATTAAGCTTTCTTACAAACTAACTTAAATTTTGTGTAGTTAACAAAATATACAGAATAAGGCTCTGTGCTATATAAGACAAGAAATGAAGTTTTTATATCGTTTTTGCCTATTTGCCTAGCCTCTGTTGGTTTTGAATTGTTCTCATCCTTTGCTGTCACTGTTACTAACAATCTATCAATAAGTAGGTTAAAAACCTAAACTGAGAGAGCAGAAACTTTTTAGTACTGGGCTTTAAGAAATCCTTTGTGTCCCATCATAAGTAATAACAGATTAAAGCATGCTTTACCAACAAGCCTCAAGCTTTTTGATTTTACAACTCCAAAGGCTTTTGTATCCTACCTTTATAACTCTCTCACCAGAAAGAAATCAGCCCTGCATCTGTACCTTAAAGAAGCACTATCACTAGTCCACTGTCTAAATATCCTGTATCCTTTAAGATAATGAAAGATATAATATGAGGAATTCAAAATCACCAGCTCAGGTGATTCCTAACATAATTCCTAACTGATGCCACAGGTCTTCTCTTCATTCGAATGCAACATGAAACAGGAATGGAAAGCTAAGAAGGTATTGGCATGATCTCCCTAGCTATTGGACTGTACTGTCAGTAGAAAAATCTCCCCAGGGAAATAAAAGGTTTATGGGTTTTTTTTTTTGTTTTTTTTTTAATAAAAACCATTGGAAATCTTGTCAAACATCATAGATAGCCCAGGAAGTGGAAAGGAATCTCTTTATATAACCAAAAGGGCTTTTTCAAATACTATATAGCTTTAATCTTTGTCTCTCTTCAAATTCCTCCAAGGAAGTTCAAAACAATATATTTGAATAACAAACTTAGAATGAACTTGAATAAGGGAATCACCTTAATATCACCTATGTATAAACAGAATTGTTTTGTAACTAGCTCTCTAGTTACAGCAAAGCTATCTGGTGTCAACAAGTGGCTTGTGTATTAATAAATAAAATTTTCCAAATGAATCAGCATATTAATCAACATCCTGATGTTTCTATCAGACTTACCTCAGAGTTAGAAGCAACCAAGGAAAATTCATGGGACAGGTCAAGCTTAATATCATCAACATTTATTCCTATAGGCCTTTCAACTGGTTCAGCACTAACAAGATAGGATGGTCTTTGTACCAATGCTTCATCTGAAATAGATTCCATTCTGCAAGAATAAACCCAACTACGTTAGAACAAAGAGGTTTTTTCCCCCTTTGGTAACCTAACCTACACTTGAAAATCATACTCTCCCATACACTTTTCCCTACTCATTCCCCATCAAAAAAAAAAAAATCAATTCAGGATTTTGACCGCATCTACTATGTGCAAGGTACCATGATAGACACTGGGCATAAAAAAGGTAACTGGTTCTCTGTCCTTAAGGAATTTTGTTTTCCTAGAAGGGCAGGATGTACACAAGTCTAAAGGTAAATCCAGATAAAGTTCTCTAGAAAAATTTTAGGAAAGAGAGAATAGCTGGTGGGAGTAGACTGCAAAGTGGATTTAAGGCAAGCTTCATAGAGGATGCAACACCTAAGCTTAGCTCTACAGGAAGGTTTATGAAAAGAAATCCAAAGACATTCAAAGGGTAGGCAGAGAAGGGACCCATAATAGACCAAAAGCAGAAGATAGCAACATGTTAAGTTCATGAATCATTGAATTGAGTCTTCACTTTTGTTGGAACAGAGCCTTGATGAAGAGGAATAAAGCAAAACCAGGTTATAAAAGGTTTTCAGTGCTAGGCTGGGTTTGCATTTTTATCCTATGAGCAATAATAAATGACATGACCAGACCCATGATTGAGGAAAATAATTTTGGCATCTATGTGAAGATGGACTGAAAAAGGAACAGAAGGCAGGTAGATCATCAGGAGTTGTACCACAATAGCCCAAGTGGGAGGAGATAAGGGTCAAAACTAGCATAGAAGCAGTGTGTACATCACCAGGACTAAGCAAGTGATCGGAAAGATGAGAGAAAGGAAGTCAGTGACAGTTTCAAGAACTCAAACCAGGATGACCTGATGGCACCAACATAATTACAATAAGCCTTTATTAATCACTGTTATGTGCAAAAATATGGTGCTGAATACAAGAGAAAAAAAAAACTAAGCAGTTCCTGCCCTCAAGGAGCTTACAACCTATTGGGAATAAATATAAGCAAATACAAATAATTTCATGAGGGAGAGAGAAATAACAATGCGGGGTGGGGGTGAGGTAAAGAAGTAAAATCTCAGAAAAAAGACTGGCACAGCAGCTAGCCCCTGAGCTGAGGTATACAATGAGACACTGGGTGAGTCCTAATTTCTGCTAGGCTGCTTTACAGTTTTTACAGGTGGTTCTGTTGAATAGTGAGCATTTACCCCAGGGATTTGGGATCTCTAAATCTACTCAATACTATGCTAATGTCTGTTTGTTTCTCAATAACTTTATCAGTTAGTTGGTGTGTTGGTGTGTGTTGGAGTGTGTGCGCATGTGTGTGCGTGCGTGTGCCCTTCTCTAAATTTTACAACATCTCTTTTTTATTTTGGGGGGGTTTTTGATGTGTTACTTTTCTAGTTTTGTTTCTTTTGGTCTTTTTAGCTACAAACCCAATTCAACAATGTTTACTCTCCTTTATTGATGAAGGTGTGGGGCAATATATATTTTAACATTAGGGCCTGCTTTGGCTTCATCCCAAGAGTTTTGGCATATCATCTCACTGTTGTCACTTTCTCTGACAAAATTAGCTATTTCGAGGACTTGTTCTTTGTTGTTGTTCGGTCATTAAGCCTTTGCTGATCTTCCTGATGCAATGGACCACCTGTGCGCAGGTTTTCTTGGAAAGGATACTGGAATGGTTTGCCATTTCCTGCTTCAGTTTTAGGCAGGAAGGGTCACATAGCTAGTAATGAGTGTCTGAGATCAGATCTGAATGATGGTTTTTCTGGTTTGAGTCCAGGCCCAGTGCTCTTATCCACTGCACCATCTAGCTACCCTGTTTCTTTAGCTGTCTCAGTTCTTAGAATTAGATTATTAAATCTCGAATTAAATTGTGGTGCTTTCTTCAAAAGCCTCTTATTGACGATAATATTTAGTGCATTCTCATCAGTAAAGGATATTATTTAATATTTCTGCTTTTATGCATCTGAGGTTTTTCATATTCAAATATATAATTAATTTTTGTAAAGGTATCATGCACACTGAGAATTACGTATTCTCCTTCCAATTCAACCAATAACCTTAGATCTCTTACATTTAACTTTTCTAAAATGTTATTCTTTTCTTTACCTTTCTTCTTGTTCACCTTTTTGTTGGATTTGTCTAAATCTGTCTTCTTCTCCCTGTGCATCCATTAACTTTTTAAATATTTGAATGTTATGCCATTCAGTGTCTATACTAATTCATATTATTTGTCCTTGTATTAATATTATTAATCCTTTATCTATGATGTCTTTAAACATAAGATAGGGGTTTTTTTTGTTTATCCCACTTAGAGAGCTAGGTGGCACAATAGATAACTGGAATCAGGAAAATCTCAGTTCCAATCCTGCCTTAGTCACTTGAAAGATGCTGTGTGACAATGGCCAAGTCACTTATTGACACTTAGCATCATTTTTCTCATCTGTAAAATGGGGATAATAACTCCACTTACTTTACAAGGTTGTAAAGATCAAATGAGATGGGGCAGCCAGGTGGTGAAGTGGATAGAGCACCAGCCCTGGAGACCTCAAACACTTGACACTACTTACTAGCTGAGTGATCCTGGGCAAGTTACTTAACCTTTATTGCTTTTCCCCCTGCTCCCTAAAAAAAAAAATCCAAATGAGCTAACATGTAAAGCACTTTGGTTGTCAGGATCAAATGACATAAAAATTGTAAAGTACTTAGTACAGTGCCTGGCACAAAGTAAGTACTATGTAAATGTTAACTATTATATATAAATCATAAATATTATGTTAACTATGTCTATTTTTGCTATTGCCTGGTCTGAGACCATAGTTCACTAGAGGAACAGAAATTACTTCTGCCCTTAAATAGTGGGCATAATTTCTTGCTGGATCCTGGTTTCTAAGACATTATGCAATTCCCTTCCATTTTATACATGAGTTTATCATATTCAATTATGATTAACTGTGTATTTCTCTCCATTTTCTTATACTTTATTTTTTCCTCCTTATCCCCCACCTCCCTCCTTACAAAGAAAGTAGTAGTGAGTAAGGGTGCTCAACACTAATAAGACATTTGCTTCTGTTCTACTGCCCCTATTCTCTTTATGTTGCCTAGACCCCTAAGCATAGATTTTTCATCTTTACTTCTTTACCTTTTCATCTTTACTTTCTCCATTCATGAATTTACCCTCCAAAATTGGAGTTTGGTTGGTTTAGAACTAATCCCCACCCCCACCCCTCACCCTGTTTGCTCTGACTTCTTATGATGGCATGGAAATAACCCTAGATTCTTTAAGGTCGTGTGTTAATCATTACAAGTTCTGCTAAGTCAATCTCAGAAGGCTTTCAGTATAGGCCTAGAAACAGATCGTTTCATCCACAGACCAGCATATTCAAAAGATGAGTAGAAGAAGGTTGGTCATCAGAAGGTTGGTCATTAGGTAATTAATTTCTTGTCCAGGTAATGTGTAATGCTTTGAATTTGTTTTGCTTAAGTACATGTGTTTGTAACAATTTTTTTCTTGCTTTCTTAAAGAAGGGGGAGAGGTAGGAGGGAGAGAATTCAAAGCTCAAAATAAAACAATATTTTATTTTAAAATAAAATTTAAAGGAAATGCAATTAAGATTGCCCCATCCTGGCTCAGATTCAATCCAGCTCAGACTCCGTCTAGGCTGAGATTCTATCTGACCAGCTTATGAATACAAGCGTTACAAATGCTTAGACTCCTTAAGAGTCAGCCCAATATGGGGAATCTTTAATAAACTTCGTTTTTGTTTGATTTAAAAAGGCTTGAGTCCAATTCATTCAAGCAGAACCAGCGTGTCAGTATTCTGGGGTCCCCAGCACCCCTGAACCTCAACATTTTGGTTCCCTGACTGGGAAGAACTGCTAATCTCAAGTTCTTCTGCCAAGACTGGAAGGTATGTAAGCCTCCCCCTCTTCTTATCCCTCCCTTTCTTGCTCTCCAAGCACCTTGGAAGGGGGTTTTCGGACCTGATCTCAGGTCCTAGTATCGGGAAGTGTGTGCCCACCTCTCTGAATTCCCTGGGCACTAGGGAATTAGGGAAGGCTCTCGGATTGTCGGTCCAGTGGCTGTGTTTGAGGCTGTGGACCTGGGCACACCCTCCAAAGCAAGTGTGTGCCCAACTCTCTGAATTCCCCGGATGCTAGGGAATTAGGGAACTGTCAGTTACTTTTTTTCCCAGGCTTACTCCCACATCCTCCTTTACAGAGGGAGGGACTTCCAGCACCACACCTATAATGGGTCAATCCCCTTCAATCCTCAAAAATTCACCTTTGAATTGTCTCTTAAAAAATTGGGAAAAAATTTAGCTTTTCTAAAGAACTTAAAAGGAAAAAGTTGGTGCTCTTCTGCAACAGTTTGGCCTCAGTATCACCTGAAGGACTGCGAAGTATGGCCCATTTTTGGGACCTTACAATGTAATATTCTTTTACAGTTAGAATTATATTGTTACCAAAAGGAAAAATGGATAGAAATACCTCACATAAGGGCCTTTGTCAAGCTCTCTGAGTATCCCATTCTTAGAAAAGATTGTAATATGCTTGTAGTTAGAGCCACCCCACAAAAGGGCAATGGAGGTGAATTGGATGTTTTGGATAACCCCCTGTTTACAGCTCCCAGGATCTTGACCTCATCTCCTTCTCTACCTCCATTTTCATCATCCCAACGCCTCCCCACCCCAATCTCCCCAGCCCCTCCTGCCGCTCTTCTTACCTCCCACAAGCCTGACCTCCCCCTCCTTGGCCATCCCTTCTTTCCCTTAGTGTCCCTGTCCTTTTTCCCTACCCAACCCCCGCGATCCATGCCTCATTTACTTGCCATTATCTCTTACCTTTATCTCCTCACATGTCCCCTTCCCCCTTGGCCACCCCTGCTCAGGTCCCAGCCATGGATCTTACTGAGGTACCTCCCTTTGCAGCCCCTCTCCCTGAGGCAACATCCACTCAGGCCTCAGACTCAGCTTCCACAGCAGTCTCCGGGGTATCTCCACCTCTGACCCCTTCACTTCCTCAGGTACCAGCTGATCTTTCCCCCTGCCAGCCCAATCCCTTGACCTTGCACCCCAATCAAGTCCATTCAGCATTCCTCAGCCTCTTCCTCATGAAAACCGGGACTTCCTATCTCTCTAATCAAGCCTCTGCCCCCAGTGTCTCACGTCCCATTCTCCATCTCAGACCTCATTCAGGTTAAAGAGAAACTGGGGAGATACTTGGAAGACCCCTTTACTGAGGGTTTTAGGGACATATTCTTACAATTTGAACTTTCTTGGAAGGATCTGCATATTCTTTTCTCTGCCTGCTATACCACTGAGAAGAGAATTTGGGAACACGTCCAAAAGTTTGGGGATCATATGGCTAGCAATGATCCCACAAAATACCCCCTAGGAGCAGCTGCTGTTCCCACTAGTGACCCAGGATGGAATTATCAAGAGTGAGGATAGAGGAAAGAGAGATCGCATGTAATTTGCCTGTTAGAAGATCTAAAAACTGGATTTCAAAAACAAGTAAATTTTCAAAAAGTTAGGAAAATTACTCAGGGAGAAAAGGAAAACCCTTCCCTTTTTCAAGACTGGCTAACAGAAGCTATTAAAAAGCATACAAATTTGGATCTCGACTCCATAGAAGGGGCAGTAAACCTTAGCATGTATTTCACTAATCAATCTACCCCAGATATTAGGAGGAAGCTGGAGAAATGGGCAATGATACCCCAAACACCTCAGGCCCAATTACTGGAGAAGGCCTTTGGAGTCTTTAACAATAGAAACCTCCTTGCAGCAGAGGAAAAAGGGCGCAGAGGCAGGGAGCATGCTCAATTCTTGGCTGCTGCCATGGCCACGAAAAGACCCAGGAAGTACCCCTCCAGGGCGCCCCTTTGGAGGAAGCCTGGCTACTTGGGCAGTGGGGAAACCTGCTTTCAATGCCACAAGGAGGGTCACTGATTCAAGGAGTACCCAACCACGCCCATGTGACCAAGAGAGACATTGGAGGAAAGACTGTCCCTCAGGTTGGAAAAGTGGTAGAGCCACCTCCCAGCACCCTGTCCTCCAGTATTCTCAAGACTTAGAATGACAGGGAAGCCTGGGTGCTAGCAGTCAGTGCTCCCATTTCCTCCACTTCTCTCACCAAGCCCTGGGCAAAAATGGAGGCTGAAGGTAAAGTTACCCGCTTTAATATGGCTAAGTTCTTTGCTTTAAACAGTTACTTTGGGCCTATCATCCACTGACCCACTGGGTCATAGGCATGGAAGGGGATATTAAGGGATGTCTCCAGACACACCCCCTCCCCAACCTACTTGAGGTTCTGTTATTTAAACACTCTGTTAGGGTCTCTCTGAACAAAGTCCTGATAGCATGCCAGTCTGTAAAGTATCTGGGCCATGAACTCATGCCCACCTCTCTCTCATTAATCTCTGAGAACAAAAGCACTATCCCTGATGCAACCGCTAAGAAACAGCTTCAAGTTTTTTTAGACATGGCAGGATTTTGTACTCTCTGGATTCCTGATTTTGGTTTTATTGCTAAACCCCTTTGAGTCTACAGAAGGCCCTAACTCAGACCAGGCTAAAGCTTTTGAAACTCTGAAAACTAATTTGACCACCACCTCAGCACTAGCCCTATCCAATCTAGAAAATCCTTTCACTCTGTATGTTGATGAAAGGAGAAAACAGACTTTGGGAGTCTTAACCCATACCTTAGCACCTGACCCTAGGTCAGTAGATGTTTTTATTTACTCAAAATATATTTTCCTTGTTCTATATGCCCATGGAGCAATCTGGAAAGAAAGGGGATACCTGATAGAAAAAAACTCCCCTGTCAAACATGCCCTTCTATGTTTTGGCCTTACCATAGTCATCTTTAATTCTCTCCAGGGAACTTGTCTTTTCTTCATACTCCTTTTGTGCCTGTTTGGTCCCTGTTTGCCAGATTTGTCTTTTCCAGGGTGCAAGCCATCAACTTCCAGAAGACTGCTCAGGCTACATACCCCTTGAACAGGAGCCTTCAAGGCAGGGACAGTTATATGCCCCTTGTCAGCAGGAAGCAATTTCAGAAGCTGAGACCTCTGCCCTTTACACAAAAAGAATTTGGGTCGAATCTATTTGAGGAGGGAATGATGGGATTCAGACTCTGGGAACCTCCCTGAACTCTTCTTGAATCTTCCCACTTAATCTGGACTTTCATATTCAAATCTGTTGCCCTTGGCCTAGCCTGGCCTTCCATAGTCTGTTACCTCTTGATTGCCCCACCTGCTTCCCACCCAAACCCTCCATTGTCTGATATCTCCTGATTGCCTCCAGCTGTTTCCAACCCTTGACCAGTCACCCCCTCCGTGGACTTCTCAAGACCCTCCCTAAGCCCCTCCTCCCATCACCCTAGACTATCAGACCACCCCCAGATACCTCCTACAGTCTTTTCTGTATATAAAGTTCATCCAGCCTCCATGAAGGTGCCCAGATTCAATCCAGTGCAGACTGTCTAGCTGAGAGTCTATCTGGCCCACTTGTGAATGCAAGTATTACAAATGCTTAGGCTCCTTAAGAGTCAACCCAGTATGGCAAATCTTTAATAAACTTTGTTTTTCTTTTGAAAAACAAAGATTGCCCCTTCCCCAAAAATATCTTGGCCAGAGCAATTCATAAGACAAATAAAACAGAGGGTACACTTGTACTGCAGGATTCCATTATAAAGAAATTTAACCTCTTTTCCTAGTAAAGAAATGTAATCATCCTAAAACTTTCAAAGATATCACATAAAAAAAAGTTCCAATTAGTTTTTGTTTCAATGCAGTGAAAACCAGAGACATATCCTCATATGGCAAATTTATGACACTGCTTGAAAACTATGGCAATCTTTGGGGATGGGAGCAAGATTAAAGTTTGGCCACATTTTTAACATCTTCCTGTTTGTCAATATAACTTGTAAAGCTCCTCCCAAAAAATATACCATCACAAATTCTTGAAAATGATGAGATATTGCTTCACATTCAATTAATAATCTTAGAGCAAGTGAGACATGAGCGGACTGAATACAACAATGATGCACCTATGACACAGTTTATGATCTATAACAATGTTTTAAATACTCTGATATTCAAAGAATACTGAAAAGGATAATAAAGAAAATAATTTTCCAGAGAGTTTAAAAAACATTTTAGATTGCTTCAGTCTCTCATTTAATTACCAATTTAGCAAAAGAAAATAATGTTACTAAACTCATAGGAATACAGTAGAAGATTCTCTCATCTGTAGGACGCAGCACAGAAAGGGCCCCTAGTGTCAACAATCCTGACTCTGGTGCTGACTCCCTAGGTGACCTCTGCAAACCACTTCAACTGAGTCCTAGTTTCCTCATCTATAACGTGAAGGTGTAGAAACCAGTTCCAGACCTCCGAGTCTTTCCCTCCAAAGCCAGCCCTCGATCCATTCCTCCATGCTGTCTCCCTCCAATGGAACATAATCTTTGAATGAGAAGGGCTCCTTTTGTCCCATCTCAATAAATGTTTGCTTGTTACTTGACTAGTTGGAAAGCAGTACATCTCGCATCCCATCTTCACAAGAGGAAACGAGAATCCAAAGAGCAGGACTGGGTACTTTTTTAAGAAAAAGGTTCAGGGCAACTCCTGGGGCCAAGCACCCATTCAACCTTATCCACCATTGTACATTTCACATAGAACATTCAAATTCTTATTTCCCATCAAAAATAGTAGAAATAAATACTTAAGCTTAATAGTTAAGCTTCACTTATCTGAAAAATTTATTTATGTTGGCCAGTGCATTCCAGAATTTAAACTATGCAATAAGCCGCCTTTGTCCCCAAGGCCTGGAACAGGTCAAGCTGCTTTACTTCACTCTAAGACCAGCTCCCCTCCATCAAGTCAACTGCCAGAGCTTACTAGAAAAGGCTGCATCAACCTCCTTCCCTAGCACTCAGATCATCATCCTGTAACTTTCCAAATCCAGATATCTCTCCTCAGCTGCAACTTCCCTATATATGTATTCTTGTCCAATGAAAACATAAACACCTAGAATGTACACATGATTTTCAGCTTTTCTCTACAAAGAGTTTGATGCATAATTAAGTTCATTTTAGGAAACTTGCTTGGAACTGATTTAATACTATCATAAATTATGAAAAGGGAAGATATGAGGGAGTTTAGAGAAAACCCAATTTATCCTGCTGCTTTGACATTCCACTATTTAACAGATCTTACCAAATTTATAAGCAGAAAAGTCCATAGGTATGAATTGTTTCAACTGACTTTGGTGAGTAAAGTAACCAAAGAATTACGTGTCCAAATGTAGTTAGAAAAATGAATCACTGCATTTAAAAAGCTGTGTTTGTGCCTCCAGAAAATGAAATATATAATACATCTTGGTTACACAGATGATGTATCAGGGTTTAACATGAATTCACTCCTCTGTGTCACTCAAATATCCCAAAACATTGTGGGAACTTTTTCTCTTATATGTTTACATTTTTCTTTTCCAAATGCAAACTCCCAGAGGAGTGATGTCTTTTACTTCTGTGTATCTCCTACAACAACTTGAACAGGTTCCTGCACAACAGTGCATGAATGTCCTAGTAGATTTTTTCCTCAGTGAGGGTTGAGGAGGGAAAGAATAGAGGTCTGAATCCTAAACAGTGACCAATGATCAGCACCGTCTTTCTAGCTAATGACTTGTAATTTAAATTAAATAAATCTCTGCTACAGAAAGGGCAAACTACTCCTGTTCTGCCAATTGCAGAGATGAAGCTACTATTTTTCTAACTGGAAACAGCTCTCATTTTAGGGAAAACGCCATTTTCTCGTTACTATATTTTCAAAGAATAAGCTAGTTTCCTCATTTCACCCATAATATTATTAATATAATCTTCATAAATGTTTCTTAACCTCTCAGGAGTTTCTTATAGCTTAGGATTTTTCTTGTAAACTTACAACTTACAGGACCTTCCAAAATATGTTGTTTCACAGTAAATCTAACTGTGCTTGATAAACTCCTAAAGGCAAGCTCTAGCTGGTATCAGGAAGCTGGAAAGGTTTCAAGAATATCTTAAGACTCTTCAGGCTGTTTTCCAAGGAACAGCTTAGCTAAGTTTGGAGAATTTTATTATCATTAGGTTGATCTGCAAGGATAATGCTACCAAAACAATTCTTTAAAAAAAAATTAACTTGATAAATATCAACAAGCATGATTATATTTCTCTGCACCTGTGGGTCTTAACTTAGGAGTTATGAATTTGGTTTTGTAAAAAATATCTTTACAAGTGTTGCAGTGTAGTTGGTTTCCTTTTTAATCCTATGTATAATATTATATGCATTTAAAAACACTATTCTCAGGAGTCTATAAGTTTTCACCAAATTGCCAGGTGTCCATCACACAAAAAGGTTAAGTAAGAATTCCTGTCATACGCAAAGAATAGAAAAAGAGGATTATATACGAAAAATTTAACATGGTAGGACCAACACTATCCTCCCTGTGTTAACAGCTTTTGAAGACCCCCTATCAAAACATAGACGGTTTGCTCAGTGGAAGTATTGCTCACAAAATGAAAATCATAGATCCTCGAAGTACTGAAATCCCTGAAGTATTCATCTGAGTCTACTATGATTATATCCAAACCTGGAAGAAAAATAAAATCCATAGAAACAGTATATAATGCCAGCAGTTCCTATTCACTGAACCAAGGGAAGAGAGAGGAAGGAAGGGGGTGGAAACGGAAGGACAAAGTATTTACATAGCACTTGACAGTTTGCAAAATACTTAAAAAATGACATCTCCTTTTATCCTCACAACAACCCTGGGAGGCAAGTACAATTATTAGCCTCATTTTACAGATGAGGAAACTGAGATGACAGAGGTGAAGTGACTTACCCAGAGTACACCTGCACCTAATAAGCACGGGGAAGGAGGGAAGGGAAGGGAAGGGAAGGGAAGAGAAGGGAAGGGAAGGGAGGAGAGAGAGGAAGGAAGGAAGGAAGGAAGGAAGGAAGGAAGGAAGGAAGGAAGGAAGGAAGGAAGGAAGGAAGGAAGGAAGGAAGGAAAGGACGGAGGGGAGGGACGGGGAAGGGAGGGAGGGAAAGAAGGAAGGAATGGAGGGAGGGAAGGAGGAAAGGAAGGAAGGAAAGGACGGAGGGAGGGACGGGGGAGGGAGGGAAGGAAGGAATGGAGGGAGGGAGGGAAGGAGGGAAGGAAGAAAGGAAAGGACGGAGGGAGGGACGGAGAAGTGGGGGGAGGGAGGTCTCGCAAGTGACAGGGGTCGCCCAAGGGCCCGCACCTCATTTACAAGCCAAGACAGGAAGCAGCTGTCGAAGGTAAACAGAGACCCTCCCACCAGTCCCGGGCCCCTTCCCCCGCAGAACCCCGCCCCCTCCCGCGGAGTCCTCCCCACCCCCAGCTCTCAGACGCGCCCCATCCTTCCGAAGGAAAGCAGCGCCGCCCTCGGACAGTCTGTCACACAGTCCTCGGCACACAACGAGATTCTTACTAAATGCTCTGCACATTTATCCAACCCACCACCTTCCTCGCCGCCCCCAGCAGCTCCTCGCAGAGTCAAACACCTACCTCGGCCTTCCTTCGCCGCGACAGCCGAGGCCTCCCCTATCCCGGATCAGCAAAGCCCTGCCAGAGCGGCGGGCCGTGCTTTCAAATTCAAATGATGGCGGCTGGTGCGCCGCGGGGAATCAAGGGATGCGCGGAGGCAGCCCGGATGTGACGTCACCGCGCGGAACCCGCCCCCCTGGAGAAGCGGAAAAAACTAATTAGAGTGTGGCGGGGCTACCAATGAGAGGAGGCGGGGAGGGGGCGGGAAGGGGGAGGAATCGGGGCCTGCGCGCTTGGCGCCGGCGAGTCCCCGCCCACAGAGGTTTGTCCACTGGCGGGTAGCGAGCCGGGCGACTCGGTCCGGTGCGTGCGTCCGGACTCTCTTCCGCTATAGGGCCGGGTCTCGTGCGGAGGCTGCTCCTGTTCATTCCCGACTGCGGAGAGATTAGCGGGCCGGGATTCTAGGACCCGGAGCTTCCCGGTCCGTCAGGCCGGGTCCCCCTGGGCTCCCCGGGAGGCCCGGGCGGCTAGCATCTGTGCCTCAGGCCGCGGCCCTGACCTTGGCCTTGGTCCTGACCCGCTGTGGTCCGGAGCCCCGAATGTGTCAGTCAGGGGGCCCAAGTTCAAGGCACGACAGACCTGTGTGACCGTGGACGAGTCACTTCCCCTCAATTCCTCGATTTGGGAAATTAATTAGGTATTTAGGCAGAGCATTAATTAAGCGCTTACGATGTACTGAGGCATACAAATACTAGCAAGACAGCCCCTGCTCTCAAGAGTCTTACCTTCTAACCAGAGAAGCCTAAATCTTTGATCTAATAATTTTCTCTTCTCTGTGATAGCGCAGCCTTTCCCCGGTTCAGTGTGCGTTTGCGTTACCATCTATATTATATCTGTGCTACAGTACAATACCGTAAACATTTATGAAGTTCCTACTGTGCACCAAGCAGGGTAGCCAGGTGGCAGTGCACAGAGTGCCTGGAAGACTGGAGTTCAGATGTGGCCTCAGACACTTGCTAGCTGTGTGACCCTGGGTAAGTCATTAATCCTGCTTGCCTCAGTTTCCTCATCCCTCACCTGAGATGGAGAAGGAAATGGCAAATCCCTCCATGATCTTTGCCCAGAAACTCCCAAGTGCGGTCCTGGAGAGTTGGACGTGACTAAGCAACAGCAATAGATGCTGTGCTGCCTAAGTGTGAATTACAGCCTTCATGGGTGATTTCACAGTAGAATACTGCCGAATTCTCATCCTGAGCCTCACCAGACTTCACATATCCTTCACTGGATGTGCTTGCAGATCAACAGCAACATGTTCAAAATCAAGCTTTGTGTAATAGCCTACAAAGACAGCTTACAAGCTCACAAAATGCTTGCCTGAAACAGCCCTAGGAGCTACATAGTGCAGGGAACTGGGACAGCATGGGGTAAAAACAGCTTGTTCCTGATGGAATCAGTTTCCAGTGTTAATTCTGCCTCCTGGAGGGATACATTTTGTACCTACCCCTTCCCCTCCCCTTTTTCCACTTTTTAACCACTGTCCCTAGCTCAGGCTCTCTTTACGTCTCAGTTTGAACTGTTGTAAAAGGTTCCTAATTGGCCTCTTCTGAAGTTTTGGTATGTAGATAAGAAATGACAGGTAAATTACCTTTTTAAAAAATTTATTTTCAATTAGCAAGAATTTGTTTTCTGTTCCTCGACTTCCCTCTCCCCTACCTGAACAAGAAAATAAGAAAAAAAATCCCATACAACAAATATATATAGTTAAGTAAAGCAAATGCTTGCATTGGCCAGGCCCAAAAATGTATCTCATTTTGCATATTGAATTTATCACCTTTCTCTACGGAGAGAATCAGGGTATCATGCTTCCACTTGAATGATTAGTATATTATCACTATCGTTTTAAAGGATTGTACAGATCTAATGGATCACTGCCTCCCACTCATGAAGGACAGGGTGAAGGATAATAAGGGATTATTGCATTTCAGTTCATTAAAAAATTTTAAGCACAAACCATTTGCCTGGAGTTGTACTGTGTGTGTTCTTCCTTCTTTGCCAAAGAAGACTATGCCATCAGAGAAATGATGACATGACTTGCACTTGACTTTGCTTTGAGTGAGGGAGGGCTGTGCAGGGCACCAGCCTCACTTCTCCTCCAGAGCCATCTGAATCCAGTGACCAGATATTCACCAGGATGACTGGAGATGACCCAGGATGAAGCAATTGGGGTTAAATGACTTGCCAAGGTCACACAGCTAGTGAGTGTCAAGTATCTGAGATAAGATTTGAACTCAGGTCCTCCTGATCCCTGCACTGGTGTTCTATCCATTGCACCACATAGCTGCCTCTAGAGCTGTCCTAATCACAGTGGAAGATACACACATACACAAACACACAGAATAGAAATAAAAGCACGTATCTCCCAAACTGAAATATCTCAAAATTATATAACTTGGGTTTTTTTGAGTCCCAGAGTGGCATGTCTTTTTGACACAAGGTGGTGCTGTTTCTAGACTTCCTGAAACTATTTGTGCATGAAATCAATGAAGTTTTAGTGAATAGGTTTTTATTTCTAATGGGTCATTTAAAGATTCAGTGTCTTCATGAAGAAAATAAAAAATGCTATTGGTACTTACATATCAAGCACTTTGCAAAAAACACTTATTTGATCTCTCCCATATCTAGCCATTTGTTAAATATTGATTTTATTTCCAAAATACATTATAACTGTTCGTTCTCTACCCTCATACAGTTACCACTCTAACTCATCACCTCTTATGTGGGCAACCTGAAGTATCTCCCCTCCCTAATGCATCTTTCTCACAGTTACCAAAATGATATTGGGGTAAGGGGGCTGCCAATAAGGGCCCTGTCCTGAAAGCAGATGCAAGGAATCCACATGGAGGTTGTTTCTGCTTATGTGTAATGCAGGAACCCAAGAGTCCATGTCAGAGCAAGTACAAAGATTCTGTTTCTGGTCCTCAATGCATGGTGAAGAGGCATCTTTAGGTAGGCTGCTGAAGTGGAAATGAGAGTACATACAAAAGATACCAACATAAGAACTGTTTCTTTCCTTCATATAGACAACAAGGTATAAAAAACAAACCAAACTGAATGCTGAAGGATCAATGAGGAAGTCTCCTTTCTCTGACTTGGGAGGGCTAGTGAGAGTATGACCCTCTTAGGCAAACCTGGACCCAGGATTAAGCATATCTTGTTTGTATATTCTCTACTTCAGCATAGGACCTGTTGAACTTCCAAAGGTCAGAGAAACCAAAGTTCAATGACTTCAGGGTTCCATACCAGAGTTTGCTTGCAGCTGAGTCTGGCATACCAGTGCAGCCCAGAGGAATGACTTGCTTGACTTAGCCCAACAGGGGATCAACCTGTTCCTGGTTGAAGTCCTGGTCCTTCAGAAAGGAAGTGAATTTTTCAGAAATTATGCCATATCCTTGTGATGAGATTGTTTTGTAGCAGCCACTTCATCTTTGAGCCATTCTTTCCAGGGTCAGAGATAATGGAGGGGAGATTCAGTTCAGGTGAATGCTTTTGTACTCTGGTTTTTGCTCTATCTTTTTTAAAGTAAATATCCCTTTGCAAAAGCTATTTTGCATAATTTGGGGATACTAATCACAGGGTTAATGATATGAGGGAGTTATAAACTAAACTAGTGATTGACATTGGAGAGAAAGGGTGTTCAAGTCAGTAGCACTGAAAATCTACCTCAGTGCCTCAGGAATACCCCATAGAACTATGAGTGTATGTGTGTTTGTCCTTTGTTGCCAAAGAAGATCATGCCATCAGAGAAATGGTGACATGACTTGCACTTGACTTTGTTTTGAGGGAGGGAGGGCTGTGCATGTCACCAGCCTAACTTCTCCTCCAGAGCCATCTGAGTCCAGTGACCAGATATTCATCAGGATGACTGGAGATGACCCAGGATGAGGCAGCTGGGGTTAAGTCACTTGCCCAAAGTCACACAGCGAGTGGCTGTCAACTCAGGTCCTCCTGACTCCTGCAGTAGTGCTGTATCCACTGCACTATCTAGCTGCCCCAGGGAGATGTTGGCTAGCTGGATGGTTTAGTAAACAGAGCCTGGTGTCAAATAGATATGAATTCAAATCCAACCTCAAACACTAGCTGTGTGACCTCAAGCAAGTTAACTATCCTGTTTGCCTCAGTTTCTTCAACTGTATATTAGGATAAAAATAGCACCTACCTCTCAGGGTTGTTGTGTGGATCAAATGAGATATTAGTTTTATAGCACTAAGCCTAATGTTTGGTACAGAGTAGGCGCCATCTAAATGCTTATTCTATTCAGTTCCATGTAGATAGCTCTTCTCTGAGAACATGACTTGCCAGTACAAGTGTAACTTGGGATAAAGAGGACCATAATATATAAGGACTACATTAGTAAAGCATAGGTCTGATCTTTTCTGCCAGGTCACTTGTCTAAGAAACCCCAGGGGCCCCTTCTTGCCTACAAGTTAAAATATAAGCCCTTCTGTTTGCCTTTTAAAATCCTTCACAAGCTGGCTTCAGCCTACCTTTCCAGGATTACTGCACATGTCTATAGGTTACTCACTCTTTGTTGCAGTCTAACTGGTCTGCTTTCTGTTTCACCATACACAATAGTCTATCTCTCACCACTGTGGTCTTGCATAGCTTGTCCCTCTTACCTGACATGCACTCCCCCTTCACCCTCAGCTTCCATCACAGTTCATCTCAAATTCCACCTCCTACAGGAAACCTATGATTCCCCCATTTGCTAGTGCCCTCCTCCAGAAATTACTTTGTGTATATATATATATATATATATATATACATATATATATATATATATATAGTATATAATTTTCTCTTATATGTTGGCCTCCTACCTCATGCCCAACTGAGTGTAAACTCATTGATGTCAGATACTATTCTATTTTGGTCTTAGTATAGGCTCTTGCCTTGAATAAATGCTTATTGAATGAATGGATGAACCAAGAACTCCAGACATGGTTCTTTCTTGGCTATCCTACTCTCTTTTAACCAAATCCTTTTTCTAAGGCAAAATTTTTGTCTCTGCATTGTTCTCAGTCATTACCACCATAATAGAGAAGACTTCTAGAGTTTTTATTGTATGACTTTGAGTAGCTTGCCATCCTGGCCCAATATGCAAAATGCTCTAGGAAACACATAAAGCACTGAGGAAACATACACAGAGACATGCAGAGAAAGACATACAAGAAAAGCTGGTTCTTTTTTCCACATTGCTTTGATGCAACACGGTCCTACCTTTCATTATCCCTTCCTTGGCAAACACCATATATAAACAGCATCAAGAAGGCTGTTCTCAAATAGCAGCAGGGAAAGTTCTTCTGTTATTTGTTACCAGCATATACCCAATATGGGAGGCAAGTTGGTACACTCCTTAGGACCATTGCCTACAACTACTGCCTACATCCTAAAAGTTCACCTGAACTACCTTTCTTACAGTGCTAACTATATACATTGTCATGGTCCAGTCAACAATCATATTTTTATATGTAAACTTTTATAAGTCTGTCCTTTGAAACAGATCTATTTTCTCTTTGAAATTTTGCTTAACACTGATATTTCTTGCTTGTCTTTCATATCACCCTCTCAAAATGAAACTGGTTATATTTTAATAGTCACAAAACAATTTTTAGGAGTCATTCCTAAATTAGCTAAGTATATATAGAGAGATCGAAGACTTTTGAAAGCAAGTAATGACTGTAGTACAAACCTAGGAGAAAGAAAAGAAAAAATATATGGTATATAATTAGAACAACTCCATTCTAACAGATTTAAATAATTTATTAATGACAACAAATGTAACGTGGAAAAAAGAAAGGACATAAACACCAATTAAAAGAATTTCATGAAGACTTTATGCTGGCATAGATCAGCTGTCATAATAAAAACACCAAAGAGCCTAAGAGCATTAGAGACAGCAAATATTTGATATCCTTGACAAATAGAGAGTAATGGCAGCCAAAGGCAATACTGGCTTAGAATATAATTTCATTTGTGAAACCTTATAGTGTATAACAATGAATGATTATGAGCAGTCTTGCCTCCAAAACACAGAGAAACAATACAGGGTAAGACTAACTTAAAGAAAGTTTATTCATAAGAGACCCAACTAAGCAAAGTAATACCAAGGGCATTTAAAGATTAGAATAGAAGGAGAGCAAAACAACACCAGAAAAATGGAAAATATCTTCAAAGATTTTTATAACAAGTTGTTTTCGTTGTCAAGGAATTATGAGAATAACAAAGACATAAATCAAGGGTATTAGCTTGTGCCCCAGGTAAGACTTTCCCTGTTTATGTACCTGTCTGTGCATGTTTCTATGTGTGTCTCTTTTTCCCACTGATGTGTTGCATTTGTGTCAGAGAGTGCTTTAGGTTTATGGGAAAATATCTTATTGCTACATTGTCCTTTTTTCTTTTTCATCAGATGTCTTTGATTTTAACTAATTTTGTTGTCTACCTGACTAATAGAGACAAGGTCATTGATGGGGGCTGACAAGCTATAATTTTTTAGTGGATGGGGTAATCTTGTGTAATGTTAATGTAAGATTGGTGAATGCGGAGGAGAGTTAAAGATCTTCCCTGCTCATTAATAGGCCTCTGATACCTTTTGTAAATTTCTACGGTCATGCCCCCAGCTCTGAAAAGTCTATATATACTCTGATGTGAGGTTTTACTTTGGGGCTTATTTTTTGGAAGAAGGTTTTGTGTGCCAGATGAGACTCTGGGTAGCTGCTAAGGAGCCCCCTGGCTTTGAAAACCCAGATGTTGGTGCTTTTCTCTCTGGTAATGATATATGCATTGTCTATGGTCAGACAGTTGAAAGCCCTCTCTGCTTGTCTTTCTGTTTATGATTTTTGTTTGTATTTCTCTGAAGTTCAGGGTGCTAACTTTTTCTCTTGAACTAAGTGAATCATGTATGTACTTGATTAAAGTAGATTGTTGACCCCTCAAAATTTGCTTTCCTTTTAAAAAGGCAGATCTAAGAACCTGTGCAGCAGGCCCTCTTGCATATACCAGAGTCCTTGCTGTTATACCTTGTATAATGGATATATTGTATAAGTTGGGATACCCCTAGGTACTACATATGTTTTCTACATCAATAACTACTAATGGAACAATGTCTGTTATGAAGTGAGCCATGAAATATGGAAGTTATACTCACAAAAGTTAAAAATCTCTGGCCTTGATGAGCTGTAAGGTCCTTTCCAGTTCTAACATTCTAGAATAACACAATTTTGGGTAGCAAGTCCTTTGTGTTCCCCATAATAGTGCAACACCAAGGAATGTAGCTGTGTAACAACAGAACAGGTAGGTCAAGAAGGACCAAGATGCAACCACTGAGTCAGCCAGGACTGAAAAGATCAGGCAGACAGACCACAAATAGGTAACTGGTTGAATTCCAGGAGTTAGTGAAACAAGGAAGGAAGGGCTCTAGAGTCTGCCAGGGGAGATGAGTGGGTCATGAGGAATACTTGTGTCAGAGACTGTCTTGTGACATAGTTGACCTGGGTACATTGCAGAGGACTTACTTAATCTTTTGACCTAGCTTCTCTCTAGAAAACCTGAAAAATCTTTGTCCCAGCTTGTTGAAATCCATTTCCTCTGGGAAAGGATGTAGTTCACAATATTACAGAGAAAAGTTTTATTCTGAAAAGACAAAAACAAATCTTAAAAATACTTAACTCCATTAGTTAAGGACTAGATGTATGTATACTGTAAAGTTGGAGGTGGCAGCATGATACAGTGGAAAGAACAGTGATTGGAGTCAGAGGAATTGATGTCACATTCTACTTTTGATGCTTATGATGTGACTTCAGCCAAGTCACTCAATCTCCTGAACCTGTTTCTCCATCTGTAATATGTGGAAGTTGCCAAATGATAAATGGTCAAAGGATATGGATAGGAAATTTTCTCAGAAAAAAAAATCCAAGCCATTTGAAAAATACTCCAATTCTTCCAACTAATAATTGGAGAAAGAAAAATTAAAGCAACCCTGAGATTCAACTTGATACCTATCAGAATGGCCAACTTAAAAAAAAACAACAACAAAGGAAGATAGACACATTAAAGCACCGTTGGGGGACCTATCAATTGGTTTAGCCATTCTGGAAAACAATTTGGAAATATGCCTCCAAAATTACTGAACTATTCATATCCTTTGATCAAGCAATACCAGTATTAGGAATTTACTCCAAAAAGATTCAAGAGGAAGGAAAAGGACCCAAACAAACATATAAAAATATTTATTGCAATTCTTTCTGTAGTAACAAAGAACTGGAAACTAAGATGTTGCCCATCAATTGGGAAATGGCTGAACAAATTATGGTATATGAATGTAATCAAATACTATTGTGCTGTAAGAAATGATTAAAAGGATGGTTTCAGAGATAACTAGGAAGATTTATATGGATGGATTTGGAGCAAAGTAATTAGAATCAATAGAATAATTTATATAATAATAAAGTTGTAAAGTTATAAAGACAACTTGAAAACACTTAGGAACTCTGATCAACACAATAACCAAATAAAGCTTGAGGATTCATGATGAAGCATGCTTCTCCTCTCCTGAGAAAGAGAAAAACGGGAGAAGAGAGACAGAGAGACAAAGAGAGACAGAGAGACAGAGACAGACAGACAGATAGAAAGACAGAGAGAGAGAGAGAGAGAGAGAGAGAGACACTATAGACTCACAGTACAGATTGAGATACACTTTTTTAAAATATGACCAAAGCAGAAATTTGTTTTACTTGAGTATGAATATTTTTAAACTCTGAAAATGGCATTTTCTATTGAAGGATGAGGTCAGAAATTTGATTAGTCAAGATTTAGAAGAGAGTAAGAGGAGAGGGGGAGTAGAAACACAAAGTGTTTTGCACGTACTTGGTAATTGATAAGTGTTTGTTGAATTTAATTCCTCCCAACCAGTTATACATAATTGTATTCACTGGGACTTACTGCCATCTGGGGATTCTCTGTTTTAGGAGACTAAAGCTATATTAGGGCACACTGGGCAGTGTCCTAACTGATGGTCCCAGTTTCTTATCCTTCCCCATCCCCACCTCCACCCCTCACCATAGAAGCTCTCCCTTGTAACCAGTCAACACGGTCAAGCAAAACAAACCCATAGATTGGCCATGTCTGCACATGTATGTCTAATTCTGCTATTACCTTTCTGGTAAGAAGAGGGACACATGCTTCAACTGTTGTGAGCTCCATGCACACCTTACTTCAGCTACTGGACAAGGTCTCACTTCCCCCTAAACTACCCTCCACTCAAGATTCTAAACTCTGACATTCCTCCCTGGCCACAATTGTCTGTCTTCTTATTTTTCCCACTCCCCTAAATCCCCTTTATCTGTTCTTCACTCTCACCAAATTTTGAGTTCCTTTATTTCTCCCTGCTCTGGTAGTCTATTCATTCTGTTCTGTCCTCAGTTCCCTCTTGGTTCAATATTGATACTAATTGATTTTAAGGTATTGATTCTAATAATTTAATCTCCTCCATCCTTTACTCACTTCCCATCTTTCCCATTCAATTAATTCTCAATCCTGGCTAAATCCTACCTTCTGCCTTCTCCCTTATTCCCAGATAACTCAACTGATGATGAAAACAACCAAAAATTCTCACTGACTAGTAGAGGTGTGTGTAGTACAGGTGAATAGAACTTTGCCCAGGTTCCCAAAAGGACACATCTTTAGGTTTATACCTCCTCCTTAGTAGGATATACTTTATTCCCTTGGAGATTCGCATCTATCGTCCTCAGGATCTTTCTATGGTACACCTTTCCTGATGCCTGATTTCTCTCTCAACCCCTCAAAAAAATGCTGAAGGACCATACTTTCTGGGCAAACCATTGCCTCCTTCTAGCAGGATTATACATCTGGGCAGCTCCCCAAACTTGCACTCACACTGTAAATTGGCTCCCCTAGAGTACTGCTGTTACCCCAAGTACCAGGGTATCTTGAATTTCTACACTCATAAAACTATAGTCCACAAGCTCCCACTGGTGTTCTTACCCTTTAATTGTCAGCCAAGAGACATAATTTCAAAGCAAAGGCATTGACTAAAATGCAGTAATAAGAACAGTAGCTACATAAAACTGGGTGTGCTCTCCCACAAATCCACAAAGGTCCATGGCACTAGTAGACTTTACAAACAGTGATAGTGAAGTGGCCACATAATTCACAACTGATATTGTAGAGCTCAATGTCTTTTCTTATGGAGTCCTCACACAACTATTCTCTGGGCAGAGTCTGCTAGGTGGGTCACTCGACTGGACTCAGGTTTGCTCTTAACTACGATTCGATTCAATTACCTGGGATGGTTCTTAGTTGAATCCATAACTGATTTTATTCTTAATTGTAGGAAGTACAATTGATCAAAGTTACTAGAAAACCACCTCAGTGTGTCTGGAGAGTATATCTACTCCCTGATGGATATTGTATCTCTTACTGATTAAATAGATCTACTTCAAAGTCCTGTGGTCAGGTTATGGTGGAAAGATAGGAAAGGAGAAAAAAATTTCCTCCTAATCTCCAACAGTACTTCCCTCTCATGGGCCAGATTCTTCTTCAACTTTTGGGTCCTACCTGAAATGAATCCAGAGCTTTACAGCAATCAGAAGGATGGAAAATTTTTACCTGGCTAGTGATGCCACACTTTTCAATTCTTACAAATTTTTAATACATGAACATCATCTATGATTAAATCTGGGGAGAAAGGGATCATTTGATCAGGGAACATCTCCCCCTCTTACATACCTATGGTGAGATTTTTTCTCTGGATTGCCACATGTCACTCCCTTCCCCCCTCAAATAAATTTTCCCAGACAGTTACCGTTACCTACTACTCTGTTGACTGGGTTAACTACAAAATTGTTTAATCAAATTACGTCTAGGTACACATTCACTCATCTCATACTGACTCTATTATGTTCCTAACAATAACTATTCCAAAATTTCTCATCTCTCAATTTGATTCAAATCAATAAACATTTAGTAAAATATCTATTTTGTGCAAGCATAGTATGTGAAGCATATTACTTTAGGGTGTATGCCCATATTGTTTAGTTATTTTTAAAGATGATGTTTATTAAATAATGACAAATGAATCGTTTTTATTCATCAAACTAAAGAAAATAAGTGCTTTCGCAAACTACATTTTTTAAATTGTCAGTCATAAAGGGCATTATTTTCACTCGTCAAACTAGAGAAAATAAGAAGAACTAAATAGTAGCTGCTATAGATAATTAGGAGGCACAGTGGATAGAACTCTAAACCTGAAATTAGAAAATCCCAATTTCAAATCTTGAAATTTCAAATTTCAAACTTCAAATTTAATAACTATAGACTTGAACCTCTATTTGCCTCAGTTTCCTCAACAGTAACATAAGAATAATAATAGTACCTACCTCCTAGGGGTCTTGTGAGGATAAAATGAGATTTTTGTAAAGTACTCTACAAACCTTAAAGAGCTATATACCTGCTAGCTATTGTTATTTAATTTATTTTTAAATTAAATATCCCTTAAAGAATGTAAACTTTGATTCCTTTAATTAAACACATCCTCATACCCTAATATATAGAATGATCTTTTTATTCTTCCCTTTTTGGCTAAAAACTAACTGGACCTTCAGATCCCTAGACCCATATACTTCCATGAAAGTTAAGTTTTAAGAATTTTTGACAAGAAGATCACCCTTTTGAGATTTAAAATTTTAACTTTTTTTGGACTTCTTTACTCACACCCACCAGGCTCCCAGAGTCATGTAATTGTAGTCTGAATCAAGGAAAACACAGTAGTCAGAGGAGTCAAAGGGAAAAAATGTCTGCTTGATGGATTGAAGAAGGAACATAGAGATCAATTAGGGACCTATTAAAATAGTCCAGCCAAGATATGCTAAAGGCCTAAGCCAGGGTAGCAGTCACATGAATGGAGAGGAAATAACAGATACAAAAAGCTTTATAGAGATAGAATTCCTGAGATGTGTCAGCTCTTTGAATGGGAGAAGTGAAAAGGAGGGACGAGTCAAAGACGAGTTACAAAGATTACAAATGATGAATAGGACAATAGTAGTAGCCTTGATAAACATAGGGAAGTTTAAAGGAAGGGTTGGATTATATGAAAAGATAATAAATTCCATTTTAGATATCATGTGGTTGACATGCTGGTGGGATAGTCAATCAAGCAACAAGAATTTACTTAGTACTAACTATGTGCCTGGCACTGTGCTAAATGTTGGGAATACAATGTGGCATTTTTAAAGGTTAGAGACAATTTCTGGATAACTTTATCATTTTATTATAATACCAGCATTTTAATAAAAGAATGGTCATTTGAACATCTCTCTCTTAGGTCAAAGACAACCATGGTGGTTGGCCTCATGACTTTTATGTCCTTTTGGAAGAGGTATGTAGGGTGGCACTCAACTCTGATTGGTTAACAGTTAATGAGAGAATGAATATTACAGTGAGGGACTGACAGTGACATAATGTTACCCTTGAACAGAGAGACTTTCTACACTCAGACCACCCCCAGCTTCTGTCTTTATTCAGTTTAGACAAAAGAGTCTGTCTCTACCCAAGCTTGATTGAATGGAATTCATCTCAGACTGGAGATTCCTTCTAAGGTTGGGTGGGGTCAGATAGAAGTTAGTGCAGCCTTCAGAGATTGGGGTCTTGAAATGAGTATAGAAAAAGGGAGAATCTTCCCAAATCATTAGTTATTAATAATCATTTCTCTCAAAGAAAGTCATAAACAATTCCTGCCCTCAAGGAGCTTACATACTAATGGGGAACACAACATGTAAATAAGTGTGTATATACCATATTATAATATTATTGCATATTATGTATATATCATATAGTATGTATATCATGCATAATATAACTGCATTATATTATTATAGTATATACCTATTTATTTACACTGTGAGTATATATGTGTGTGTGTGTGTGTGTGTGTGTGTGTGTGTGTGTGTACAGAATAGAAGTAAAATAACCTTGGAGGAGAAGGTTCAGAGGCTACTTGCAAAAGGTGGGATTTCAGCTGAGATGTGAAAGAAACCATGGGTGTCAAGAGGGAGTGATAAGAATGGAGAGCCTTCCAGACATGGGGGACATTCAGTACAAAGGCACAGAGATGGAAGATGGTTGGTTATGTGCATGGAATAGCAAGTTGGCCACTGCAACTAGACTGGAGAATGTGCAGAGGACCGGTGTAAGGTGCAAGAAATCTCTAAAAATAGGACAATGCTGGGTTATGAAGAGCTTTAAATGCCAAACAGGACTTTTATATTTGATTCTGTAGGTAATGGAGACTCATTGTAGCTCTTTGAGCAAGGAGGTGGCATGGTCAGACCTACACTTTAGAAATACACTTAATTTCAAAGCTAAGTGGAGAATGGAGTAGTGTGGGGAGAGAATTGAGGCAGAGATACCAGTTATAAGACTCTTGAAGTGATCCAAGGGATAGGTGATGAGGGTTTGACTAGGTTGTGACTATATGAATGTAGAGAAAGCAATATGTACAAGAGATGCTTTGAAGGTAGAAAAAAGAATAGCTATGTGGAATGAGAGAGTGAGGAATTGAGGATGAGACTCAATGATGGGGAGCTGGGATTCTGGCCAAACACCTAATTTATTAAATACTGGTGATCTAGCACTGGTTCACAAGTTTATATCAAGATGGTGGGGGATGAGGTACAACCAGAAGGTACCCCACTCCTGGAACCAAGTCTCTGATGTATGTGACTCCTTAATGTAAGTGCACTTCAAACTCAACCTATCGAAAACTGAACTTATCTTTCCCCCAAAACCTTTCACCCCATAACTTTCCTAAGTCTTCCATTCTTCCTATTACTAGGGCTCATTACTTTGAGTAAACACTTTTTGATTCCTCCCCCTCTCTCACCCACATGTGGAATTATTTGCCAAGTCTTTTTGATTGTACCAAGGCGATATCTTTCCAATCTCTTCTCTATACTCCCACTGACACCACCCTAGTTCAAGCTTTCATTACCTCTCACCTGAATTATCTTAATAACTGGTCTTTATCTACTTTTTCAATTCATCTTTCACAAGTGACTTCTTAAGTTGCATGTTTGATTCTATGACTCCTCCCTCTATTCAGAGTTTCCCCATTGCCCACCAAAAAGAAAGTATAAACTCCTGATTCTGGCATTCATGATCCTCCCTATGATCTGGTTCAACTTCCTTTTTCAACCTTAGCTCATAAATCTCTTATCCATATATCTATATTCTAGCCAAATAGATCTGTTTTGTGGGCTTCTCAATTCTCCCTTATAACATTATTATTTATATATTCAAATTGTTGTAAATACAAAACCTGTATATAAGTCCTACCCTCTCCTATCTCTGTTCTTTTCCTCAAAATGTTCACTGTTGTTAAAATGGATTCCCTACCCCTCTTCCATATCTCTCTTGAAGTCCCTCTATTCCTTCAATGTACAACCAAGTCACTACTACCCTATGAAACCTTCTCCCCTCAACTGAAAATGATCTCTTCATACTCTATCTCATTGCACTTTGCCCTCACCCTGGAAGTTCACTTTACCCCTGGTTTTTTCAAATTGGAAGAATCCCTTAGCTTCTTCTTCTGATTGGCTAGTTCCTCTTAGAAACTTCATTTTGAGGCTGATGCCCAGGAAAGGCATGTCTTCTTAATTCTCCAGGCTGTATTTTAATTCTATATAGTTCTTCATTCATCTTCCCACCCCACCTCCAAAAACCCCACCTCTCCCTTCTTCACCACTCCTTTTCAGCTTCCCTTTGTGTGCTGTGTTCCTCCATGAAAATATAAATTCCTCAAGGGCAAGGATTACCTTTTTGTTCCCAGTGTTTAGCCCATTCCCTAGTACAAAGTCATTGCAACATTTGTAGACTGCTTCCTTCATAATCATCTTGTACTTGGATTCTTGTTTTCTTCCTGAGGCTGATCTCTACTTAACTCACAACCCTACACTCAGAGCGGGTCCTACTCTAAGTCTCTGGGCTCTTGACTACTGAAAGTTCACCCACCATCGTTCCCAGACCAGAAACTGGGCCCTGGAGGACTTGAGCTCCGTTGACTACATGGGGTAGTGCCTAGAATGCTAGGCTTGGAGTCAGAAAGATCCAAGTTCAGATCCTGCTTCAACACTTACTAGTTGTGTGACCCTAGGCAACTCACTTAACTGCTCTGACCTCAGGTTGCCTCATATAAAATGGGGAGGTAGGAATTGAGAGATAAGTGAATTCCTGACAAATTCCAAATTTATGATTTTCTGAACCTTTTATACCCAGAACTTCTACTCTAGAGAGTGATGACTGAATGGTGGTTAACTCAGTCAGGAACAAGTCTACCCACATTTTACTTCACATCCTGGCACATAGAACTTTTCCTTCATTGTCTTCTTCCCCAATCCCCACTATCTTTCCTCCTCTACTTCTAGGGATAACAAATCAATACTATACCATCCCTGGAAAGGACTTACAATTTGTACAAATCTATGATTGCTCAGAATCCCTATAATTTAGTAGAACAGAATACTTCTCCCCAGCCACCATTCCCATATGTGTTATCTTCCTCTAGTAAAATGTAAGCTGGAAGACAAGAACTATATTGCTTTTTGTATTTGTATTTCCAGATCAGCTGTCCTGGCCTCAAAACTAGGAAGCCCTGACTTCTAGTCCCTGCTTTGTTAGCTTACTGATAGTGTGAGTCTGAGCAAGGCTCTAAAAACCTTTAATGCTCGAGGTGACACTAGAATTGTAAGGTGTAGAAAAGATGCCTACCTTCATTGCTAGAGTGAGTTTCCTCCTTCAGGAGTTTTATTTACCAATAAAATCACCATTGCAGTCCCTATCTTTGTCTTCAATCCCCAACACTTAGGACAGTGTCAGAGAAATAGTAAGGGCTTAATAAATGCTCATGCATTCATTCACTATTAGACTCTAAGTTTCTAAGAGTGAATCTATTTTTTTAACCTCTTTTAGTGTATTAAGCAGTACTACCTAGTGGTAGGGGTTTTCCTTGGATTCAAGAAGACATAGATTGACAGGATCATTGACTCATAGAATTTGAGATTTGGATGGAACTTTAGAGGTCATCCACAGAGTACAAGTCATTCATGAAAGGAATTACGATTATAATATTCTACCAGTCCTGCCTCTGGCACATGTTGGCTATGCAACTCTAATCATTAGGCAATTCTCAGTCTCAGATTAAGTGACAGAATCCTGAGTTGCCAATCTAAGTCTGAAAAGTAAGTTTCCACACCAGGAGCTCCAAGTGGAAGGAGCTTCCACACCAGGAGATAGATCAATCTATAAATAGCTACAAATACATATAGAGATACACCTATATGTGTGTTTATACATATAAAATCCTATCTAGAGATGTATGTATTATTTGTATGAGTATTGCATATATGTCTTCATTAAATCATGGGTCTAAATGGAGGCGGAGAGGGGAAATGTCCAGGCACTAACACAATAGCCTGAACATAACTGCAGCATAAAAATGTTTGTTGAATTGATTTAAAGTTGAATAAATAGGAATAAATACCAAAATGTGACATAAGCTGGTCAGTTTTTTGGTGGGTAAAATCTGAAATTTGAGGAAATAAAGGTTTGAGCTTCCAAGCATATTGATTTATTAAGCAATGCATGCCAATTGTACAACAAATCAGGACCAGGCCTGTACAGTTTGGTGCTAGACTTCCAAGTCAGGGGAAGCAGAGCTTTATGCGTTTAAAGAAAACAATGAACAAGACATAAACCAGGATACAAAATTAGGTCACATGATTTCTAATTGGAGGAAAGATTAGGGGCTTTCTGAGTTGAGAAGAGGGCGAATAATTTTTGAGAGTTGGGAGGGTAGAGAGCAAACAGGTACAATTCTCTGAAATCAAAAGAGATGTCCTACTCACCTGCCTCCCCGACCCAAGAGTTTATATTCAGTCAAAGGAACGAACAGTAAGTGATTGACCAGTACAGGGCTATCTCAATAAGCTATAGGTTGCTATTACTATTATGGATATGTTTTGCATGACTACACTTATATAACCTATGTGGAATTGCTTGCCATCTCAATGAGAGGGGATGGGAGGGAGGAAGGGAGAGAATTTGGAACTCAGTATTTTAAAAACAAATGTTTTACATGTAACTGGGAAAAAAATAAAATACTAATTTTTTTTAAATCCTGTTTAAAAAAAAATATGGGTTACTTGAGATGTATAACTGTGAAAAATCTCCTTGTATCAATCTTCAGATCTGATTGGGTTTCTGGTCACCAGAACCTAGGTCCTTAGTTAAATGTCTCTAAGCAGCAGGTAGACCTGTTGCCGTTTCCCAGCCACAGAGTTAGGTTCAAACAGTGCAAAAAAGTTTTCTCACAATTCCTACCACTGAATAAAGTTTTCTCACAAGACAGAAATTGGACTAGACCCATAATTGAACAGAAAGGAAACTTTGCTAGATCCAGAATTGAATCACAAGATGGAGTCAATGTTGTTCACTCAATTCCCACAATTTGACCAACACCATCTACTCACTTTAGAACCTCCTGAGACAATCTCTCTATTGTCTTTCTATGTCACCTGAGTTTCCGGTTCCTTCTTCCTATTGTTATCTCTTTTTCCTATTTCTCTATCTCTCATGCCCATCAGCTTTGCCTTTCTCCTCACCTCTTTCTGTATCTCTGCCTCTTTCATTATAATATAGACTTTTTTCATTGTTTTACTTTTTTTAAAAGAAGCCTTCATATTATTGTGACTTTAACAGTAGGTGACTGAACTGTTACATTATATTTTCAAAAGAAATCCTCAGACCCTTCACTTGTTTTGAACTTGTTTATCACCCTCAACTGAAAGGAAATATTGTAAGATGGGAAAGATTCATTCACTTAGAAGTGTTTCAGTTGAAATTCCTTTTTTTAATTCTAAATTTTATATAATTGATTTTGAGGAAGTCCTAAAGTATCTTTCGAAGGAAGATGTGAGTGCCAGAGGTTTGTACCTATAAGTTTCTATGATTATACTTAGCTAGACAATTCTTTGGAATCCTATAGACAACTGAACTAGATAAATCACTCAGGACCAAGAAGTCTAAACTTCTGTGATTATGAATCTGGCTTTAACTTTTCCAATTTCTGATGATGATGCACAACCTAAGTTCACCCAGTAAGGGCATCTGGGACTGATTGAGTCTCTCAGAAACAAAAACCTCATTGGTCTTCTACTAAAAATATATTCCTTATTATCAGCTTCCCAGATCATTAAAAAACCTGTTGTGGATGCAGACTGACCACATTTCAGAGGACCTAGCATAGGATGCTACAGGGCCACTGATACGTCCCAGAAATGTCATTGTGCATTGCTTTCTCTGGGCTTGCTTCACAATTGGCATTGCAGCCTGTTACCATCTCTGCTATTTTCTGCCTCTCTAGGTACCATCTCTCTGCTGTTCTCTCTCTCTCTCTCTCTCTCTCTCTCTCTCTCTCTCTCTCTCTCTCTTTCTCTGTCCTCTCTCCCTTTCTCCTTCTCTCCCTCTTCCTTTCCTTCTCCCTTTCTCTCTCTCTCTCCCTCTCCCCCCACCTCCCTCCAAGTATCTCTCACCTGAGCTAAACTCAATGCTAGTATCTACTCAGCCTCAGTAGGCAGCTGGAATGGTATTTCTTCCTCATAAGAGAAGATTGGTTAAAGAGATATTGGGGGCAAATTGTGTTTTTGTACCCCTTAAATCATAACATGTAGGTGTCTGCCTTTATAATCTATGTATGTGACTGGACCTAGCCAATACACCCAGATATCTTTTCCCAAACATGAACTACCTACTCAGAATCAAGGACTTAAGTCAGAAGACCATCACATCCAATTTATAATCTAGTCTGCAGGATAAACAAGAATTTCTTCCAGAATATACCCAACAAGTGACCAACCTTCATTTGAAGACCTCTGGTAAAGATGAACCCAGTAACCAGTGCAGTTAGATGGAACAGGAAATACAGTGTTGGAGTTGTACTCAGGATGATCTGAATTCAAATCCCATCTCAGATAATTACTGACTAGGTGACCCTGGGCAAATCACTTAACCTCTTTCTGCCTCAGTTTCCTCATCTGTAAAACAGAGATGATAGCACCAAATGCAATAACATACATAAAGTGCTTTGCAAATTGTAAAGGGCTATATAAATTCTCACTATTATCATTATTAATGTGGCTTTTGTTGTTACCCCCTGAAAGTACTTCTATATATCTCTAATTGCTAGAACAATTTCACTACATCAAAGTTGAATTTGTTTCTTTGCAACTTCCAGCATTGCGCCTAGTTCTGCCCTGGGACCAAACAAAAGCAACTCCTTAAGAATTACATGATAGCTGTCATGTCTCCTTAAGATGTCCCTTTTCCAGGATAAACATCCCTGTTTCCTCCAACTGATTCCTATATAGTGTAGCTTTCAAATCTTTCACTATTTTGATCACCTTTTTCTAGATACTTTCATAGCTTGTCAAAGTCCTTCCTAAGATGTGGTGCCCAGAAGTGAAATATTAACAAGTTAAGTAATAAGTAATAATAAATATAATAAATAAATAAATGATAAATAAGTAACAAGATAAGTAATAATAAATAATGATAGTAACAATGGTTATTATGCAGCACTTTAAGATTTATATTGTGTTCTACACATGGTAACTTATTTGATCCTTAAAACAGTCCTGGAATGTAGGTGCTATTATAACTCTATTTTACAGATAAAGAAAATGAGAATGAGAAGTTACTTGTCTAGTCCAGATTTACATAGCTATTAAGTATCTGAGGAAGATTTGAACTTCCCAATTCCAAATCTAATGATCTATCCACTGAGCCACCTAGCTGTCTCCAAATGTGGTTAAGACAAGGCTCTTCTAAGTACTTTTAGTAATATCCAGTCTTCCCTGGCCTCAGGTCCTACTCACAGCTCCTGTGCTGGGCCTGAAATTCCATGGTACCCCAACCTGAAAATAAAGTCAGTATTGGCCTTAGTTCCAGCTACTTGAGTTTGGGAGCCCTGGGTGATGAGGAGCATCCATGAGGAATGGCAGTAGCAGCTGTAGATTATGGATGCCATCCAGCAAATCTGACATGTGACTTCATGTGGAGATCTTTTCATACTTCTCTGGGATAGCATCTCTGACATCATCAGTATACTCAGAATGGTAATCCAAACCTGACAAGGTCCCCTGACAAGAGTACGCCTGACCAGCTGACACCAGACAGAGATGCACGGTATATTCCATTAGCGGAGAGAATCTGAGCCATTCTTCTCCCTGAGGGACTGTAGTCTATTACTATGTGGGCCAGTACTCACTAGATACAGAAGAGTCAAGAGAATGTGAACAGGACTGATTCCAGCACCTTGGCAAGAATAGCACATGAAATGATCTAACAGAGAGGGCATTAATGACATGAACTTTTGATATGGTTGTTTCTCACTGCTTTCCAAGAGATTCCTGAATCCTTTCCATGTGTTTGTGTTTCCATTTCGAGGACTCTAATTTAATACTGTTTTAATTAGTAAGAATGCATGAAACAGCTGGATAGCCTAGTAAGTTAAGCACAGTACTCTGGAAGGATCGAGCCTAGAATCTAGCCTCAGTCACTTCTAGTAGTAGGACCCTGAACATGTCATTTAGTTTCATTGTGGCTCAGTTTCCTCATCTGTAAAATGAAGATAATCATGGTACCTGCCTCACAGGGTTGTTGTGAGGATGAAGTGAGATAACATATCTAAGGTGCCTAATGTGTGGCATAAATGCTGGCTATTATTATTCATTTTATATCATTCTTCATTCTTGAATAATCACTTTCCTCCCACATAACAAGGAAAAAGAAAACTTGTTACTCTGTAACTTCACACATGAGACAAACCAGAAGGTTTGAGTCAGGTCTTACATTATGTTAGTTCTCTTAGTTCTAGTGGCAAATGTGTTATTATTTTGAAAAACCTATGTATCTAAACAAAGTTGCTTTACTGCCTTGATAATCCATACCTCCATATTTCAGTTGAATATGGCTCAGGGTTTGGTATTTTAGCAGTATATTCCAACCATACAAGAAGCAAAAGGACTAGGTAAATATATTTTCCCAGAGGAAAAGTTTCTTTTACTTTAATGTGTTAATATAACAACATATAATAAGTGTTAGAATAATTTAAGTTATAATAACTTCTAAGTTAATAAACTTATAAGTATTAATATAACTTATTTACACTAATGTTGATTAACTTATAAATGTTAATACATAGGTGTTACTATAATTTAATATATGTTTTAATACAAGTGTTTTAATATGTATTTAATAACAGTGTTCCTTGCCTAAGTGTTTGGTTTGAAGACTGGCATAGCTACTTATCTATGTGCTTATAGGCAGGGCATTCAGTGTCTTTGACCTCTGTTTTCTCATCTGTAGACTGAAGGACATGGATTAAGAGTTCTTTAAGGTCTCTTCCAGCCCTGTGATGTGATTTAGTCTAGCTAAAACTTCAGAAGTGAAATTTATTAAGGCTGCAAATGTAAGTAGCTCAGAAAATCTGTCTTTCCTCTGTTCTCATTTCCTCCCCTCCCCCACTCTGCTTTAGTCATGTATACAGCTCTAAATACTGGAGCTCCTGGCTCAGAGGATATTATTATGGAGAGGAGAAACTCCAGCAGCCTCTATTCTAGAGTTCACCCATGTGGTGACATCTTTTGAACTTGACTTCCTAGGACTGTGTTCTGAAGAATTCCAGGAAAGAGAAACCTGAAGAAGAGGACTGGTTCTTTATCATGTGCTACTCAGGAGGGTAAAGTTGAGTGACATGTCTAAAATCTGGGTACCTGCTCCCTTTTTCTCTCCTAACTCTAGACATCTTTGTCACTTTGGGCAAGTAACTTCCATTCTCTGGGCTTCTGTTTTGTTTTTTTTTTTCATCTGTAAAATGGGGTGCTAAACTGGATGAATCACTAAAGTTCTTGATTTTATAATTTTAAACTTTGCAATTAATTTTCTCCATTTGGGAGGGAAGGGTAATAAGCCACTGGATGGAGAAAGGCACGCTAACAACAGCAAGAGATAGATGACAGCAAAGTAGGAGATCAAAAATAAAGCTGAAAATAACCTTTTAAAAATCTTTTTTAAAAATCTCAAAAAGTATGAGCAGTCTAAGGGTCATTTAGTTGGGCCAAATGATAACCATGAAAATTAAGAAAAAGCTAAATTATACTCTGTTTAAGAAGGCAGAGAAGCACGTAATCAGTTTCAGAAAGATTTACATCAGAATAGTAAAAAATAAAGTAAGTTTTAACATTTGGAAGGTCAAGCTTGAAGTGTAGAGGAAATCTGTTCTTGTGGAATTATATCTCATTTTCCAGTGATGCTAGATAAACCAGTGTCATTGTGGTTTCAAATGCTATTTTTTTAGTTTTATTTGAAATAAAATAGACTTATGTGCATTCTGTCTTTCAATGAGAAAAATTTACCCATGAAATTAAAGACTTTCAAATAAAATTCTTCAAATAAAGTCTTTCAAATAAAATGAAGCAAAATTTAATTAACAAATGAGCTGTTTTCTGCACTGTAAAAACCTTTATAAGAGTAGAGCTTCCTGTGCAGATGAATGAAATTGTGTTAATATATCTCATTATATAATTAAAATACATTTACTTATTAAATACTTTTTGTCTTTTAAAAAGCTATTTTAAGTAGACCTCCATTAAAATCTTCATAGGTTTCCTCTTCTTGATTTGAAATTGACTAGGGAGCTGGGGCTACTCCAGGAAAGATCATGGGCACTGACAGGTTCTACTAAGTTAGAAAGCCAGCAGCAGACTCTGTTCATTCTCATCCAAAAGACTTCAGAGAGCTTTCAAAGTATTTTAAGAAGAGACAGGGTAAAATATATTTCATTCTGGCACCTTATGACAAGGCTACAAAATGACCTAAAGTAAACCTTAGAGAAACAAGCTAATTTTTGCTTTTCTAACAAAGATTGACTTTACGTCCTTCTTTTCGTTTATATAAGAACTTTACATGTAAAATTTTAGTCCCTCTACCTTAGTCCCTTAACCTTTGTCAATGGATGACCTTGCTTCCTGCTTTATTGAGAAGATGGAGGCCAGATAATTATTTTTTTAATTTTAAATTATTTTATTTGTTTTCAGTTTTCTACAATCATTTTCATGTATCTTAAATTTTTTCCCCCTCTCTCCCTACTCCCTCTCCGAGATGGCATGCAATCTTATATAGATTCTACACATACATTCCTATTAAATACATTTTTACCTTAGTCATGTTGCATAGAAGAATTAAAATGAATGGGAGAAACCATAAAACAAAACAAAACATAGCACAAGAGAAAAAATGCTTCATTCTGCAATCCAGTTCCATAGTTCTTTCTCTGTATGTGGAAGGCATTTTGCCTCAAGAGTCCATTGGGAATTTTTTAGGTCCTTGCTTTGTTGTGAAGGATTAAGTCTACCAGAAAAATTCCTTGCACATTGTGGTTGTTGCTGTGTACAAAGTTCTCCTGGTTCTGCTCCTTTCACTCAGCATCAGTTCATATAAGTCTTTCCAGGCCTCTCTGAAGTCTTCCTGTTCATCATTTCTTATAGTACAATAGTATTCCATTAGATTCATATATCAAAACTTGTTCAGCCATTCCCCAATTGATGGGTATCCCCTTGATTTCCAGGTTTTGACTACCACAAAAAGAGCTGCTATGAATATTTTTGTATATGTGGGACCCTTTCCCATTTTTATGACTTCTTTGGGATACAGTCCTAGAAGCGATATTGCTGGGTCAAAGGGTAGGCACATTTTTTGTAGCCCATTGGGCATAGTTCCAAATTGCCTCCAGAATGGTTGGATCAGCTCACAGCTCCACCAACAGTGTATAAGTGTTCCAACTCTCCCACATCCTTTCCAACATTTATCATCTTCCTGTTCTGTCATGTTCGTCAATCTGATAGGTATGATGTGATACCTCAGAGTTGTTTTGATTTGCATCTCTCTAATCAATAGAGATTTAGAGTATTTTTTTCATATGACTATAGATATCTTTAATTTCTTCCTCTGCAAAATGCCTGTTCATATTCTTTGACCATTTATCAATTGGGGAATGAATTGTATTCTTGACCATTTGATTCAGTTCTCTATATATTTTAGAAATGAGGCCTTTATCACAGACACTAGTTGCAAAAATTCTTTCCCACTTTTCTGCTTCCCTCCTAATCTTTGTTGCATTGGATTTGTTTGTGCAAAAACTTTTAATTTAATGTAATCAAAATTATCCATTTTGCACTTCATAATGTTTTCTATTTCTTGTTTGGTCAAAAATTTCTACATTCTTCACAAATCTGACAAATACACTATTCCTTGCTCCCCTAATTTGTTTATAGTATCAGTCTTTATACCTGGATCATGTATCCATTTGGACTTTATTCTTGTGTACGGTGTCAAGCTTTGGTCTAGGTGGGATAATTCTTGATCTCCATCTCCCATTTTCCCCACTTCAAAACTTCTCTATGATTTTATTCACTCTCCTCTCCTTCCTTCAAGGCTAATGCCTTCATTCCCTCTGTTTTCCAGTTTCTTGCTCCATTAATAATTTCTTCTCTCTTGCTGTCTCTTTGGAATCCAAAGTCTCTCTTTGGATGCCAGCTCCTTTTTATTTGCCTATTATATTGCTCAGGTAAACACTAATCTAAAAAGAAAAACTATCAGCAGTCAAAATCCAATAGCCCCTTTGCTTGACCTTGGGGTATCCTCAAGCTCTCATGATATGTCTCTTTCCCCCTTTATTGCCAAACTTCTAAAAAGAATAATCTTCTATTGTTACTTTTACTTCCTCATTCATTCTTCCGCCCCTGTACAGCACTGTCACATCTTCTCTCTGCAACATTATCAAGGTGCTCTCATTTACCTAATTCAATGAGCTTTTTTGAGTACTCAACATCCTTGACCTTTCTACAGTTTTTGGCTCACCTCTCCCTCTGACTATTCTGTCCTCTCTTTGGACAGAAATGTGAAAAAATCTCTCCTGGTTTTCCTACCCCAGTCTAACTCCTCTTTCTCAGGTTCCTTCCCTTGTTTTATCTTCCTTTTCATGTGCTCTAAGTACAATTGTTCTTCTAGGACCCTATTCTCCATTATGGACTCTGTCCTCCATACTCTTTTCTTCTTTGTCTTAAAATTCTATCATTAGTGATTTAATCCATTCTCTTAACACTTTTCAGTCATATTTGACTCTGTGTGACCCTATTTGAAGTTTTCTTGGCAAAGATACTGGAGTGGTTTGCCGTTTCCTTTTCGAACTCATTTTACAGATGAGGAAACTGAAACAAACAGCATTAAGTGATTGGTCCAGGGGTCACACAGCTTGTAAGTGCCTGAGGCAGGATCTGAACTCAAGGAGGTCAGTGACTTTTCCCCACTCCAGATTTAGCACTATATCCACTGCACCATCTAGCTGCTCTCTCTTCAGATTACCTCTGAGCAGAGTTATCTCTCAGATCTATTTAGTCAGTATCTGTTTCTACTTGAGTTTCATTTCCATCTTTCCAACTGCCTGCTTGACATCTTCATTTTAATGTTCTTCTAATGCCTGAAATTCAGTATATCCAAAACCAAACTCTTCTCCCCCAAATCTTTCCCATCTTTAACTTTTTAATTTTTGCCCTTTCCAAGTGCCTTCTGGCCACTTTTTAGATACTCTGCTTCCACTAGAATAATCCTGCTAAGGTCTATGATTTTAAACTGTGGTTTGACACTTAGAACAAAAAATTTTGAAGTCAGAACATTAGAGGGCAACAAATATGGCAAGATGAATCTCTTTCTCAGTAGTCCTGATTCATTTTGCAGAACATTTGAGAGGATATAGTACCATTCTCTAAAGAAATGTGTATACAACAGAAAGAGGTAGGGAATCAGAGATTTGTAGCTAAGTAGCCAGTAGCTCATCCAGTTTTGACTATCCATAAGATCCACTACTAACTAATGGTCTTCTGTCTTTCCTTCTCATTAAGTCTACCAGTTGATTGTGATTTCATATAAATTACAATTCTATCTGAAAGTACCTAGGGTGGCTCCTATTAGCCTTTGTTCAAACGTGGAATGTTAGAAGTGGAAAGAACCTTATAATTCATCCAGCTTAGCCTCTTCATTTTATAGATGAAGTAACTGAGGTCTTGAAAGGGGAAATTACTTCTTCAGGGTCACCCTGTGAGTTAGAGGCTCAGCATTCCATCCACTATGCCATCTAGCTGCTAAGGAGATATTAATCCTATCTCCTCATTGGTAGAAAGGTCTACCAATTAGGATTGTCTTACCCTCATATGTAAATTGTTTTACTACCATCTCATAAAAACAGTTGGAATTCACACCCCTTCCCAAACCCCACTATAACTGCCTGATCCATTGTAGGCCAGCATCGCTGCTGCTGCTTTACTGGCTCAGGTGCCAGTAAATTCTTTTTGTCTTATTTCTTGAGTTTGTCTTTAGTTGATCTGGGATAAACCCAAATCTGGATCACCTTTTAACACTATAATTCAAATTTGGAAGGGATATTGAATAGAGGAGATGCAAGAGGTGTTTCAACGTGCCTCTGAACATCTTTTTTTTAAAGTCAATTTAGGTAAAATGAAGAGAAAATACATTGAAATGGCTTTGATTATCACAGCTTCAAATATTGTTCATTGACTTCCTTTGTCTCCTAGTTGCCAGTTCTAGTATTCTTTATCTGTCAGGTAAGAGGTTTCAGAAAATAATTGTCACCCCATAAGTGTAGCTATTGACCCAGCTTGCCCTGTGAGACACAAGGGCTTTGAGATTTAAGGAAGAACTTTGAGAGATAGAGCCCCCAAATCATAGTGCTCTCTTGTTGAAAAGCAGTTATCAAGTATATCATGTTAACTCTCTGCTTGGCTCATGTTTACCTGTAGAATGCTGCCCAGAGCAAGTGAGAGCCAAAGAGAAAGAGAGAGAGAGAGAGAGAGAGAGAGAGAGAGAGAGAGAGAGAGAGAGAGAGAGAGAGAGAGAGAGAGAGAGAGAGAGAGAGAGAGAGAGAGAAGAAGCAAGCTGCTTTTCCTCAACTCATACCCTCCCCCCGTTTTGGAAATATTACCAACATAATCCCTATAATTAAAGCAGTCTGGGAGATTTGCTTGTTTTACAGTTAGCAGAGGGTCTCAAGGTTCTTTCTAGAGGCCCTTCATAGATATTTCACTGTCTTTCAATCACCAGCATTTCCTAATCTCCACTCTTTCTTCTCTATTTCTACTTTTCTCCCCAACAATTTCATTTGAAAAGACTTATGGCTATGGCAACAGTTACTGTGTTTTGTTGCTGTTATTGAGTTGTTTTAGTCATGCCCAACTCTTTGAAGCCCCCTTTGGGGTTTTCTGGGCAAAGATTCTACTAGTGTGGTTTGCTATTTCCTTCTTGAAGTCATTTTATAGATGAAGAAGCTGAGGTAAACAGGGTTAAGTGACTTGCCCAGGGTTACACAGGTAGTAAGTGTGTAGGCCAGATTTGAGTTCAGTTCTTCCTGACTCCAGTTGGGGTGCTCTATCCGCTGTGCCTCCTAGTTGTCCTATTTACTATTTTTAGAGGTGCTCAATATATTGAAGTTTAGAAAGATATTTCTCCTGTGGCAGATTCTACTTTATAGAGGGCTTTTCTTTTCTGCATGGGAAATAATCCAGATGAAGTCCAAGAGCCATTCTGCTCTGAATGGAATTCCATAGCCATCTGCCAGTGAGGTTAATAGAAATCTTTTTATGGGAAGTGGGGCCTTACTTCATTCTATGGTCCCCATCCGTCATCTGCAATAATGCACTCCATGAATATTTGGCATACAGTAGGCATTTAATGAATGCCTATTGAATTTAATGATTATTATTTTAATAGAGAAGACTAAACTACAGACTTTTAGGACTAGTATTCATTCAGTACAGGAAATACTAAAGAAAAATGTGTCATTCCTGAAGAGAAACTAGAGCTGTGGGAAATTTAAATCTCCTGCTTCAAGTAACTCTGGAGTAATCTTGAAAGAGATAGCATTCACCGAATGATGAAACAGAAGAACCTTGCGTGTTAGAGATGTTCTAGACTTATTAAATACATTATTTCAGTCATATGTATGTTGAAACCAGTCTCAGGAGGTCTGTGATATGGTCCCAATAATAATAATAGCTAGCATTTACATAGCCCTTTAAGGTTTGCAAAGTGGTTTCTTATTGGGTCCTCATTGCAATTCTCAGAGGGAGGTACTATTATTATCCCTATTCTGTAGATAAAGTAATTGAGACAGATAGAAGTTAAATGACTTGTCCAGGGTCTGTTGTCATTATTCAGTGGCATCCAACTCTTTGTGACTGCATTTGGGATTTTCTTGGCAAAAATACTGGATTAGTTTGTCATTTCCTTTTCCAGATCATTTTTATAGATGGAAAAACTGAGGCAAACAGGGTTAAATGACTTGCCCAGGATCATATAGCTAGTAAGAGGCTGGGTTTAAATTCAGGTCTTCCTAACTCCAAGCCTGGCACTCTATCCACCGAACCACCTAGACGGCCAAGGTCACACAGCTCATAAATATTTGAGGCCACATTTGAACTCAAGTCTTCTTGAGTCCATATCCAACACTGCACCACCTAGTTGCCTCCAACAGAGATTCTTTTTCAGTGGTTCAATGGATCTGTAATCTCACTGAAGAATGTATTAGCCTTCAATGGTTCATACTACCACTCACCCATGCATTTTTATTCTATGTAGCTCTTTCCCACAGCCTCCCATAAATCCTACACATTCGGTGTGCTGCTGGCTTACCCATTAGATCCTTTGACATTACATGGATACTAATGTGGCACTTGAACTGTCCATGTATAGGTTTCTCCTTTAGATCTGTAACAGTATCACCCAATTTACATATTCAAACATTTCTGATACTATTTCCTACATTTCTTTACATACGCATTTTGGAATTAATAACTTGTATCCTATTTACACCAGTCTTGTGTCTCTCCACTGCTCTTTGGATGAAGTGCAATTTTGATGACAAAGTAAAATGTCAAAAATCTTCCAGATTATTTTCAGGCATCACTAAGGGCTCAATCATCACAAATAAAATGGAACATTTTTGAAGAACTTGTTAAAAACCCACTGGATGCTTCCTTCTGTGACAAGTAAAGTTACAGCTCTGATGTTAGGCTTATAAGAGTGTTAACATCAGAGACAACAGTCCATCAAAGCCCACTGGAGATGACAGCCCAGCATGGTTTGCTCTTTTTTTTGTTGTTTTGTTTTGTTTTAGTAAGCCTGTAATACTTATCTTGATTTGAGGCTGGCGTGTCTTATCTTCATTCTAAATCTTTTAATAAACTTATGTGAGAGTTAAATGTGGTTATCTATACATTGCCTTCTGAAGTAAACCTGGCAAACATTTGAAAATGAGCATGTACAAACACTGTTCTACCTGAAATACTTGTATTTCTTCAGATCTGTCTCCATGAATTCCTCTACCCTCTTAATTTTGTCCTTAAGAGTCAAACATTGAAGCAGAGAGAAGAGAACAAAGTAGAAATTGCAGAGTCGGGGAGGGTAAAAGGGGGAAGGAGGAGAGGAATGGAGAGGAGAAAGAAAGGAAGAGAAAAGATAGAGAAGAGAGGAAGAGAGAAGAGATAAAGAGAAGAGACAGGAGAGAGAAAAGAGGAGAGTGGTGAGAGGAGATGAGGAAGGAGAGAGAGAGAGAGAGAGAGAGAGAGAGAGAGAGAGAGAGAGAGAGAGAGAGAGAGAGAGAGAGAGAGAGAGAGAGAGAGAGAGAGAGAAAGAGGGGGAGGAAGAGAGAGACAGAGATAAAGACAGAATAAATATACATTTTTTTTAAGTTTCCAAAGACAACCTGGAAGCAGTAGAAGGAGTACTGAGAAACATTAAAATGAGCTGCCCATATTTTGAATCAGAGGACTTGGATTTGAGTCCTTCCTTCTTTTACTTATTCCCTCTGAAATCTTGAGAAAGGCAATTCAACTTCTCTGGTCCTCTGTTTTTTCTTCTGTAAAATAAAGGAGTTGAACTAGATTATCTTTAAAGTCTCTTACAATTAAAAATTCTATGATACTATGGCAACTTTTTAAAAGCTGGTTTTTTTATCGCTCTCTTCTGCTTTTTACGTTGCCCAGATTTCTTTCTATATCCTTCTCTTGCCCTTCCCAAAGAACTATCTCTTGTCACTAAGAAATTAAAAAAAAAATAAAAAGAGGAAAGGAAGAGTGTGCTACTGTTATGCACCTACTCAATAAATTCCAAGAGCTCCCTATCCCCTCTAGCATCAAATCTCAAATCCTCTGATGTTCAAAGTGCTATATAACCTGTCCCTGACACCCCTTCCAAGTTTTGTTACACCTTACACCTTCCCTGGATTACCCCCCAACCACACTAGCACCCCGTCCTCAAATTTGCTGTTCCTCCTCAAACAGAAGCCTCCATCTCTAGACTCAGCATATTCCCTGCCTATTTCCCATACCTGGAATGCTCTCCTTCCTCCTCTCTACTTCCTGGCTTCCTTGATTTCCTTATAGTCCCAGCTAAAATCCCACCTTCTAGAAGTCTTTCCCAATCCCCTTTAATATTAGCACCTTCACGCTGTTGATTATTTCCAATTTATCCTGTATACAGCTTGTGTATAAAGTTATTTTTGTATGTCATCTCTCATTAGTTCCTTGAGAGCAGAGATCGTCTTTTATTGCTTTTGTCTTCCAAGTACTTTGGCATAATATCTGGCACCTAGTAGGTGATTACTGGTTGACTACCAGTCCCCAGGATAGACCATATACAATGTGTAACAGAAGTAAAAAGAAATGAATAGAAGCTACCATGGCATCAGGGAAAAAAGGTGGGACATGATGTAACAGGAGGTTGGTGAGCATGTGCAGTGGACTGATGCAGTCTCCATGTGGACTTGGGAGCATGTGCAGACATTCTGTAACTTGGTCCATCTTCTAATCCCTCGGGCATGAGGAGCCTTTTTGATTGACTGTGGTGTCAGAATTTGGGTTCATTCAAAAGGTAAGAACCAGCCAAAGAGAACATCTTCTGGCTCTTTCTGGCTTGTGAGCTTCCAAAGTTCAGAATATCATTCCAATCAATCAGTCAATATTTATTAAGCACCTACTATGTGCCAGGAACTATGTTATGTTCTCTGGAGTCTGTGCCAGGATTTGCTAGAAGCCAGATGGAAAGGAATGAAATTCCAAGGGACTTGTTTATCTAGCACAGAGACAGACATCCATCCTCCATGACACATTTGGAGGGGAACTAGGTGGAGTGAATACTATGTATAGTAAATATATTATGTCTGAACCACTCTCCCAAGGCCCCCAGGCCCTACCCCTACCTGCCTGGGACTGTTTGAATGATGAAATAGAGTGAGAATTAAGAAGATGACCCATAGTCTGCCAAAGGCAGATGTTGGGTGAGGTTGAACATCTGGAACAGTTTGAGCTATTTGCTCATCCTGATTGACTGATACAAGGATGTTACTTTAAAGTTCCCTAGAACAATTGCGGAGTGATTATTCTGCTTCCTTTCTGTGCAGTAAGGTAAAGAGGAGAAAGAGGGAGAAAGATAACTGGTTTGTTCTTTCCAGGCTACTAGGCAAAAAAAAAGTGTCCAATATCAATACTTTGGGGCAGCTAGGTGGAGTCAGGAAGATCTGAATTCAAATCTGGCTTCAAACACCTGCTGGCTATATGACCCTGTGCTAGTCACTTAACCTTGTTTCTTCATATGCACGATGAGCTGGAATAGGAAATGGCAAACCACCTCAGTATCTCTGCCAAGAAAACACCAAATGGGGTCACAAAGAGTAAGACGTAACTGAGCAACATTTATATACATATATAAATAATAACTACTATATTTTTATATGTAAATATATTTAGTATATGTATATATGAACATATGCATATACACATAATCCCATTGGTTCTTCACTATATTATAAGTAATGTATGTATATATATACATATATGTGTATACACACATATATATGTACATACATATATATATCATTCAGCAAACCATGAAGCACTATAATTTTATATATAAAGTCAACCTTTCTTGATATTATTGCAATGAGTGGGATTTACTTTTCAGGGATAAGCCAGCATTTATATATTGCCATAATGCAAAGCATTATCCATATATTATCTCATCTGTTCCTCACAATAATTCCATGAAGTCAATGCTATTTTTGTTCCCATTTTTCAAGTGAGGAAATTGCAGCTGAGCCAAACCCAATAGCTTGCTTGGGTGACTCAGCTAGTCAGTGTCTGAGATGAGATTTAAATTCAGACCTTCTTGCAAGTCCCATGCTCTTATCTGCTGTGCCACCTCATTTCTACAAGTGTAAGGAAATATACAGATTGGTGGTCAATTTTAAAATTTCATTTATTTTTAAATAAACAAAATCAATAAACATGTACACCTTGTATCTGCATCTTGGTCATTCTTGAAAATCAGTAGATCATTTCTAAAAAATTATTACTACAGATCAAGTTATAATTCCCCATTCTCAGGCAAAAATTGATTAGGGTCAGATGAAGTATCTGTGATAAAGATCACATGTAAATACTCATAAAGATATCCAAAGTGTATAAGAGGAAAAGAGGCAAACTTAAGCTTTCTTTATGATTTATGCTGTACTTGGATATGGTTTTTCAACATGTTCTCTTTACTTGTCAAACCAGTTTTATTGAAATAACTTTTGCTTGAATTTTGTTTGAATGTTTATGTACTAATATCTATGGTATAAATGTATTCATTTGTTTAAGATCTTCCACTAATTACTTAATCACTCATTACAACTATTATGGACAGAATGGGTTTTGCACCCCTAAAATACTGGTGCCTACCATTTTGACTGTGCTGGCTGAGAAGTGGTCTTTTTTTTTCCTTCTCTTAATTTTTAAGCAGATCTATTTAAATTGCTTTTCTTATTGTGAGATCATTGTGGATAGAGGCCCACAGGTTAAGATTTGCCTATTGACCTAGAAACTGCTAGAAACCAATCCCAAGTGTTTAATTCTTTTTGGGAGCTCCACATGTGTTCAGGGCTTACCTGACCCCATTTTCTTTTTTCTTTTTGAACTGGGTCTTCAAGGGATGAGTTGAGACTTCCTACTGAAACTCCCAATGTGTTGCAAAGATCCTGGAGATATTCTGGGGGTCCTATGTTGTTTCAGGAACACAGAGGATTTAGGTGTTCACCATGTGTGATTTGACAGCTAGAGATTTTTTGTCTGGACCTCCAGCTGAATTCTCTATATCTTCCAGAGATCCCTAGAGAAATCTTGGTTGTCCCCATAATGTTGCAGGAACCAAGAGGCATTTTTTTGTGATTAAATCAGGAATGTAAGTTTGGGTCTAGACTCTAGAGTATGAGGGGGCCTCTTAGTAGAAAAGGGAGTAGAAAAATACCCCAGCCTTTCCCCTGGACCCTGTGCCAATTTCCTATAGCTCTCAGTACCCAGCTAAGTCCAGAGAAGAGGGACTCTCTGAGTGGGTAAGGGAGAAATAGAGTGCCCCAAATTCCCCTGGTGCCAATGGGTCATTGGCACCCAGATATATAAGTACCAGTACCTGACAGGTGAGAGGTTGACTTCCAGTTGTTCTCAGGTGTTTAATTCCTGGAGGAGAGCCCCACATGTTCTGGGAGCTCTGTAGAGACAGAGCATTTCTTCTGTGAAAGGGAGCTAAGTTTTCTTTTCCTTTTACCTTTGGGTCAGGAAAGTCTTTGCAAATGCCAAGGCAGGGGTTTTATAGAAAAACAGTTTAACCTCTGATTTGTAAAAGATTAGTTTTGGGTTAAATCTGCATAACTTTGTGTTTGGGAGCAAATTGTGATTTTTTTCCAGCATAAATAAGATTTGTGCCAGTGAGAAGGCATTAAAAAAAAAAAAAGATAATGAATGTGCCTCCTTGGGACCTCAGAAAACTCTTCTGTATTAGGGAAATGAAAATTGTGTCTCCGCAGATTTTGTAAGGATAGCAACATTTTAAAATGAGAGTAAGAGTGGGAAGGGGTAATATAATAGGAAGGCTTCCCGATTAAGGCCCAGTTCTTAAAGCATGTGCAGATATCCTTGACTGGTTTCAGACCTTAGCTCAAGCACAGGCATCTTTGCCTGCTTATGAGCCTATTTTTGGCCACTAGTGTTCAGGCTCTGTAACACCAAAAAATATCTTCTAATTGGCTGGATGAACTAATAATGACTCAGGAACTGTTCAGCCAGAACAGAGTACGTGTACAAAAGGAATGATCTGTCCACCTCGTATTCTCTTTCTTTGGTGACTTTGAATGATATGGATAGTTGATAGTCTCTGATGGGGGAGGACTAGCTGGAGAAATTTCCTTACTTGACTACCATATGTCCATGAATTCGTAGTACCTCTGGGATTTTTGCATGTTTAATCCTCCCTGAGGGGAAGCTAGGTGGCAAAGTGGATAGAGTACTGGCCTTGAAATGAGATAGATTCATCTTCCTGGGGTTCAAATCTGGCCTCAGACATTTACTATGTGACCCTGGACAAGTCACTTAACCCTGTTTACCTCAGTTTCCTCATCTGTAAAATGAGCTGGAAAAGGAAATAGCAAACTGCTTCAGTATCTTTGCCAAGAAAAGCCCAAATGGGGTCATGAAGTGGACACCACTGAGCAACGGCAACAATCATAATTATAACATCCAGTTCTTTCCTGATCTTAGTCAAACAAGTATTCTGAGTGGAAGTGTGCAGGTGACCTGATGAGCTTGGGAGATATAGAGGGTCCATCAGAGATCCACTGGTGACTAGACAGGAGTGTGTAGTCCAGCGGCATCAAACTCAAAGAGGAGTGGATTCCTGGGGACTTTATGTTGTCTGAGAAAACCACAAATTAACATTATCTATATTATATCAAGAAAACCCCATATGGGGTCATGAATCAGATGGATCTGAAAACAACTGAACAACAACATTGTATCCTATGGTTATTTATTTTGTTAAACATTTCCCAATTACACTTTAATCTGGTTCTGGCTACACTTGGGAGTTTTAGAGGCCATAGTCCTCCAAGAGCTAGGAGCTGCAACAAGAAGTCTGGAGGTGACTGGACAGAGACTTTAAATTGGATGTGCCTCTCCCCACTGAAACACTATGCCCTAAGAGCAGCAAGCCCAACTGAACTACCTGTCCATGGAGACCAAGCACTCTCTTCTTTCCAGCTTCAAGCATGGACTCTGAGCTGCTTAGAGGTTTAAGCAGAATGGGGCCTTCTCCTGATCTGGCCACAAGATGTGACTCATGTGTGGCCTAGGCAAACAGATGCCTGAGGGAGCTGCCTTCCTGTCATTTGATAGAGGTTCTTATGGTTACTTAAACCGCCTGGAGACCTATTCTAAGAATGACAACATCTCTCACCAGCAAGGAAGGAGCTGTGGTGTCCCCTGGAACAACAGTGGCCAAAGAGAGGGGTAAGTACCTGCTTCACAAGGCTCCTTTGCTGCCTGGAGAGAGTGACTCATTGTCCAGATGCTTCTAACCTTATATCTGCTATTTGTAGTGCTAAGATTTCATTGGGACATGGAGAGTGACTTGTCCCGTCATATAGTCATTATAAGTTAAAGGTAGGCCTTACTGAATTGAAAGTCATGTCTCTCCTCCATGAAATACCTTTCTTTCATAAAGATTTCATGAAACTCTGCTCTGTCCTCCCCCTCATACCCCACCTAGAAATAGGTTTTCCTTCTCCTGACTCTTTGTAACACTTTGTTTACAAATCTTTTGTATACCAAGTTCTATATGGCAGCCCTTATTTACAGACCTCATCTTTCTATTAGAAAATAATCTCTTTGAGGTTAAGGAGTATAATATTATATCATACTGTAACAAATTGCTTTGAAAATAGAAAGTGCTTATGAAATGGTTGGTTAAATTTGAATGGAAAGATGTATGGTTATGACCTTATAGGGCAGCTAAGTGGTGCAGAGGATAGAGCATCAGTGCAGGAGTTCGAATCTTACCTCAGACAGTTGACACTCACTAGCTGTGTGACCTTGGGCAAGCTTAATCCCAATTGCCTCAACCTGGGTCATCTCCAGTCATCCTGATGAATATCTGGTCATTAGATTTAGATGGCTCTGGAGGAGAAGTGAGGCTGATGACCTGCACAGCCTTCCCTCACTCAAAACAAAGTCAAGTGCAAGTCATATTATTTCTCTGATGGCATGGTCTTCTTTGGCAACACAGGACGAACTCACACATATGCCTTATAAAGTTTAGGATGTGGGCTTTCATTGTAGGACCATGGAGTCAGTTAGAATGGATCTCAGAACCCATCTAATCAACATTTTCATTTTACAGAAAAAATTGAACCCCAGGAAAGTTAAGTGAGTTGCTCCAGGTCATATAGCTTAGTGGACAGAGCAACTGGAGTCATGAAGACCTAAGTTCAAATCTTACTTGCTTACACTTAGTAAGCAGTATAACCTTGAGCAAATTATTTAATCTGCCTCATTTTTCTCATTTGGAAAATGAGGGTTATGACAACATCTACCTTGGAAGCTGGTTGTAAGGATCAAATAACATTTATAAATGTGCTTTACAAAACTTAAATGCTAGCAATTATCAATTGTAATACAGTCACACATTAGATATATTAGGTGTAGAGAGTATGATTCTACTGGCTTTGTTTTTATTGATTTCCATGTAAGGAAAACAAAGTGGATAAGAAATGCATATTTTTCAGATTATGACATATCACTGAATGATACTAAATTATATATAGTAGCCTACTGAATTATATATTAATATATATGAAAGTATTTATTCTTTAAAGACTATTAAATTAATAAAGACTACTGTGCTTCCTGGTTTGTGCCATACCATATGTACATATTTACATATATATATTTGTTCATATACATATATTTACATATATACATGTAAATTGTACATAGTGCAGTGAATAGCACTGGGCCTGGAAACAGGAAGTTCTGAGCTAAAATCTCTGGGCAAGTCACTTCACCTTTGTTTGCCTCAGTTTCCTCATCTTTCATAAAGATTTCAGGAAACTCTGCTCTTGTCTCAGTTTCCTCATCTGTGAAACAAGGATGTTTCAATAGCAGAGTTATTGTGAGGAGTTAATGAGACAATATTTGTAAAGTGCTTAGTATGATATACATGCACATGTACATATATATATATATATATATCTGTGTATAGATGTGTATATATACCTACTCAGTCATACAAATGGATGGTGAGAGATGAGAGTTGGATCTGGGATTATAGGAAGAGGAGAGGAAATTTTTTAGTAGTTTTAGTAATCTGAATCTGCTTTTTGCTATAAAACTCATCCTTTTATTGCTAATATTTTCCTGGGTTCATCATAGGAGCATATATTTGGTGGAACTTCAATACAATCCCTCCATTTTACAGATAATTAAATTGAATCCCATGGAGGTTATGACTTATCCAAGGTGGCAGAACTGGGATTTGAACATCCTTTCTATTTCACCATGCTACAGATACTGTCACATTATAGTTGTGTGTATATGTTTATGTATAGGTACATGTATATATGTATAGAGACAGAAAGATGATAGCCACACACTGTGTTAAGGAATAATAGCTAATAATAATATATATGTATGTCTATATATATTATATATATACATATATACATATATACACATATTTACATTGCACTTACTATGTGCCAGGTACTGTGCTAAGTACTTTCCAATGATTATTTCATTTGAACTTCACAACAGCCTTGGGAGGTAGGCGCTATTATCATCCTTGTTTTACAGATGAAGAAACTGGGGCAAACAGAAGCAAACTAACTTGCTCACAGTTACACAACTAGTGTTTGGAGGTTGAATTTGAATTCAGATCTTCCTGACTCCATAGTGCCACCTATAAGTACCATACAAAAGTGAAGATAGTGTCCTGCCCTCAAGAAGTTTATATTCTAACAGGGAGAAACAACAATTATAAGAGCGTAATGCTCATGGAAGGAGCATTTTCTATTCAGAAAGTCAGAAGCACTGTGAGTGCAGCCCTAGGATCAGTGACTTGTCACATCCTTTCCAATGGCAATTGAGGCAGTATTGATTTGGTTATGATTCCAGAAATAGGAAGGGTGAAAGGCAGAAGGTGAATAGGAAAGGGAAAGGGGAAGAAGAGTACAGAAGTCAGTAATGTAGCTTTCAGGTGGGTAGCCATAGACTAAAGTAAAACTTAGTGTGACCTTGTTGCTTGGTGTGACAGATAGCATGGTCTGAGAGGCAAGATAGAGGGGTAGAGGTGTTTTATATCCAGGAAGTTTCTTCTTCTTTAGACTGGGAGCTCCCATTTGGTTTGTGAACTCTCTGTTCCTATGGTTCTCTAGTACTTCCAAGAAGGATTCAAGTGTCCCTGCTCCTCCCAGAAAACTATATGACCTTATCTTCGAATGTTACTAATTGTTGGCAGACTAGGGCTGCTCTCAAAAGCATCCCTCTCCCCTACTCTTCCGAGAAGCAACAAATTCTCAGAAGGTAAAACTTAAGAAAATGCAGATGCCATACTTTTCAGTTTCACCTTGTCCAGTCATCCATCTGACCATCTGCCTATAGTACCTCATTCCTCCCCGCTTATTTCACTGTTCACTTCCTCAGAACAAAATTGCTTTCCTTGGTCACCTCTGTCCTACAGGTGACCTCTTTCCCTATCAAATGTAAGCTCCTCAAGGGCTAGGCCTATTTCTTTTTTAAACATTGTATCCTTAGTGCTTACTGTAATACCTGACAGTCCTTAATATGCACTCATTTATTCATGGAAGATTTAATATTGCTAACGAGATAAGATCCTCAATCCATCAAAATATTCATTAATTTAAGGAACATTAAACATATACTTTGTATTCTATCCAGTGCCAGGTTGTGTTAATAGACCTAGGTGGCTTCCTGAGAGATAGGACCAATCTTATGAGTAGTGAAGATGGGCAGGTACATACTGTAGCTAATACCTACAAGTAAAGTAAGCTGGGGATCAGGCAGACCTGGGAAGTCTGAGCTGGAATTGGAATCAGGGAAGGTCAGAGGTTCAGACAGGATGACAAAAAGGAGTAGACATTGCATGGTCAGTGATCACAGTTAAAATGACAGAAAGTAGGGGTAGTAAGACTGGGGTTGGGTTGAAGACAATAGCTAGAATCTTTCCCAGGAGGGATTTATGGCTATTTTTAATAGACAGAATAGGACTATCTAAACAGCTCTGCCCTAGGAGTTGGGGTTGTGAAACAAGAAATGACAATTAATTTTCTCTTAAAGGGGCCTGGGCATTTGAAGTGACATTCTTTCTGCTAGGATTTTAGTTTTTTCTTTCTAGGCCTAGGAATTTTGAATCAGATTCTGGAGGAGGCACAAAAGGAAGAGGTGTATGTGTGTGTGTGTGTGAGTGTGAGTGTGAGTGTGTGTGTGTGTGTGTGTGTGTGTGTGTGTAGGGAGTGGGGGGACTAGGATGGCAATAAACTTTCCTTTAGCCTTCAAGGTCATCACCATAATGCTGCCCTATCTGTCTTCAACGATTGTAACTAGCATCTGTAATAGAGCATTTTCTTGAGACCCTGGCAGGTATCACCAGGGCACTTATGTGTTCTGGAACCCTCTCTACAGGTTCCTTTGCCCCCACTGAGAACTACTGGAGATGAGAACAGAACAATCTCTCCTCCTCCTTTTTCCACACACTAAAAGCCTTCTTTCCCTTCCACACATTCCTTTGGTCAAGTTACACCACAACACACCCTCACTCACACCCCCCTCTATTAAGCCTGTGAGTTACAATCTGGCACTTTTCCACTGGTCATTGGAGGCAGAGGGTGGCAGTAACATAGCCAGAAGACCCACAAGTCAAGAGGTATAAGAAATTAACAAGGTGGAGGACATTCTGTCCCAAGGGCAGTCACTTTTGCCCTGGGTCTGTGCCATGTAGCTACAAGTGAAACACAAGGTTTGGGGGACACATGAGGACGAGGAAAGAGTAATGTATCCTGATAGATACTGTAATGTGAAAACTTTCTATTTGCATTCCAAATTTACCTTGCCAACCAAAGGCTGCACAGCTCACCCAAGCAGAATTTTGAAAATTGCAGGCATTTGCAAGCATAGATTTCACTTCCCCCCAAAAAAAAGTTTTAGCAGGCAGAAGTTGTAGAAAGTGAGAGGGCTCCGAAGAAAAGTATCACTCAGTAAATGATACTTTACCAAATTAAACAGCTTCACTACCCTTAGGAGTCTATTCACACAGGCTAAGCATAGAGTAGAGGCTCCATTTGTAGCATAATAACCTATTATTACAATGATTAAATTGTAAAAGACAAATGGCAGCTTTTGGCAGTGCTGCTCATCCACAAATAACATCAGGCTTTTGAAACAGAAACAAGACTGTGTTTAGGTGTTCTGGAGCCACAGTCAGGGTTGTATTTTAAACCCAGGACTTTTGGGGGTGGTACACAGCCCAGAGGGAATTAAAGGGAGGTTTTGCCTTTTACTTCTACTTCTGGAGACCAATACTGATGGGTCTTCTAGATCAAGGTCACCTTATACTAGTGGTTCCTCTAGACCAGTGTTTCTACAGCACTGGCTACTACCTTAGTTCCAGAGGGATGGAATTTCCCTAAATCCCCTGTATTTCTGCTTACTAAACTCTACTGTGTCCTTTACTTCCCCTGTCACTGTGTTCCTAAGTTTTCTCTCTGTTAAGAAAACTCATAGTGAGCTCATGATGTGTGACTGCCAGCCCAGAAACCTCCCTCCCTCTCTACCATGTCTGCCTACCTTTCTATAAATAAATGTCCTTCTCCTTCACCACCCCCACCCAGTCTGCCCCTTCACTGTCCATCAACAAGCATTTATTGAGGCTTACTACTGTCACACACTGCACTAAGCACTGGGGATACAAAGAAAGGCAAAGAAGCAGTTGGCTCACACTCGGATGGGGGGGGAGATGAACAGAGATCAGAAGCAAACCATTATGTACCGAGTAAATGTAGGGCATCTAGGTGGTACAGTGGATAGAGGGCAGGAGTTAGGAATCTGGGAGAAATGAGAGAAAATCCTGACTACGAGTTCAGCTGTGTGACCTTGGGCAAGTCACTTAACCTTTATCTCCCTTGGTTTCCTTATAGGTAAAATGGAGATAATAATCGTTACCTATCTTTCAAGACTGCAGTGGGGATTTTATATATATATATATATATATATATATATATATATATATATATATATATATATATATATATTATATATCGCTTTGCAAGTCTTAAAGCTCTATATGAAAGCTATTTATTGTTATTATGGAGGAAATCTCAGAGGGAATTCAGATCAACCAGTTACCCCACAAATAAAAACTAGTCTTTGAGAACCCAGAGACCAGAGAGAGGGATTTTGCAATCGGGTGTGTGAAACTTTGTTAATGCGGAGAAAAACTCAGGATCCCGTCTTCTATTTCTCACCACCCTGAGCGTGTGAGTGTGTGTGTGTGTGTGTGTGTGTGTGTGTGTGTGTGTGTGATATTAGACAAGTCACTTCCTCGCTCTGACTCGGTTGAACTAAATGCTTTGAAATGATTCTTCCCACCTTCTTTGTAGACCAGCTCCTTCCCCGCACCCACACAGCCTCCCAGTTTGTGTCCCCAGGAATGCAGGGGGCAAGAACCCCGACCACTCAAGCCACCAGAGGGGCAAATCCGAAAAGGCCCGGGCATGCTCAGTTTCGGGAACCGGTCTGGGGAGCCTGAGGAAGCTTTTGAACTGCGGCCACCCAGGGTGTGGGGATCCTAGGGCACTGGCCACCCTCAGCCAGCCAGAGTCCGAGCGCCCAGCCTGGGGGTAGATTGGCAAGTACGAAGCAGTCGCAGTGGGGCTGAGGGGATGGGGAGAGGAGGAGGAGGAGGAGGACGACGACGACGACGAGAGGGAGGAGGGGGAGAGGAGAGGGAAGAGGGGGGAGGGAAAGGGAGGGGAGGGGAGGAGCGGAGGGCTCGGCGGCGTCCTTCGGGGCCGGCTCTGCGGCTGCTGGATCGGAAGCCGCAGGGAGGAGGATCCAGGGAAATAAAAACGACCGAGAATGACCTCCAGCAAACGAGCCTGAGCTGGGCCGCGTCCTCCCGCGCTAGCCCTTCCAGCCCCCGCCCGCTCCGGCTCCGGTATGGGAGACCCGGGGCAGCCGGCCGAGCGCTCAGCCCCGCGCCCGCACCCTCACCCCCAGGGAGGCCCCGGGGGTTCGGCGGCCTTGCTGAACGGCGTCCTGCACAACGGCTTCCACCCCCCGGCGTCTCCGGCGCCTCCGCAGCTGCAGCCGCGACCCTGCGGCCGGGGTCCCGCGAGCGGCGGCAGCAGCGCGGACCCCCGGCCCCAGTTGCAGCCGCAGCCCGACGGGCCCGCCGCCGCTCCACGACTCCCCGGCCAAGAAATGCAGGCTCCGAAGGAGGATGGACTCGGGGAGGAAGAACAGGCCGCGTAAGTGGTGCCGGGGGAGGGGAAGCAGAGGGCGGAGGAGCCCGGACGTGGGCTGGCGGGGGGGGGGGGGGTCACACCGTCCAGCACTGCCTACGGGGCGCCCCCAACTCCCAGCCCCGAACTGCTCGGGGCGGCCTCCGGTGTGGCTACTACTCGTGACTGCCCGGCGTTGGTGCGGAGGGATGGGCAGTGGGGCGTTTAACCCTCGGTGAGGGCTGGGAAGGATGCATTGCGGGGGACCGAGGCTGGGAGGAGGGGCCGCCGTCGGCCGGCTCTCTGGGCTCCCCAGGCTGCACCCTCGTACTCCCTTCGCTGCTCTGACGATTTTCTTGCCCTTTGAATTGCAGAGTAGCCTCCAACCTCACTGGTCTATTGGTGAACGTCTAGTCAGGAGGTGTGTAGTTTGACAACCCCCAAATCACAGCCTATTAAATGGTGTGTCCATGCAACCAATCAGAGGGCCCATCCAGGGGGACACACCCACTGATGCCATGTGGGCTGGGACAATACAGACCAATGAAAAGCCTCATTTTTTTTTATTTGGTCGGTCTGGTTGGGAGTTTGCGGCTTGATTGTAATTTACAGTGTTTAGAAGACTAAAATGAGTTATTTCACAATACGCAGCCTGTGTTATATAATGTTAGGATCTAAAAGGTGTCTCCAAACTAGACTTTCTGGGATGTAAATTTGCAGGTCGTGTTTACAACTTGTATCTGAACTAAACCTTATTTATTCTGCTGGTGACCGACTTCTGTGTGTCTTTAATGAAGCTGATAAATGGCAAGAAACAGTGTAAGTAAACTGTAGGTTTAATATCCAGATTAAACACTCTGAGAGGGGGGCGAGTAATGCATTTAAAAACTTCAAGACTTCTCAGTTTAAGTTTCCTTTCTCTTGACATTTTATTTTCCTTCTTTTAATTGAAAATTTCTGTTGTTTCCTAAGTCTTTTAGAATCACATTGACATTGTTATACTCTGCACTAAAGTACTGCACGACTTTAAGTTCTGTGAAGTTGAAATTTTGGCACGAAAGTCTCTTGTCTTACCTAGAATTGTGAAATCGTTTTTGTTGCTGAAAGTTCTTCGATGCATGGTTTTAAAATTTTGCTTTTACACTGGCTGGAAAACCATGCTTATGTACCCAATGGTGACTAATTACAATGCTTGTTGCTGTTGTGGTTTACTAGCCTGGTTGGCCACTTTGGAAAGTTTTAAAGATTCAGTAGGTGTCCAGTATGTATTTAGAAATGTAATGCACTTACCATGAATTACTATATTTATATTAGCCTGTATTTTTTTTTTTTTGTTTGTTTTTTTGGTCCTCCTATTGAACTACAAAGATCTTGAATTCAGGAGCCTCAACTTGAACCTTTCCTCTGAAACCCAGCAATGTATTTTGCACACCATATTTAAAACAAATATTTGTTTGACTATAAGTAGTGCTATAGTCAGATACCTAGTCAATGTTGAAATGTAGTGAATAATTGAACACACTAAATTATTTTTGTTCGATGTTGGCAATTTAAATGCCTGATGTTCATTTAAGCTGTCTAGTGATACTGTTTGTTCCTTTGTTTTGGGAGAAAAAAAGACTTTGTAGCAATTTCTTGAACAATTTTGTGTATGCAGAAAGGAGTCAAGTAATAATCTCCAAAATGTTTTTTTTAAACAAGATAAACAGTGACTTTTTTGTTTCTTTTAAACTTGTCCTCTTAATTTAAAAAAATAAATGATTTGCCTTCTTAGGAAAAAATAAAAACCCTTATGGTTTATAAGGCATTAAATATAGCATTAACAGTCATTCGAACAGAAAACTGCAAATATGAATTGGGTGTTTGTCATTCAGCTATATTTTCTCCGAAGTTCGAATAGACTAGTTGGTATCCAGTTTGATGGAAGACCTGCTGTGGAATCACAGGTCTACCATTGAGTAACCTTGTGACACTTCACTCAGAGCCTGTTTCCTCCTTTGTGCAATGAAGGAATTGGATTTACAGCTCTAAATCTGTGATCCTATTATTTTTGCGTAAATGTTGATAAAGTAAACCTTGAATGAGGAAAGTAGAGAATGAAAGAAGAATCTTATGGTTAAATACAGGAGGCATCAAAAGCCTTAATGCAGTTGTAAACTTTGGAAGCTTACAGCGAAAACTTTTGGGATATTTTTTTTACTCTATCCCTATGATCCTTGCATAAATATTGAGTAAGCTTTCAGTGAGGAAAGAGAAGTTTCCTTATAAACAGATATTTAAGGAATAGAAGGACAATCTTTGTTAAATATTTTATTCTTGGGGTGTGTGTGTGCGTGCATGTGTGTGTATGTATGTATATGTACACAGAATTTTAACTTAATAAGAGAAGTATGAGTCACTAATAAAATTGTGCACACTTCTTTTTTGAAGGTAGGTAGAAGTCTTACAGCTTTAGAAATAATTACTTTCGATTTTATTGGTTTGGATTTCCTACATTCTGCTGTTTGCTTATCTCCATCCTAAAAATGGGGGCAGGATATAGCAGGACAGCCCTGAAGGAGCCTTCTGTCTGCCTCAGTTGTATTAGATGGGCACCTGTAGTGACTCAGTGTCTTTCTTCAGAGTTGTCCTTATGTTCCTTGGGGGTGGCATTTGTTTGTCTGTTTTGTCAGAGTGCAAGGTACTTTTGAAAGCGTTAATGTTCAAACCTGCTACAGGTAAGTTGGAGTCAGAGTAAGT